>CAWUFW010000191.1:4432500-4917500 GCA_963921515.1 Calotriton arnoldi | reverse complement strand
TATCGAGAAAGTGCAACATACTTTGTTAAAACTCGAACTTTAAGGTCTTACAGCCAAGCTCTTTTGATTTTACTAAAATTACATGCATGATATACGTGTGTATTATATGGGGCTTTCAGCCAGCCCTCTTCATTTAGCCTTTGACTAACTTCATTGTGAGTGATGGCATTCTGCCCTTTCACAAGGAGCACAACCAACCACAAAGTAGTTCCCTTAAGTGCCAGGGAGTACTATGGTAAAGTGTTTGAGACCCCAAACATATTGTTGCTTTTAGCCAATTATTATTTTTTTTGTTTCGTCGAGAGCCTCTCAGCTGGACCAAACAATAGCGTTTTGCAAAAAAACAACATTGCAAAACAAATTTAGCATTGACAAAATCTGTTTGACTAGACGTATGGTATACCAGACGTACCGGATTTGCCAATGGTTATTGTGATTCTGGAATTTATGTGGGAGAGGTTTGGCTTCACCTTGGCCAGTGGTTGTCAACCCAGAGTAAACCACCTTTGCTTGTCGACCATGGCCACGCCCCGTCTCGACTTCAGCATACGGCAAAGTCTGAATGTGGGTTTACGGTCTGCGCTGTTGCTGCGCTTCAGTTAGGAGTCTGTCCGGCTCCTAAAATTAATGGCAGACATTTCTCCTGCTCAGTTTATGACACAATATTCTCCAGTTTTAAGACCACAAAATAGTCTGCATTTTTATGAACTCCTCCTCTAAGTCTCTAGTAATGTAACAGAGATATCAGGGCTTGGAGTCCATCACCTTTGCTCATCCCTTGTTCCAATGCAATTAGCAAATGCTAATCTGAGACGGCAAAGCTTATCCTAAATACTGGGAAAGTGTGAAACACCCCTGTGCGTGCACTTTGGTCACTTTCGTACCAAAAAGTGCAGGGCGGTCGGAAGCCAACTAGCGAGTGCTCCCCAGCCACATCTTCGCGCACGTGCAAGGAGGAGAGCACCCACCTCCAATAAGCAGGCGCAATAGACAGCCTAGTGTCGGAGGGAGGATCACAAAGGTTGACATTCAGCAGGTCTATGGGAGAGCACTATGGAAGATAACGGACAGACCTCAGGCCCGCCCCTTTTGCATTCCATTGGATGCAAGTTATTAGGTCTGGAAGAGCATTGCAGAAATCTTAAGGGGCCAGTAGCCTTCTTACACTAGGGTGACCAGACGTCCCGATTTTCCCCGGACGGTCCCTGTTTTCGGAACAGTGTCCCTGTGTCCCGACACTTTGCTCCTAATTACAGAAATGTCCCGGTTTTTGTGCAGTGTCCGGGTTAAACGGAGAAATGTCCCGGTTTTTAAATAGTGTCTCGCACTGAAACACTATTTAAAAAACGGGACATTTCTCTGCTTACTTAGCACATGGGATGTCCATTTTTGCCCTCAGGATGAAAAAACAATCTTACTGCTGCAGCAATACCACCCTTCACTGCCTTCAAAGAGACCCGTTATAGTTCTTTCACAGTCTCATCATCCCAGAACTGAAGCATTTTCAATGTTATGTACAACGAAGCCCAAGTTTGTTGCTTATTCATCTTATGCAGCTAAGAACAACTGACAAAGCGAATAGTCCTGGCTTGTTATAGGTGTAATGTTACATGCATAGCTGCCAAGGTTTCAGATTTCTATGTGTGACATTTTCATAATTTCAGAATAATTATGAGTGACATTTTAACGACTATGAGTGGCACTTTCTTGCGAGCAAAATCAAGATATTAAAACTAGGGAAACTTATAAATATCAGATATGACACCCATTTGAGCAACTAGAAACTCTACGTTAGCTGCTGCAAAGCGTAAGAAATAATGGTTAACCAACTTTCATTTATACTCATGTCTAAGTAAATATACTTAGGATCGTACAAATATCAGGAAACTCCCTTGCAACATATTAAATCAAGGCTCTCTCTGCACACTAAGTCAGGAGCTGTTTTTTATTTTTTTGTGGTTGTTTGTTTTTTGAGGCTTGTACCTTCAGCCTTTGCTGACTTATACTGGACCCTCTGGTTCCTCCCTCGTAATTAATGATGCTGCGCAGAGAGCATCACTCAGTCCAGGGCCTCTCTCCAAGGTGGGACTCAGCCCAAACAGGATGTGCGAGGCCCTGCTAACAACACTCTGGTGGCTACTATTGTTGGATAGGCCAGCAGAGAAACAACAAAGATTGCCAGCCTTTGTGGTGGCCCCCCTCCTTCCCTGCAAACTAAAGTCAGAAGAACATCAGGACTCGGGGCCACTCTCTGACGTCACGTGAGTGACCCGGCCCAACAGGGAACCTATGTCAGAGAGGCCCCAACAACATAAAACACACTTCACGCGGCGCCAGTCTTGCATCCCATTTCACCGTTTTGAGTAACACCGCAGGCGCTGCAGCTGCCTGATTGCGCGCTGCCATTGGCACCCAGGCTTAAAACTTAAACTTACTTGGGCTGTAACACACTCTACCAAGGCTGGCCAGGCTGCAGGCACTGGTAGGCTCAGGCCGCGAGCCACTGCGTGCCCGGCAATTCGGGTTGGCTGCTCAATCCGCGCCTCCAGGCCGTGTTGTCCAGGCTGTGCAGTGAGTCATACTTTGCAATCCACAGGGAGCCATAAATGTCACCAAGTAAGGATATCACACCGTGCAATTAGCGGGTCACCAGGGTGACGGTCACTGAAACCTCGACGTCCCTCTCGGCTAAGTCGGTGTCACACATATGATTTGTCTGTAATTCTTCATCTGTGTCTGTGGAGGCGGCTGTCATTTTAGTCCCTTTTTCATGTCTATGACAACTGTCAAATAGTCCTACTTTTATGTCGACCGTTACTGCAAACTGTAGTCCTACTTCTATGTCTATGAACTGTCCCCGTTTTTTGTTTTGAGAATCTGGTCACCCTATCTTACACGCACAAAAAAATGACAAATGTAAATGATCTGCATTGGTTCATCCCTTATCCTAGTGGTTGTCGTAACAGCAGCAAGGGTTAGGTGTCGTTAGCAGTCACACTGGGTATGAAGGCGCAGTCTTCTCGCACCGCAAAGAAAGGCCACATCAGATGTACAGCCAACAAAGGGAAATGTCCCTGCGTGTCAACAATGTGGTCTCCCCCACACAACAACATACTTACCTCGCGTGGCAAGCACGCGGATCCATAGATGCACCTTTTTAAATGTCTAGATACCAGTTTCACAGATGTGCAAGCCTGGGGATACTAATGTTGAAATGCTCATTAAAAGAAAGCCAATTTAGGCCATTAAAGTAATATTAGTGAATAGTTTAACTTGGGTTGAAAATCCACTTGCTGGGCTACTTCTATCAATTTATCCAGCATCAAAATTGCTTTTTAATTACTTGCAAACTGTATTGTATTGATTCCCACTTCACACTTGGGCTAGATTTGCTGCTGTTCCCAATGTGTGCATTAACTTTAATATTACAACATCATGTACATTTTAGCTATCGCTGTGGGTGTGGCTTTACAACAGCGTGCTGGAGGGAGGTGGCGTAGGAGGGGGCTATACAGGGCCCCCATTTTGTGCAAAGAAGAGATCCAGGCAGATGTGGATGGACATCAGCTTCTGACATGGCTGCCAGAGGCCCTCTAGTCGCAGTAATTAGCTGGGACCAAATTACTTATCGGAAGGAGCGCTGAAGCCCGCGTCAGGACAAATTAATCAGCGGGGTCAAATAGGTGGCCGTGGCACGGGTCGCTAGCCAACTCTCCAATCACAGGCAGCAAAAAGCCAGCTAAGTGGAATTGGACTCAGATTAATGCAAGGACGCATGCACTAAATTAGGCAGATGAAGGCGCAATGAGTCACGGAGGGAAGCGGGCACAGCATCTATGGTGGGTTGGGGGAGGGCGCAAAGTGGGAGACGACCCAAGACAAACCTACTGGAAACGAGTAACCAATCATGCAGCAAACAAAAGCAATTGAATAAAGCACGCGCAGTAGAAGATGAAGGCCCTGATATTAATAGGACGACTGGTAATGATGTCAATGCACGGCGCCACAGCGCGCGCACACTTAATTCTTACCACTCACACATGGGCCCGAAGAGCAGCAAAACAAGAGGGGAAAGTTAGCATAGGATGGGGAAGAGGTAGAAGAGGGTTGACAACTAGAGCAGGAGAGAGGGATTCCAGCTAGACCAGGAAGTGCCAGAGGAGGGGCAGCTACGCCAGAAAGTGCCAGAGGAGGGGCAGCTACGCCAGAAAGTGCCAGAGGAGGGGCAGCTACGCCAGAAAGTGCCAGAGGAGGGGCAGCTACGCCAGAAAGTGCCAGAGGAGGGGCAGCTACACCAGAAAGTGCCAGAGGAGGGGCAGCTACACCAGAAAGTGCCAGAGGAGGGGCAGCTACGCCAGAACGTTGCAGAGGAGGGGCAGCTACGCCAGAAATTGCCAGAGGAGGTGCAGCTACGCCAGAAAGTGCCAGAGGAGGGGCAGCTACGCCAGAAAGTGCCAGAGGAGGGGCAGCTACGCCAGAAAGTGCCAGAGGAGGGGCAGCTACGCCAGAAAGTGCCAGAGGAGGGGCAGCTACGCCAGAAAGTGCCAGAGGAGGGGCAGCTACGCCAGAAAGTGCCAGAGGAGGGGCAGCTACGCCAGAAAGTGCCAGAGGAGGGGCATCTAGGCTAGAAAGTGCCAGAGGAGGGGCATCTAGGCCAGAAAGTGCCAGAGGAGGGGCATCTAGACCAGGGGGAGCCAGAAGTGATGGAAAGTCTAGCAGGGGATGTCCGAGAATGGATGACAAACAGACGGCAGCTACAGCAGGAGAGGTGGCCAAGGGAGAAGGACAAAGGATGGCAGACACAGAGGGCACAAACGAATGGTGCCTACAGAAAGGAGGAGAAGCTGCGATGGCAGTCCGAGGAGTGGTTGTAGGACAGGTCGAGAGGTGGATGTATGACAGGTTGAGTCGGGTTAGAGGTTGGGGTGGTAACGCGAGAGAGAGAGAGAAAAATATGTCCACTGGAGGAAGAAAAACTGTCCAAGCAGAAGTCAAAGTATAGAACTAGAGGGGAGAAACCAAAGGATGGCAGCTCGTACAGAGAGCGAGGCCAGGAGACGGCTGCTCGAGCAGGATAGGGGAGATCCAGATCGATTACGAGAGGACAAAAGGTGATGCGTCCAGAAGTGGAGTATAAAGAAAGGAGCACCGCAGAGCTGATGGCAAATGGAGTGGGTTATCGATAGCATGTTTGAAGACACCCTCTGCCCCAATCCACTTCTTGTCAAAAGAGAACAGTTGCTGTGTCGAGCTATGTGAAAGCTAGTCGCACAGTACTGCAGTCCCTTGCATGTAGGTTTCATGTTCTCCTTACCTCCATCTCCTTCAGCACCGGGTGGTCTTCGATCCCTGGGAAGAGCACCCTCATGGCATAGGTGCGGTAGTCCAAGAAGGGAATCCCAGCCCCGTCCAGGTCATTGGTCAGCTCATGAATGTCGGTCTGCAACTCTGCAAAAGCTGGAGAGGAAGAGAAAAAAATTAGGATGAGAGAGCAAACCGCAGTATTCCCACTGCAATATAACATACTACAGCAGAAAATGAAAGAGAAGACAAGGTGGTCTTTAATCATGTCTGACAGAATGCATCCAGTGTCAGTTTAACTAAAGTTCAAGTTCTTCAACAAGGAAAGAAGATAAATACTAAAAACAGATCAACAGTTGATCCAAAAAAAGAAGTTTACTCTTTAAAAAAACTGAAAAGAAGAAAACCTGCACGACAATCCTCTAACCCAGATGGAATCCAAAAAGGTGGGGAAATGTTTAACTGTTCTTGAGAGAATGTTATTGATGTCTTCCAGGTCACTGGAGGTCAATAATAAGATTATAATCCCTGACTCTTTAAAGACAAGTAGCAGGAAAACCCTGATCGATCCACCCCTATCACAGTCCAAGATCAGCAGACCACGACTGGACCTTCCATAGTTCAAAGGAAGGCCAGTCTAGTGTAGAGGAGTGTGTCTCCAATTTCCCACAGCCTCTTCCAACCGAGATTGACTCTTGAAAAGGCTAAGAGCACTCGTGTGCTTACACTACTCCAGTCACTGTGCTTTGTTGTCCAAAGGTTCATGGATACACAAGCTAAAATAGCGCAGTGTTTCCCTACTGGCATCCTCAACAGTGCTCAGGTGGGAAAACAGCAGCCGAACTGTAGGGTCGGCCACAATACTCCGTGTACTGCTTCCAGCAGAAGGACACTAGAGGACAAACGCCCTTCCCTCAGGTGCAAGTTCTCAGAGAGAGGAATACACTGGTATTTGGTTTTAATGGTGTGCCTCACAACATTGGACATGCAGGAATTCAGGAAACCTCTAAAGGTGTAACCATGAGGTTTACAGTAAACCTTGTAGTTTAAAGTAAACATAGTAAAGGACCAGTCGCAGACCTTCAGCCTCCTTCGGTCTTTCTGCAAGTTAAATAGCTGCCTCACCCTTAATGGTTCGCTCACCTTGCTGGCAGTGACCAGGCGGTTTAATCACAGAATCCAGAAGTGACATCATTGCTTCATACCACCAATGAACTGTTTGACCATCTGTCAGGATGAGGAGATTCTAAAGGGTTGGAGACTCAAGTAGACCGCGCACTCAGAGCGCAGTGTGTGCTACATTCAGTACAGCATACCACTGAACAGAGAGATCCATTCCCGACTACACCAGTGGTGACAAACACCGCAGACAGCCAAGGTGAGGATGAAGACTGTGTAGGAACCCAGGTGTTGTAAGAGAGGAGGAATGGGTAGCTGTGAGGGGTCCAGCGCACTGCATCTTCCATCAGCATCTAAGAAGCATGGTCAGAGATGTTCACCGTAGGTCTGGCTCGGCATGATCCATGCCAGATGTTTAGCATTACCAGTAACTGTCAATTAATTCTATTTAGTTTAATAGGAGGCATGTTTTTCGGTCTCACCTACCAGACAACTTTCAGCTTTCCTCCACATCAAATCATGGCACCCACCTGCCAGAGCTCTACAACGCCCCCTACTTCCACACCGGCTCTCCTCCTCGTGTGCTGCTTTATGTTATATTCGACCTGCCCCCACCCCATGCGCTCTGTGTCACTCCCTCACAAACCACGCCAATACCTCATCCACTGCTTCCTCCTCCTTGAGCTTTTTAAATATTGTTTTATAAATTACCCTTCCCTACATTGCTCCCCCACTACTTGTGGTCATAAACAAAGAAAAAAAAAAACACTGTTTTTGAAGGGCCTGGCATCTGAAGTTTTCAGCTGGGCTGTTCTGCTATTAAAGAAGTGCTTTGCATAATTAAAAATGATTTTATTCACTGATCCAAGTGCTGTTCGCCTTCTTGGAGATAAATAAATTTAAAAAAAAATTGCGATCATGCCAATCAGTTGGTGCGCGCATTTGTCATCATGCTTGCGCGGGGCTGCTGAACAACGCAAGGTTAGTGAGTGACATCATGATGCATAGCCTCACGTCATGGTGTATTTTTGCTTTTTTTGGCAATGCTGCAAATCATTCTCAAAAAGAATTTCCGAAGCCATTAGATCTCAAAGGTGAGAGCTTGTAGCTTTGTCAATGTTTGTTTTTACATCAACCTCTTGAAAACTTGGCAGAGGGCAGGCCTTTCGGAAATACGTTCAGAGCCACTGTTCCAGGTTCGTGGCCTTGTCGACCTTCTGATGCACACACTTGCTGCTGCTTGTCGTCACTGTCCACATTTAATGGAACCCATTTCTTTTTTATTTAAATTGCTGAAGGCTTATCGCTCTGAAGGAATTTCCCACGAAAAAAAACAAATTCCCTTTAGCGGTGTTCAGTGAACCCTGACACAGCCCTTTGTTACTTGCAAGGAATGAAAAGTCCCCGTGATGAACGTGGTCTCCTCAATCTCCATTCATAAAAAATAAATTAAAATACTGAGGGGGCAGCGGCAAGGGAAGGGGTTTCTGCACCAGACGAGCATAGGGGGACAAAGGAAACGACATCTTATCTGGGGTAAGGAGAGCGGTATCCGAAGTCATCTTCGGTTTTAATTAAAAGTCCATTTGTTTTATCTCGCGGCGGCGGGGCGCTGGTCGCCTCTTGCTGACACGTGGCGCCTCCCGCGGCGCGCGCGGGCACGTTTCCCGCCCATGGGCAGGTCGGCGTTGGCAGGGTCGCGGCCCCGGGCCTTGGCTAGCAGCGATAATGGCCAATTAGGCCCATCTGCCGGAGCCGCAAAGCGCCCTCTCCAGGTTCACAGCAACCTCCCGCTTCTAATGAGCCGATGGGGCCGCCTCTGCGCCTCTCTTCCCCGGGGGTGTTGGGAGAAGGAAAGGGATGCGCAGGAAGAGCAGAATTCCTCCTCTGTAAATGGCGTCAAGGCGGGGGTCCGTGGAGTCCAATGTTCCGAAGAATGGTAGGTGCCATATCAGCGAGTACCACAGGTGCTGGGCTACACCATGTGACCTGAGAGGGGACCACGCTTGCAGCTTACAAACAGACGGGGTCGATGCGGCCACAGCAAGGGGCGGTACAGGGGAGTGCAGTAGCTGGACGTCAACCACCACGATTTTTCTAACCCCTCTTCTCGCCTTCTTGATGGAAACCTACAAGGTAACAGGTATGAGGACACGCTGCCCTCACTGCTAGTGGGCATGTTGTCAGCAAGAGAACAGGTAGATAGATCCAAGCTTTGCGCCCGTCTGACCAAATTTTGAGCTCCTGAGCAGACGAAGATCTTTCCTGTGCCATGTGTGGCTACGGAAAGTGCTTCGACATAGGCTTCACGCTAGCTTGGCGCACACTATACATCTGGACATTAATGCATACGTGTAATGAGTACGTTACGACTGCGGTCCATTCCCTTAGCTAGGTTGCCACTCGTTCTTGGTGGGTCTACGACATCAAACACACTTTTAGTACATCCGCTTTCTTGTCCAAATTTCTAAAACGCGCTGAAAACCACTGTAAATAGTTGTTTTCCAGCTCGTTTTCAGAGGCTTTGAACTGCCGGCGTCCATTAAGGGGCGTGGAAACACCTTAGCACATAGGCACCAGCCTCAACAAGCTTTTTTGGGGGTGGGGGTGGGAGTGGGACGGGGTTCAAAAGGGCCTCATAGGTACTTCTCGGCACGAGACCCCGCCCCTTTCAAGGCCCCGCCCCTCATCCCACGGTGAGATGGTTTTTCAAGTTGACAGGTATGGTACAGGGATACTTAACCTTCACATTTAAAGACTGGCAGTGCATGTAACAATCCTCCTGGGTGGCACATACCCAAATAGGTAAAGAGTCTGGCTATGAAAACACTTCAACACTAATTACAACATACGTACAACTAAATACACAAATCTAGCACTTTCTGCACAGTAACAGGACTGATGGTATGACTCAAATAATCAGAAAACATTCTAAGATGGAATCGTCAAGACCTACAGGCGAAGGTACCAAATTCCAATTTTGAACCCACGGATACTTCGATATTACAGAAAGGGTGATAGATGCTGGTGTGGTCTCTTCTGTAACATGGATCGCACCAGTGCACATGCAGCACTGGCAGGATCTCACAGGGACCCCACACAAATGAGAAAACATTTGCCTCTGCACCAGCCCCGTATTACAGGTGTGAGCGCAGAGGCAACAAGACCATCAGGAGAGGCCAGTGCTTAATTTATAATAAAATAAGTGTTGGGGCCCTCGTCAGGAGCCACTAGAGCTTGGCACCACCCATTGCCCCAGCCAGCGCCACTGAAACAAAAGTACTTGCAATCACACTCCTAAAAGTGTGACAAGTCAGATTACAGCAGGTCCGCAAAGCTGTAAGAATCACTTGGGCGGCAAGTATTAGCAGCTTTTAATGTATAATTATTAATAAACATCTGTTGTTGTGCTCATCTCTAAATAAGCCACCATGTGTCAGATTGTCCTATGTACTGAGGTGAACCATTAGGTGCTGGTACGGAGCACCAGAAACCACAGGCTCAAATTAAGCACTGGAAGATGTACTGACTGCATCACACAGAAGTGGGCGCAACTATACCCCTAGGGTGCCTCTTTGAAGGGGAGAAAAGGGGGTCTCATAGGACCCTTCCGCCCCTCAGACATCTGTCTGAAGGTAGGTGCAGTCACCCACTGCAGCCGCCTGCAGGGAGATCTCTGCCCCCCTTTCAAATGCAGGACCGGTTTCCACCTGCGCGGTGAAAGACAGGCCAGTGTCTTCAGTCAGTCCGCCTTTCACTGATGCACTGCTCCCAGACGAGGCACGCGGTTACAGTTGAGCAGGGGACAGCACATTTACTGTGTTGCGGTCAGTGCTTTAAATGGGCAGGTACTGTCCTGTACGGAGTACCTGCACTTCTTGAATTTGGAAGGAGAGTACCTGCACTTATCACCACTGCTGCAATACATTTAATGGGAGAGTACTGGCCCTTCAAGAGCAAACAGGTATCCTAAGGAGTGAGTATGTGCAGTTCTATATTTTCATTTAAAGCACTGGTAAGGGCGCACTGACCAGTCTGCCGCCCTGTGCACCCAGCTAAAGATGCGCCCAGGCACAGATGAAGACATTGCACCTTTTCTGGACTACGGGCCCTGGTCTGCAATGCTGAATTCAGAACCAGTGCAGAACTGCTGACTGCTTCGAGGTCATACCAGTGGCAGAATTAATTCTAAACAAACAGTAATAACATATATGTTGGAAAAAAACTCTATTCGTGCAAGTTATCCACCACAGTGATTCTTGCACTCCCAAGATGGCAATAGGACTCCGACTTAAGCGTGAGCTTTTGACATGTGTGTGACCTTACGGATGAAAATCCGAATGCCCTCCACTACCAGCAGGGCGGTAGCCAGCAACACAGGAGACCGTGGTGAACATGGGAATTAACTGAAATCTCACAGTGTGGACCCTCAGAGTAAAGGTGTTAGGGGAGTGTAAGTTAATGCCAAGGGAGGATTTTAAAAACCTTACACAGGAGCTACATTACGCTACAGTAAGCGACAGATGTAGTCAAGTGGTTACGCCATTGATTCTTCAGCCAAGTTACTGAAGATCTAATCCTTGGTTCATCATTTCTTAGCATTGTGTGACCCTGGGCAAATCACTGGCAGCCAAAAGTGAAGGTGCCTAAATGTAGGTGAACAGCAAAAACAAATAAAAAGCAAACGTTTATACATAGTTGTCAGAACAGATGAGCTCGTTCATATACGAGATACGTTCTGGTTTCTTTCCACAGATATATTGGCTTTTCGTCCTCTGGAGGCGGATATAGTGATGAATGTTCAGTAAATATGATATCATTATTAGCAACAACAACCTTCAGCTCTTGCTGTGCAAAGGGTTCGAATCCTGTACATGTGGGCGCCTCTGTCATGTCCATATGTGCACCTCTGTATAAAGAGTGTTTGCGGCTTCAGCACGCGGTGCAGTGCTTTAAAAACAACACGTGGTTTTACTTCGAGTTACTTTTAATTGCTGAATTTCCCTCATACCGGAATTACAAGAGTAAAATAATTGGGAAAGACCATGCCAATTTTAAAAAAGCACGGACAGCAATACATAGCCAGAAAAGTACAGCTTTCAGCATAACAGGGTGGGGGGTGACTGGGGACAATGGATGTGGGGAGGCGGGGCGATGAGGAGCTGGCAGGGTAAACAAGGGATCAGCCCAACAGGCCGAACGCGTAGCACCAGTATTAAGCTTTACCCACATATTTGCAACGTGCCGGGCTGGGCATGGGGAAGAACCACACAGCACGTGCTTGGGAGGTACAAGGAACTCAAGGAGACAAACATCGCAAAGACACAGAAAGGGCGGGGGGGGGGGGGCATAGGCAAGAAAAAACTAAAGAAAACTATGAAAAACTCCAGGGAGTGGGCTGACTCGATGGGCATGGTGGACCTATGTGCTGTTTTGCTAGAACCTATCTGTGCAACGTTGTAGAAAGGGAGGGGAGCCAGGGTGGGTGGTATAACATTCTTTTCACTGGGTCTAAATTCGCGGAGGAGCAATGGTAGGCTGCTGAGACCGAAGACCTAAAGTTCTAGAGAACTGTGATTGTGATGTCCAAGCCGGGGCATTTCTTTTGATGGCCTCTGGCAGGGGCGTGCACCCACCATGTGTGGCGTTCCATTACCAGTGGAAAGCTAAAATCCTCTACCACTCCCACCAAAAAGTGAACAAGCCAGCTTTACTCATACATCCATTAGAAATGTATGTACAAGTACAACAGACTCATTGAGCTAAGCCCAGGGGCTCATGCACAGGGGACCTCAGCCATGCCCCGCCCCAGGGGTGCGTCTCGTGGTGCCAACATACCTTCCTTGCACTCCAAGGCTACGCGGGACTCCAGGTTGTCCATCTGCAGCTGTAGGCGCTTCAGGGTCCGGTCGGCGTCCCTCGACTTACGCTTGTAGGCGATGAGCACGATGATGATGATAAGCAGCAGCAGGCCGCCACCCCCGCCGATACCAATGATGGCGGGCAGAGTGAGCAAACTGTCCGAGTAGATCTGGAGCATCCCAGGAGAGTACTCGAAGCCACCAACTTTGATCTGTGAGGGTAGACGCAGGTCATATCGAGGCATGTGATATTCCTTTCCCACACACTTATCCCACACAAACCTCTCTGCCGCCCGCAACAGTTATGCCACTGCAATCCTTCTAAACAGGAGTCCACTACATGTGAATATTCTTTTTATAGCACTTGAAAACGGTTCTGAATTTACAATTATTTGACTAAAAAAAAAATTGTTTCCAACTGCAACTGAATAGCCGAGTGAAGAGAAGACAAGTCAGCAAATCGAATTTTTTCCCCAGTTATTAATACCTTTCAACTCAGCAGTTCACTCCACCAGGCCACATCTTCACCACCTACCAGTTCCATTTACATCTTAGCCTAAATCTTATTTTATTACTGGGAAGGTTGTGGGATTTCAGATACTTGCTATTCAAACTAAGTAAATGTCATACAAAAAAACAAAAAAAACACACCACAAACAAAAAAACAAAAACTGGAGTCTGTAGCTTAAATTTAGAGTCATCTTCCAAGCTGCTACTAAAGGTTGAGACTTCTGGAGGATCAGAACCAGAAAATGTTCTGGTACAAGTACAGAACATCGAGTAATTGGACTTCTGTAACACAACAGGCAACCTCCCAGCACATATTAGTTTCGGGTCAAACCAATAACTCATCCAGAACTTTAAAGGTGGCTCCAGCGGGAAGCCTCTCCTATGCATGATCACAGGCACCGTGTACCCAATAGGCTCTGGTGACATTGACTGACCTCTTCCTCAGCCAGCTTTAACAGGTAGTCCCATGTGTTCTCTCCATCATTCGAGGTATGAACCCACCACTAACCAAATTGTGAGAGGACCCACAGTAGGCGCACTGAGTTCTCAGATCCACCCAAGCCCATCAAACTCTAGTAACCCATCCTGGAAGAGAACTCTTTGAAAACTTTCAGATTCACCAATATTTATTTTTATATGGTCCCTAAAACAGACCACAACACCTTAGTTGTGCCCAAGGGGCCATGCAGCTTTGTCCTCTCACCCAACCTTCTATCCTCCAGAATCACAGACAATAAGGGTTCCACAGAGTGACTCTTTGTTTGATGACGTGTGATTGAGTTAAAAAATCTATTGTGACATCATTCACTAGTGGCCCCTTTCACAGCTTATTACTGGACATACCTTGAAAGCTGCAGAGTAGCATTGTCCACTCATGTTCAGCCTGTCCTCTAGGAGGGCTTACAGCTGCTGGTCACGTCATTTATCCGGCTGTTCAGGGCGCACTTGCACTATGTATTAATATAGCATCAGCACACCACGTCATAGTCGCACAATCTCATGTGCCCAAAGGTCTAGAAACCCATACTGGCCAAGAGCAATGAACGAATGCACTACACCCGGGTAGCAACCAGACTAGCTTTAACCCAGCCATACAGAAAGTGGTCACTGCCATATGTTTTTATTGCCTATTAGTAATCCCTACCTACATATGTCTGTCTGTCCACACACAAAAATAACAATGTTTCTTGTCCACTAACCGAATAAGCACAGAGCATTGAAGCATCCACCAGCTCCGAGACAAGCTTCAAAAATGCTTAAAACAAAGGAAAGTGCTAGCCCAATGGACTGAGAATCTTTGTAAACACTGATCATTCAATTATTCCTTCACCCACACTTGGATTTTGAACCAGTTAGTACTAAAGCTTATACATTAATGGCCAGGATCAGTTTGAGGGTCCCTGTATATATTGAGTTCTTCCACTGACAATTATTTTTTATGCTCACTTACTGTAACTTTGTGCTGTCCGGTGAGGTTCGGCGACTCGCACAGCAGCTGGATCTCGGAAACAGTGAGGACACAGGGGGTGTCGCCAATCAGCACTGTGTAGTTGAGGCGAGTGTTTCCAGGTGCTAGCGGCATCAAGTTCCGCCCCTTTAGACAACAGAAAGAAGAGACAGAGTGATGGTTCATGCGGACACTATCCAAAATCACCTACCCTAGGCTCAGTTGTGCCTCCTTACCATAAAATCACAAAGCAAACCCCTTCCAGCTTGAACCAAATTTGCAAGTGTAACAAAAAAAGATTTTCTAACAAACTGCAACATTCCACAGATGCTTCTAAGAAGTTTGCTATGTTCTGCATTACCACAGTCCTCACTTTATACCTCTGAAGGGTTAAACAATGACCCCAAACATAGGAAAGGCTCTGCACATAGCAAATACCTCGATGACATCACATAAAGATCATTGGCATCAAAGACACTGACCTGTGTTTCAGATTTATATGTAACAAACTGTGGAAGCTGTTGTTAACCAGAAAAGAACAAAGACACCCACTGGTTCCACCATGCTGCTATAGTATACAAATACTCTTTTCCCATTCCCCTAACATAAGCCTAAAATGTGGGCATTGGTATGTAAGGTGCAGTGGGGGCATGTGGAGATGCATTATATGTATATCTTCTTTTATTGGATCGAAACCTATGGTTTCAAATCTATTTACTTGAGAAAACTTTCCCATAGTTTGCTGATGTGACATTCCCATGTATTCTGGATTTAATCGAATGGGAGGCCTGGTCTCGGCCTGATTTCTTTCTGTCGAGAAACAGACCCACTACAGTTCAAAAGATCAAGACCTGGCTATTCGATTGAACAGATCACCAGGAAGCAGTTAGCAACTCCAGCGCCTTGAGGCCCTCACGGGAGATTTGCCGCGCTTTATAAATCCTTGACTGATGAAAAGATCCCAAGACCCGTTGCTAGCTGTACCTTGCAGACAACAGCTTCAAAAACCTTATTTGCAAAAGCAGAATGCTCTTTTAACAAAGCAAGCCATTTCTTTCACTAAAAAACCACCTTCTAAACTCTACAAGTAGGCCTGAGAAGTGAACAGTCTAAACTAGTATTTCCCTAATTGTTTTCAAAATACTTTTCTCATTTAGAAAATAAGAATGTGTCCTGCTGGTTGCAGCAAAACAAACATGCAATACATAAAGCACATCATGGGTAGCATGTATTCTGGCAAAACAGAGCCATTTCTGTTGACCATCACCAACTACTAGGGATTGGACTTTGTGGTCTAGGTCACCAGAACTGCTCAATGGCACTATGGGCAAATGAGACATACTTACCAGTTCTGTATCTCTTCTCTTTGTTATATATACAATGTATATGTTCAAATAAATGGACTCCTCTGCTGGCAGGGGAACCAAAATGTGATTTCACTACATAATAAGTTTATGATTAGATTACCAATCTAAAGCAGAAAAGTGAAATGTGCAAAATTCCCAGATCGTGCCCCAGTGCCTGCGGCGGAAATCCTGTCCTCCATTTTGTGACGGCTCATCCTCTCAGCTCTGTCTCTGCAGCCAGCAGCTACAAGGACACTGCCAAAGCGCCTGACGGACGGGCACAGCTGCCGAAACGCCAAAACATACATATAGGCAGCATTCAATAAGTAGCGGGCACAGACTGGGGTGTAAACTCAGAGATCAGTGCACTCTGTGATCGATTCCTTCTGTCTGCCGCCCAGCATACCCCAATAAAAAAAAATTCAGCCAATATTCATCGAACCCATGCATGTGGATTCAACACAATCCCTCAGTTGACGTGGAGTGCAGTTACCTTGTCTGGGGCATGGGAAACCGCTTCATTTGCTTAAAACATGGCAGCCATATGCTGGCTTTTTTCTGGTACTTCACAAAGGGAAAGCAAAAGGCATTGTATCAGCGAAAAAGCCTCAAGCGTCCTTCCTGCTGCCAAAAAATCTGAGCATCAGCAGGCTGGACGCCGACTGTGCGCGACAGTCGAGACCCTGTGATTTGGCTGCGTCAGAGTGTCCCAGGTGGCAAAAGGAGTCACCGAGCCCAGGCACCTGCGATGCCAAGGTTGGATGCTGCCAGGTACAGCTGTCACTACAAGAGTACATCAGAGATGCGTCGCTGTGTTCATTAGTTCATATTGTACAACACCCGGCAGCAAACCTAAGCGCTTTTCTAGGGGTTCAGATATTCATGCGCTAAGTGGAAAAATCGAGCCCGCCGTTTGGCCTAGAAATAATCCGTGAATGGGAAAACTCCAGCTATCCTTTATATGGACTTTTTGTTAATAGTTTAAAAAGCACTATGACTGAACGTCATTGTTTCATTAACCTGAGGGCGGGACTTCCTGTACGCAGCATCAGAACAGCCAGTCAGGAAGCCAGCCAGCTACCTTTTGTGTATCAATTATTTTATTGATAAAATTAATTGAGAAATAACAGCTAACAGTGGTATGCAAGTCCAGTGTATACCCATATAGAGATATAAATGTTGATTAAGGTACATGCACCAATAGCAAACAATACTTATATATAATACTGAAGAGAGATAGAAGAGAGGGGTGAGAGAATAAGCTACAGAAGGAACAAAGTGTAGAGAGGAACAAAAGGACAGAGAAAGAAGGGAAGAAAGACGAAAACTACAATGCAGGGAAGAAAGAGGAGGGGGAGGTAGGGGAAGTAATTACATAGATGGTAATGCGGAACAAGCAAGTCTAAGCGAACTATGAGAGAAGGGGGGCATCTTGCAAAAAGGGGGACCATATAAGAAGAAAAGTATCTGCTTTGTCCATTAAATTGTAAATGATCTTTTCATATGATGCGGTCTTGTACATATCCGCAAGCCATTCGTCATGTGACGGCAGTTGTGGATAGCGCCAATATTGCAAAATACAGATTTAGGCAGCTGTAAGGGCAGTGACGAGCAATCGGCGAGCATGGCAGTCATGGAGGAGAGCTATGGGGTCTGGAAGTGGGAGGGCTAATCCATAGATTCCCGGAGCGTAGACTCTGCCAGCGAGTTACATTAAGGGAATGTGAAGGTTCAGGCATTACTTAAAATGTTCTTTACACCGAGCACTGCTTTCCTACACAGGACTTTGAATGTAAGAAAAGAAATGGGCATTAAGATAAATGGCCAGTCAACTTTTTTGAAAGTTTAATTAAGGAAGGTCATGAGATGACTCGTCGTATGTCAACGAAAAACGAGCCTTGACTAGCACTTGTAACTGACTGCAAAGCTACATGACCAGCTAAAGTGAGCAAAGGAATCAGTCTGAGGCATTACTATTCCTTTGAGTTAGTGCCTTCTAGGTCACAAGAGGGCTACTACTACTAGTCTGAATGTAGGGGTATAGACACAGGCAATCTGGGGGCAGGATACTGTAGGACCTCCAAGTCTTAAAAAGAGATTTACTTTACATCAGGGTACAGGTGAATTGTATCAGAACCACCACATCGGGCGATGCACGACAACCACCAAGATTCACTGGGCATCCCTAAAACTTGATAGATGCATCCGCAGGAAGCAGTTATCTTCAATAGTAATGGATGGAGCCATTAGCATACGCTGAATATTCATAGCATAGAGGCAGGTGGGAAGATAGTTACTGCGGGTGTAAACATCACGGACGTATCTATGATCTTTTATTGCGGTGCGTTTGAAACTATCATGTTATATACGTTTTAAGAAACACAAGGATCTTTAATGCTATTAGCCTTCATGGCAAAAGATGGGTGACAAGCCCCCTAAACATCACACATATTGCTCTTGCCCCTCAGAGAGCGAATTATGTGGATGGTAGAGGTAGCAAAGGAATCAGGATTCGTGGCCGAATTAATGTCAGCGGGCTGAGTGGGCAAAATCCACACATGTGAGACGGCGTTTAGTAATGGGTCGCAGAATGCAGATGTACAATGGTTCACCTTACCTTGAGGATCAGTGGGGAGCTGGGCTTCAGCTCCAGGGTACCAGTAAGGCTCAGCGGCTCAAAGACAGGGTCCGGGTAGTAGACGAAGCCAGTGTTGTTCATGATCAGCAGGGCTTGCACATTATCCATGATGAAGCCAATCTCATCTGGTCGGTCGCCCATCTCCGGAGGGATCCTGGAAGGATTGTCGATGGAAGGAGCAAGGCACACCATGGTGGTATCATTGTAAACAGTGCAGTTCTGGAGGCGTGAAGAGAAGATGGGGGTCATTTACGGCTCTTTACGGCCACTGATGCGAAGCAGGCTGAATTGACAATGATAGATTATGTTTTTCTCACATGCTCTAAACATTTTTTGGCTCTAAAATGGCATTCCATACTTGGAGGAAATTAACCAGAAACCCAGAGAGTGAAGCAGCCAGAAACAGAATGGAGACCTTGTTCAATGAAGTGTTAACCAGACCCCTTTCAGACTACACCTGATGCGTAACCCAGGATGGCACTTTTTGTTTGCTATGTCAGAGATTAAGGGTACTTTTCCTTATCTAAGCATTCGGGGAGTATTACAGCATGGTGGCTGAAGACCAAGGGTTAGACCAAGTGAGGGAGGTCAATGTTTTCACTTACTCGAGGGAGTACTACTGAAGAGAGTAAAGCTTTACCTGGGTGTCCCTTTTATCAGGCCTACCTAGGCAGGAAAATCGACTTCACTCATTCTGCTGAAGGCAGGCAGACATGTACGTACTATGCAAACTCCCCTTTTCATCAGCGTCACTTACGTTCTCGCGCTCCGTGCTCCCGTACTTGGATCGTATTCTGGGATCCCTGATTGTACCCAAGTTGGTTCCAGTTACAGTTAGTGGTGTCCCTCCGCTGAAGTAAGAAAATAAAGAGAAAAGGATTGAACACTCGAGACTGAACTATAATCACACAATGACAGCTTGCTGCAGTAAAGTGCAGGCTGCAACACTAGGCATACACACAAGCAGAGCACCGGAGCAAGCGTTTCAATCACAACATAGAAAATTCTAAAAAAAAAACAAGCTGAGGGCACGTAGTGTTCGAATCCTTGCACCCAAGAACTTACCCACAATACGCTGGACAGGTCTGAGAAACAGTCTATGGATACTAAAATCAGAGTGTTACATTACTGCTCAACGGAGTCTAACAGACCTACCTGGTGTAGTAACTTTGCTAGCCTCAGTCAAGCCTCTCACTCCACGTCCGGCTTGTGGAAGGTGCAACAATATGACCATATAGCAGACTTTACGAAAGCTACCCCTGGTATTGAAAGAAAGCACTCGCAACCTACACGAACACGATTACTTTAAGACCAACCATACAGGTAGGATCTTTCTCGTCATTGAGCGGAATAAAGACCACCATTATGGGGACCTCAAATCAAGCCAAAGTGAGGTTGTGGGTAAGTGGCCAGCTTCACTGAGGTTAGGTGAAAAGTTGTCCCAACTAACCAAAATACAATTTGGGTGGACATTTGATCAGCTTCGTATTTCGATGTGACGAAGAAGGTAAGAGCATATCCAAGGGACCCACCTGTTGATGCTCCACTCGGGGTCAATCTTGAGGATGGTGGGATCTTCGGTGTAGTTGTACTTCACGGCGCCATTTGAAAGCTCTGCGCGGTTTATATTGATGATGATTGGAGCAGGGCCGGCCACCACGCCAGGTGGGGTTTTACAGCGGATCTCGGTGGCACTTCGCCTAGGACAGGAGAGAATAGAATAAGGTATGTACTGAGGCTGGTAGCGCTACAGAGGCTACGAGTGTGAGGGCGAAGGGTGGCAGGGACAGTCCCTGCCAGTTCTCGGTGGCTGTCTCAGATGACAACAGCCAAGCGGGGAAGGAATTATTCTAAAACCATCAAATAAGGTCTCATGGACATTGGCAGCAGGGTGGCAAAATTTTATTTCACCAAGTGTGGCAAAAATCCAAGACTGGATCACCGGATGGCAGGGCAAAGAGGAACAGAGATAGAAGAGCGGGAGATGGCAGATGAAGGGCAAGCGGGGAAGGGCGAAATGGAAGGGGGAATGATAAGGGTAGGTGGGAAGAGAAAAACGGGGAAGTGGGGACAGGCGGGCAGGATGGCAAAAGAGGATAAAGTGAAAATGAGGACGACATGGGGTAAACAAGGACGACCACGGGGATAAAGGTGGGCAGGGAGCAGAAAAGATGACAAGACAGAGGAAGGCATCTATGCATCAAATCAAGGCGACATCAGAATCACTCACCTAGAAAACAGGCAAGGCCGCCCACCAATGGTGACTGCCACATCACTACCCGCATTCAGGTGGTTGCCATGGATGGTCACCCAGGTCCCTCCAGAGACCGGACCACGGGATGGCGACATGTTCGAGAAGGAGGGCACCTGTTTAAAAAAGGAATCAAGAGCTAAAACAAAGCTATAGAAGATGCACCCGCCAGCCGATCCCAAGGAGCCGAGGATATTGGTCAGCGGAGGAAATCAGTGGCTGAGGGCAGGACCACCCTAGGAGCAGCAGGAGGTCAGAGAGATAATAAGATGATCATAGGAGGAGAGGACAAGACTATTGCCCAAGTGCGGATATTCCAGGTAATACAGCGCGCTTCATGGAAAGAGCACACCTCCACATGAACCAAAAATAAGGTAGAAAAGAGTACAGTGTCCCTGGAATTCAGTTCTCTTCTCGCCTTCGCTCCGGTGTTAAGACGAGACCTGTAGCTCCTCAGAGATCAGAGACTGTACCCAAATGTTAAAAATACATAAAAAATGGTTTAAAAAAAAAAAAAAAAAAAAAAAAAAAAATAAAACCAAACCTACCAAAACAAAGAAAACTGCTTCGGCTACCGCAAAAAAGAACATATGAGGCTATTTGGTAGTACAGAAAGTCAGGCTATTACAAAGACTGCCCGGCTGCATTGCTGTGAACAATATAGATAGGACTCTAAACAGGGAGGTCCCACATACCTCACCCAAGACTTTCTATAGCTTCCCATACCTTATCACTGTCCGGTTTCATACATCTGTGTCTACCTCCTAGGGTAGAGGCACTTTATCTGTGTTTACCTCCTAGGACAAAAGTACTTTATCTGTGTCTACCTCCTAGGACAGAGGCACTTTATCTGCGTTTACCTCCTAGGACAAAAGTACTTTATCTGTGTCTACCTCCTAGGACAGAGGCACTTTATCTGTGTCTACCTCCTAGGACAGAGGCACTTTATCTGGGTTTACCTCCTAGGACAAAAGTACTTTATCTGTGTCTACCTCCTAGGACAGAGGCTTTATCTGTGTCTACCTCCTAGGACAGAGGCACTTTATCTGGGTTTACCTCCTAGGACAAAAGTACTTTATCTGTGTCTACCTCCTAGGACAGAGGCACTTTATCTGGGTTTACCTCCTAGGACAAAAGTACTTTATCTGTGTCTACCTCCTAGGACAGAGGCTTTATCTGTGTCTACCTCCTAGGACAGAGGCACTTTATCTGGGTTTACCTCCTAGGACAAAAGTACTTTATCTGTGTCTACCTCCTAGGACAGAGGCACTTTTATCCGTGTCTCCCTTCTAGGACACGGGCACTATCTGTGTCTACCTCCTAGGACAGAAGCACTTTAGAGGACTGTAACCAGACAGGAAACTTTTTTTCTTTTTATAAAAAGTGCATAATGATGAAGTTCAGATTGTTTTTAAGAGCTCACAGAACATTGGAAAATACAGCACAATTCCAGATTTTCCAAAGTCACAAGTGGCTTGAGAGGGGAAGGCCAGATTAAAATTGGGGGAAATGGTTCTCCAATTAACAGCGGAGCCCCTTAACTACATCCTCCAAAAGGGATGTCAAAAGCTTACAGCGCCTTAAAGCAGGAGACAGTCTGCAGCCTCGTGCTTCACCGTGGACTTTAATTTGAAGGGAAAAAAATTAGGTCTAGATTTGTTTACATAGTTTCCTTCTTAATTTTCAACATGCAATTAATATTTGTTGTGTTTAATATCTGCCACGCTTCTAGAATCTCATTCACTTTGACGATAGCCACAAGGCTTGCAGGTGGCTTACAAAAGAGCACAGCTAACTCTCTCCATCTCGGAATAAGAAATCCATTGCAATTTTCAAAGCGTCTTCATTGACTCTATATGAAAATGTGAAAAAATGTGCTGAAATTTCAATATACAAAATTCATGAGGTCAATTTTTCTTTCTCGTTTCATTTTTCGATTCCGAGGATGTGGTGTGAGAATTAGCCCCATGCCCAAACGATTCCCTCCCCTTTCCTACTGAATGTCTTTTTAATTTCCCCATCGCCTTGTTTTGAGATGCTCACAGTAGAAGACCCTAGGATGGATGAACAGTAAAGGGCAGCTGCAATTCTTACTTGGTTCAAAGGATGACAGTAAGGCTCCGAGTGGAAATATTAAAAAGCAAACAAAGAAAAATTGGTAGATTAAAAAACATCTGTTTCATAACTTACCACAAAGGTGAAGCCTTTGGGTGCGATGGCTTTGTAATCAGGGGAGCAGTCCCGTACGCAAACCTCCACTGAGACAGACAACTCTTGGCTTCTGGTGCCACTAGCATCACTGATGTTGCAAACAATTCTAAAAACAGAGAGGTGGGGGGGGAGTGAAAGAAGAAAAAGGTTTCAGCGCGAAGGTGAGTGGAAAACACAACAGTGTTCAAGATGGCCGCCGATAGCCCCTTAAGATGGGCGTCGACAGCCCCTTAAGATGGCCGCCGATAGGCCCTTAAGATGGCCTCCGGCAGCCCCTTAAGATGGCCTCCGGCAGCCCTTTAAGATGGCCACCGACAGCCCCTTAAGATGGCCACCGACAGCCCCTTAAGATGGCCACCGACAGCCCCTTAAGATGGCCACCGACAGCCCCTTAAGATGGCCACCGACAGCCCCTTAAGATGGCCACCGACAGCCCCTTAAGATGGCCACCGACAGCCCCTTAAGATGGCCACCGACAGCCCCTTAAGTTGGCCACCGACAGACCCTCAAGATGGCAGCCAATAACCCTCCTAAGAATCAAATAAAGATAGTGCATTAATACAGAAAATGTCTCTTCCAAAAAGTTCAACACACAACTAGACAGCAGATTTGTAGCAATAAATTTACACTAAAATGGACTTGAGCATCAAACCTTCATCATTGGGGCAAATTCCTAAGGTTTTGGTGTTTCGCTAGATGTTGTTGCTTAGACCCTTGTACCTAAAGGTTACGGGTAACTTAAGAGTGACTGGGGTGCAAATACAAAACCTGAAATGACTGCACGTACATCACTTAAGCTGTTGTAACATTACCTCGCACTATAATGTCTGAAAGGTGTGACAAGCAACAAAATGATGGAAGAAAGGCTTGAATTAAGCTCAGGCCACATTGCAATCCATTGCTTTTCGCCACTAGGTCATTCTAGACAGAGAACAGCATTTGTAAATCAACCATGGTCCTGCTACGGAACAATCCTGCATGGACTGCCAGACCCAGTCCCCTCCAGATGGAGATTCAAGTAACCACAGACCAGTTTTGGCTTCTTTAGTCTCGTCAGTGAGGCAGGACATTAATTGTGAATGAGAGACTGCATGAATGTGCTGCAGACTGAGTAGGTCTTCATGTGATTACTAGAGCAAGGACAAAGAGAGATGGAATTTCAGCAGTAACTGCGTAATTGTTTAGGTGCACTGGAACTTATTATTTTTTTAACAAACTGAGGCCATGATCAGTATGTTTTAGAAGTGATCGTAAGGTGTTATTACATTGGTCCTACGTGATGATGTATAACAGCACTTTATGTCTTGTAAGGTGATGCAACATTTTGTTGTTTAAAAACGTAAAAAGGTGCCAAGCTGCTCATCGCATTGACAAGGGGGGCTGCAGCCTTAAAGTCGATCTCAGCTGCGAGAGTCTCCGCCCCCCTACATTTAACAAAGCTGTGGAACACTTCCGGTTAGTACTTGGATGGAAGACCGCCTGGGAATACCAGGTGTTGTAGGCAGGCCTAGGGCCATGCCACTGCGGATGCGCCGGATATCGGAAGCCGACTTGCATGGATGCAATTTGAACCTCTGATTTACGTGTTGTAGTAAAATCTCCATTGCAGAGCGATCTTACTAGGCGCAAGGTTGAAAGCCTAACTGCAGAGATGCCAGCGTCTACTAAACATTCCTACTCGGCCCTTTCCAACTCATACCTACAACAGCCTGGCAAGCGTACTAAGCCAAAGTCCCTCCCTCCTCTGCACATGGATTGGTTATTAAAATCATCCATAACTGAACAAGCGTCCCCTCGGACTCCTAGACCCCGGTTCCACTGCACCAACAATAACTACGGCCCTACATAACACTCGCACCTGCTTCGACTGCGAGGCTAGTTTTCACGATGCCTCCTAAATACAAACATTTAATAAGATGCTTTCCAGCTTTACAAGAAAGTGGCATTGAACCTTGGGAGTCTTGGTCTAGAAGCTTGCCCCTTGCGACCCCCAGGCACTGTATTTCCGACCCCTGAACTCTAAGGCGGCAAAATCAGTGCCTGTTCTTATGGACATCAGTTGGCTCTCCAATCTCCTTGTTTTTTCATCATTTTTTTATTACACTAATAGTGAATAACAGTATATTATTCAATATTATGGTGATAAAAATTGGAGCACAATTAGCTAGAATAGGACCCTCCCTGGCAGCTGAGGTAAGTAAAAAATGCTTTTAAATGTATATTGTGTGCATGTGAGTGGGTTTATGAGAGAAGATTGTATGTGTGATTGTGTGTTTATGGGTAAGCATGTGTCTGTGGGAATGTATAGGTCAAATGGCGTGTGATGTCACTTCCGCTACCCCTGGCCTTTCGGTGAATTGAGGTTCAAGCATTTAACTGCATTTAGCTGCAAAATTTAATCGTTTCAATACGAACACAAAATGAGAAAGAAGAAAGCGGTCATTTTTAGCCAGGGCGGAAGTGGTGTTTGGGTCAGGACGTTCCGCTTCGACAGGAGGCATACTGCGGACGTCTAATGTTCCAGGTGCATATCTGCCTCAAGCTCTAGGGCGCGCGCACCCTAGCTGGAGTGGAGATCCAAAACTGACGCATGCGCAGTGCCCCTCGGGACAGAGACGGGACCCTTGCACACTGCAAAGACTGGCGCTGAGCGAGAGCACCCGCGGCCGCTTTTTCACACTGATAAGTTGTTTGTGGTCTAAATTCACTGCTTCAGAAAATAAACAGATACATCGCACTTACAAGACTGTGTGCGATCTGTTAGCAAGTTAACACTTCGTAACGGTAACTGATGATACATTCGGTCTCATACAGATCACCATAAATCCCAGCTTGTCGCCTGATGCACAATTAACTGGTGTCACCATAACACCAATCAAGGGTGGTCGTTGTACCTCGGCGGTGGACATGTCCTACTAAGATTCAAATATATGACTTGCAGTTTACACACTGATCTCTGAAACAGTTGCATTAACCCACTGAGCTATGTTATCAGCATAACCACTAGTTAAGCGCAATACACCTCGCATATTCTGAACAGAGGCCTACAAAAGTGGTGGCCGCCCCCAGCCACCACTGGAGTCCTACCCTTCCTTCCACAGATGCAACACAATGTTAGCGAAGACGTTTATTACAACCCGCTGAACAGGCAGGAGCTCAGAGCATCGTACGAGTGCAGCGCTGTCTGTGGTACTCCGGCGGCCTGTGGTACTCCGGCGGCCTGTGGTACTCCACCACAAAACAGAAAAGAATATCAAATACGCCTTCATTCACTAATCTTATGCCAGGTGGTGCCATCAGAGGAGAATACCTAACATGGGAGCGCTTCAACCAGAATGCCTGGGCTTCTTGGCACTAAGTAGTGCCCTTGGTTGAGGTCACCGCGTCCAGGGAGGTGGAGGTGAAGCAATATCGCAGGGCATGAACATCCCCTTCCTTCCGCAGTGGTAGAGATGGGCTACACGGTGGTTGCTGGTGATGGGATATCAGCTGGGCTGCAGCCCGTAGGGCTGGGGTGCAGAGAGGGTATTTAAGGATGGGTGCGCTGTACGCTGGCAGTCCCTGGGTGGATATAGAAGACAGCCGAGTCGGCATCCGCGGCAGGTAGAGTCCAGGAGGGAACGGGAGACTGAAGCAAAGCAGAACCTTTCCAAATACCCGGATGAATTATCTCTTAAGACAGGAGGCCCCCTTTCAGGGTAGATGGCTTTTTACTCATGGAAGGGGGGACCCCTTGGAGACCTCCGTACAACGAAGGAAATAGGAAATGGCTTATGTCTGGATGATCTGTGGCGAGACGCATGCCAGATTCGTATGGCAGCACGCGTGGGGTGGGGGGGGAGGGGTGGGGAGGTACAGGGCTCTGCTTTTCTACTGAAGCAAGGTAAATGAGTCATTCATCCCACTGCGATCCCTCAAGGCCCTGCCTTCCTCAGGCACTCTTCAGGCTGCTCTGTAGCAGGGTGAAGTACGTCTCGAGGCCTACAGAGGCGAAACACCACTTCTCCCCTGATAAAGCCCTTGACGTGTGCATGAACCCATCTGCTGGCCTTGATATGCCCTCACTTTCCAAGAGGGAGCGCCAAGCAGCATGGCCAGTGGCCGAGGGAAGTGAGCTTCTCCATCCAGAATCAGCTGGGCTCCCCTTGGGAGGCGCGCTTCCAGCCAAGGGCGCGCTCTGCAGCTTTCCAGCGATATCCAAAGACATGAGGGACCAAACTAGGCACGGTGACCTTTCAGCATCCATGTCCCTTGTCTTTGTAGAGTAAGGCCTAGTCTGGATCTGGGCTTGGAGCCTCCGGTAGAGGCCATACCTGCCTGTTGTATTTACAGTCAATGTCACGCGCCAGCCCCTGGCGCGTGACAGCAAGTGTTCTCTTGCTCTCCTGCGCGAGAGTCCCCATTGTTATCCCTGCCCCCTCATTGGTCCCCAACATTCCACATTCCATTCCCACATTCCCCTTCCAACCCTAACGGTTCCAACGGTCAGTGGGACTTCCTACCTCTGAACCGCACAGGTGTGTAGGGGCTGTTGTACCAATAAAGCCTTCTCTTATCTACCCACGGCTCCGCTTCATTTCTACAAGTGGCGACGAGCGGACTACATCAACAGCCCCTCACTGCGGTATGCTGTGATCTCCTCCGGACCTGTTTCGAACTAAGGAAAACCAAACTTGCTGAATACCAGCAGAAGTATAAACTGCGGTATGGCAACAAGATGTCAGTCAGGGTAAGGAAGTGGAATCTGGGAGACTGTGTTCTGGTGAAAAAGGCTAAGCATGGTCACAAAGGTTCGTCTAATTTCCTAGGCCCTTTTGTCATCACCGCTATTAAGAAGAATGTAGTAACCCTAAACAATGGCTGTACCTGGAGTATGTCCAGACTGGTTAAGTTCACTGAGACATCTCACCGCACAGCTGTTACCCGTGGTTTTGTTTCTATGGAAGGCTGTTCCCCCCAACACGCTCAAAGGTAAAATCTTGAGACTATGGCATATAGGTCATCTTGGTATCTCAAAAACCAAACAAAGAGTCAGAAACAGTTATTGGTGGCCCGGAATCGATAAACAGATTGAGGTCATGATTAGAGACTGCGTAAGTTGCAATGATTCAGACAAGAGCCTCAAACCCTCTAGAGTTCCCCGGTCTCCGTTACACCCCCCCCCTCCCCCACCATGCCTTGGGAGAGGATAGGCTTGGACATAACCGGTCCCATCGAAGGCCACGATGGGGTGATCAAATACATCCTGGTGGTTATGGATCACTTCTCCAAATGGCCAGTGATTAAAATCGTCCCCAATGTAGATAGCTCTGTCATTTCGTTTCTAGACAGACTCTTCTTGAGTGAGGGATTACCCAAGCACATACTGACCGATAATGGCCCACAATTCTCCTCCGAAGCCTTTGGGTCGTTCCTGGAGAGAAACTGCATCACTCAGCACACCACCTCGCTCTATCACCCCGAGAGAAACGGCCTCGTTGAGCGTTTCAACCGAGTCTTAAAAGGGAACATACAATTATCCAGGAACAACAGTCTCAATTGGGAAGAAGAAATATTCAAACTCATTTGGGCCTACAGAATCACACCATGTGCCAGCACCTCCAAGTCACCATTCGTGCTCATGAGAAGTAGACAACCCTTGAGCAGAGACCCAGGATGGATGCCCACATCCGAACAGGTAGAGTGGTCACCCGAAACCATCAAGGGCTACATCGAGAAGGCACAAACGTGCTATAAAGAATGGTACGACACGAGACATGGTGTCAAAGATCACTCATTCAAGATCGGCGATCTGGTCAAAGTTCGCCTTGAAAGGAAAGTCAGGATTCACCGCATCAGCAAACTATACAAAAATGCAGCCAGACTCAGTGATGGCAAAGTTTGGCATATGAACAGGTTGGCCAAATGCCATTCAGTGGGAAAAGAGTCGAGTCAATGTCAGCCCAATAGTGTTAATAAAGATTTGTGGGTTGATTACGATGAACCTGAAAGGGGAAACAGTTCCATGCATTTTGATAATAGAATGTGTTCAAGAAATGAAGATGTTCAAGATAGTGATCCTCCACCCACCGCAGAATCCACTGATTGTCGCACACCGGACCAGAGTGATGAAGTCAGCCCACACGCTCTCACGCCCGATCAGAGCGATGAAGGCGATCCACATTCGGATACTGAAGCTGTGTCTGACAATCACTGTCTCAGGGGAAGGTTTGGTAGAACCAACAACAAACCCAGACGTCTAGATGATTTCGTTTGCGAGTAACTGCTTTGTTGTTAAACATTCAAGAGAGGAAGATGTGTTGTATTTACAGTCAATGTCACGCGCCAGCCCCTGGCGCGTGACAGCAAGTGTTCTCTTGCTCTCGTGCGCGAGAGTCCCTATTGTTATCCCTACCCCCTCATTGGTCCCCAACATTCCACATTCCATTCCCACATTCCCCTTCCACCCCTAACGGTTCCAACGGTCAGTGGGACTTCCTACCTCTGAACCGCACAGGTGTGGTGGGGCCTATTGTACCAATAAAGCCTTCTCTTATCTACCCACGGCTCCGCTTCATTTCTACACTGCCCAAAGGTTACTTTAGCCAGGTGGAACATGGCGAGGTGCCCAGAGACCCTCTCCGCTGTGAGACCTGATCTCCAGTCCCCTCTTCACCTTGTTGGTACAGATGAAGGGTGATGATCTAGCCCGCTACAGTACCATGGCGCTTTGTGGAGTCAGACATCAGTTTTAGGCCAATGACAAGGACAAAGGGACCACAGTGATTGGTGCTATGCAGACAGGTGGCAGAGCACAAGGTTTCTGGCACCACACCATGAGAAACCTAGGAAGATGGCGCTGGCATAAGGGACTAGGGCCTCTCCCACCGCAAAGTAAGGTACAACTCGCCCCTTACAACCACTCCTAGAGGCACTCGTCAAAAGCAACTAAGTACAAGAGAGTCCATCTGGGGACAAAACATCAAACTAATATAACTCCAGAGACTCCCATCTGAAGCGCTGACATCACACCCTTATGATGTACATGACATTCTAACTGAAGGTATGACACCAGCCCTCGTGGGTACAAGAGACCCTATCTGAGTGTGTTTACCCACCCACACGGTGTATGAGACCCCTTTGAAGGGAGCTATACCCTACGCGTGATGTACACCAGACCCCAGGTGAAAGTGCTACACCCACCCACATGCTGTACGCGAGGCCTCCTCGAAGAATGCCATACCCAACCCATAGAGAAACCTATCTCCACAAGGACATAACTGGGCGCAGACTTTATACTCACTGCTCAGCACTGATGTACTCGCTCTCTATAGGCACACACACGACCCGTCCAACTCGCACCCCCTGGCGGATGTCCTCAAACCGCAGGCCCAGGTTTTCACCGGCGATGGTCAAGAGGGTCCCCCCTTGCTTGGGGCCGGTCTCTGGAGACAACTGTAGGATCAAGGAGAAAAAAATAATTGACAGTGGATGTGATAGAAACAATGTGTAAGAGATTAACCTGCTGGGTGCAATCCTGCACTAAGGATGGACGAGCCACGAGGGTGGGCCTGGTTCAGCTCAAATCTGGAGGACGCATCCAGGAAGGAACGGATTCCTCCAACGAGATCAGAATTCACATCAACTCTACAACAGGGTTCACCAGTCACATATACTCACTCACCCACATCAAACTGCCATCATGGCTGTCTCACCCGGAGCAGGGCAGGACACTTAGCGGCTTGTATGGTTTGTGTGCACATGTTGGTCTTTGGTCCACTTATGAAGCACAGAATACTTCCTCTACAGGGGGGTCTTTTGGTGGTGTATAAACAGACTTCTTACCAAGGTCGGTGACCCACCCGAGCAGAATCCTGCCAAAAGCAAAGTTTTGCCCTTTCTGCTGAAATATAACAGATGTATCCATTCTTTCGAAGCATTTGACAGTAAGGTTCAGATTTAGGACCCTTGGACTAACAAAGACCTGACATATGTCCTCCCACGTCCCCAAAAAATAGCTAGTGTGAAAGACTGCTTAACCATCATCAACTTGGGAATTGAATGAAGGTTGACCTGCGAGGGAGAGCATCGGAGGAAGCCGCCACGAAGATGGGAGAGTTGCGTTAAAAGATGCAGCGGACAAGTCACACGACTTCAGAAAGAATCCTCCTTCCTATGGGAATCCAGTGGATCGCTTAAATTCTGTTGGAGGTGGGATCAAACTTTCGAAGCCCACAGACGACCCTAGCTGTGGCGCTTTGTACACGTTGAAGTCTGTCCAAGACTGGTTTGGTTCCAGGCGATTAAATAAACATGGAGGAGAGCTTTCAAAAGCGCCATGATCACTATTCCATTAAAGAGGTCATGTGACCAAGGCATCTCAAAGCGGAGAAGCACATTCTAATAACGGACCAAACTTGGCCAGAAAAAGAAGGGTCTGGATCAAGGAGAACATGCAGGATCCTGACCCGAGAGGGGGGGTGCAGGAGCTTTGATCATTGGTGCAGCCCAGGGCTTGGTATACGAGCAGCCGGTCTAATGTTTAATTATATAGAAAATCTCAGGTTCAGATGGACTAAATCTGAGATGATTGGCAATCCTTAACCAATGATACAGTTTCGTCCCGGATGGAGCCCCAGGAAATCGACCACTTCATCCCGCCCTGAATGTCCATCATGTGTGCGTCATTCGGGTACAAGAACAGAGCCAAGTCTGGTCCATGCAGCAGGTGAACGAGAGGCGCTAGATAAATGATGAACAGGCAGAGAGCTGAGCTCTGGGGACCCCCAAATGGTCGGGAGACTGAAGACAAAGATCCCAGCTGTACTGCTCGAGAGTACCCCGACAGAAAGCATAAACTCCAGCGCAAATGAGTGCCATTGATGTGAAAACCAGAGAGGCGCTATAGCAGCTCGACCGTGTTGAATGCATTTGGTTAGTCAAGGTTTACAGAGCCCGCTCACCACCACCCTTCACAGATCTGTGAAGCTCGCCAAATAAAGACAAGTCCACCGCCTGCCTCTACATGATAAACCAGGCTGAACGCACCCCGCTGAGGTGTAAGCGCCCTGCGGCTGACAAGTAACAGTTTTCATCAAATTCTCTGGGACTGAACGCAGGGAAAGGGTTCTAGAGTGAGCTGGTCCACCACCCTCTACAGAGAGCTTCTGTAAGAGGGCGAGTTTGCGGAGGACATGTCCTAACGAGTAAGGGGGCATAAACTTAGCCCAGTAAAAGGGCCTACAGCCTCCTCAGCCTGGAAGAGAACTCCACCTGGACAGACATCACTTGGGCAGTCTCGGCCTCTCCGGAGGATTGAAATGTATTCTGCTGTGAACAAAAGGGCCAAGTGATGTAAAGCTGGGCCGGAACTCGCACCATGAGCGCTCTTGACTGCACCTCGAGTGCTCCAGACGGCACCTAGCTGCTTTTAAACCCTGGTGAAGACGACCATCCGACCACTGACATTTAGGAAGTAAACAGTTAGGCCTTTAGCTTTTGATAGTGTGCGGACGACTAACATGATAGGAACTAAAGTTTTCGATTAAAAAATTAAATGAAAAAAAAGTACATTTATCGGAGGTTTAAGCTGAACGTCACGTGACAGATGGTCAAAGGTTACATATTGTCTTTTAGTACCCACATGACGTTCCTGAAATGACAACTGTGGTAAATCGGTGCAAAAAGCAAACTCGCATTCAGAAATGGAAAAGCAATAAAAACACGACCTTCCCGCGGGCAGGGCGAGTCCGTATCCCCCCAGAAGGTCAAAAGGGACGATTGCTGGAGCACCTCAGACAGCCAAGCTACGGTTTTGGATTCGCGTCTACAGCCAGCTCACCACAGAATGGGAAAGCTGTGCCATGTCCTTCCTGCCACGGTGGGCGGCGCCCCTGAGGTGTGACGAGCGTTCCCCCTGATAGTCTGCACACGGCAGAGCCAGTCAGCACTCCACCTTACTCGCTACCTCAGGCGCATCTGGCAAGAACTGATACTTAGTAACCACGCAGCCGGTGGTGACATCACAAGCACTCACTGTGATGTCACCTTGTCACGAAACTACGTTCTGCAGATTTTTAAAGGGCCCCTCAGTCCTTTCCTTCAATCTTGGACTTCCGAATATCTTAGGGCTAGGAGTGTGCTCAAAATTACTGAATGTAAAATGTGGGTGATTCCCTGTGAGACTCTCAACCTGCAATTATGGCTGATTCTAGAGTTAACGTGTTTGTTTAAACAAGAATATGGCATAGCCGACAAGTCGTCTCCTGCCAAATATTCAAAATGTCATGGCAAGGTCAAAAGTACATATTTTTCCTGTCAACCCCTAGGCCTCAAATGCAGTGGTGCCAAGCTCGGTGGTGGTGTGGGGCGAAGCCGGGACTAAAAACATATCCTGTTGACGCGACAACGTTTACCACCCGCACTAAAAATGGGTAATTTTTTAGAGGCAGACACCTCCCCAGGTAATCAAATGTTCTGATCTGCTGGGAGAGTCTAGGTTTTATTAAATGTATCTAATACATTTGTTAATGACATGCATGCGCCAGTTTTGGGAGGTGGCAACATTAATTTTCTCTCCCTAGTCCCCTTCGCTCAGATGTGCCTTGGTGCAGCGCAGAGCAAAGTCGGGGTCATGGGGTGTCCTGGTCAGATTCTGAAAGTGAAACACGCTTCCCCAGCCTGAGTTTCTGGACTGGTTAGCAGCCTTTGTTAAGATAATTCTGGGTAAGGTTTACATTCAATTTTAATTGTAGTCCATTTTCTATGTTGATAATGCCATGTCCTTGTGTGCCTCATGGTCACTGACAAATTATAGTCCAACTACTATTTCTTCTTGTAAATTTTTGTGCGACCCAATAGGTAGTGGGTCTCGAGCTGACAGGAATGCTTTCAGAGCAAGTCGCTCACTCACAACTCGTGGCGTGGCGAGTAGCCCTTCACCGGCTCTTCGCACAAAAATTTACAAGGATAAAAAAACCTTGTAAACCACAACACGGCTTGTTACTCTATCAACCTGTATACTTGGAAGGACTAGCCTTGCAGTAGTGTAAAATAATTAGAAAAAGAATCCTTCTTGGTCCTGATGAATTGCTAAGAGACACCTTAGGGGCTGGATGAGGCAAGAAAAATGTTGACCAAATCTTATAGCACGCAAGCTCTATAGGACCATTACATCCCATAGGAGCTACACTGTTTTTATTTAGGTTAGAGAGCCGCATCAATAAAGTTTAATACACAGAGCATCTCAGAACCTATTTTAAATCACCTTTATCACTTCACTACACTACCTACTACAGACCACACACCCTCACTCACCTAACAGCTTTGTCAAAAAAGAACTCAGCCAAAGAGCTCCTTCGTGGGTGCCCATCAGGCATTGCAGCGCCGGCCCGAGGAGGAGCACGCCCAAATGATGAAGCATGACACCTCTCTGGGTGTGTGAGGGCACTTCCTCCAGTAGGAGGATATTCTACTGACCTGATTACCCTTCCCTTCCTTAGGAACGGCACACCTCTATATTTAAACTGTTAATAAGGGAGTACGTGTGCTGGACCTAGTTAAAAAACTCCTGGTTCCTCTCGTTTTGATAGCAAGGTATGTATTGCCACAGGGCAGGCCCACCCACTAGAGTAGGAAAGAAGCCCAAGCGTGCTTCGGTCCCAGCATGTCCTCACTGGACGTCTACTCCGGCAGGCCCAGCTTGAGTACCAGAAACGTCACCATGGAGGGCAATGGTAAACACTGCTGCCGGGCAGGCCCACTTACTAGAGTAACAGAGGTGCCCAAGAGAGATCAGTCCCAATACGTCCTTCCTGGACATCAATCCCGCCAGGCCCAGCTTGCGCAGCAGAAACATCACCATGGAGGGCAATGGTAAACGCTGCCGCCAGGCAGACCCACCTACTAGAGTAACAGAGGTGCCTGTGCGGGCTTCAGTCCCAACACGTCCTTCCTGGACATAGGCTTTACCAGCCCCTGCTCGTGCAGCAGAAACGCCGACATGGAGGCCAATAGTAAATACTGGCTCCAGGCAGGCCCACCCACTAGAGTAACAGAGGAGCCCAAGCGGGCTTCTGTCCCAGCGAATCCTCCCTGGATGTCGACTACGCCAGCCCCAGCTTGCGTATCAGAAACGTCACCATGGAGGGCAATGGTAAAAGCTGCCTCCAGGTAGGCCCACACACCCACTATAGAGTAACAGAGGAGCCCAAGCAGGATCAGTCCAAGTACGTCCTTCCTGGACATCAACTCCACCAATACCAGCTTGCGCAGCAGAAATGCCGCCACTGAGGGCAACGCTAAACACTGCCTTTAGACAGGCCCACCAATTAGAGTACCAAAGGTGCCCGAGCGGGATCAGTCCCAATACATTCCGTCCTGGACGTAGGCTCGGCTAGCCCCAACTTGCGTATCAGAAACGTCAGCAAGGAGGACAACGGTAAACACTGCCGCCAGACAGGCCCACCAATTGGAGTACCAAAGCTGCCCGAGCGGGATCAGTCCCAATACATTCCGTCCTGGACGTAGGCTCGGCTAGCCCCAACTTGCGTATCAGAAACGTCAGCAAGGAGGACAACGGTAAACACTGCCGCCAGGCAGGCTCACCCACTAGAGTAATAGAGGTGCCCAAGCGGGCTTCAGTCCCAATACCTCCTTCCTGGACGTAGGTTCCACCAGTCCCAGCTTGAAGCAGAGCCTGCAGAGGCTCATTTAGCAGAATTATCTCCAATAAAGCGGGCAGGTGTGGCATGACAAAAGCTGTGCGCTGACGGATGAGCAGCAGAGAGGCAGCCCAGCAACACCAATAACGAGGAAATTATAGGCAATTTTACAGGAGCTTCCGTGTGCCTCAAGCGTGGCCTGTCACACACCTGCAGGCGCTAAATTGAATTAATGTGTCCACAGGAATAGCCTCGGCTCCTGATCATTAGCAACCATCTCAAACCTCCTAGGAGATAGGCCTGCATGGCACGTGGAAGCATCTGGAAGGTGATTACCTCTCATGACTTGATGTTTGAAGGGCAAGTGCGGGCAGAGTGACTTCACAAGGCAAAATAGAAACATTTTGTAAAGGTCCATGGATCCTGCTCTGTGTCTACCTGCTACAGTGTTGCATATTTCTAAGCATCCACTTTACATGGACTTTTCCATTGGTTTAATAATTTTTAGGTCTGGTTAGATACTACTTTGGTTTTGAGCAGAAGATTGTGTCATAACAAACAAGCGCTGGCTACTTGGAACAGGTGCAAAACACCGCTTTCTCCTTAATGCACATTTGTAGAAAATAGGATTCATACTGGTGCAAAGCACAGGCACTTTTGGCTCCGAATTACTCTAGCACGAAGAATAGGATGGCAAAAAAAAAAAAAAGGACAGATAAAGGAACGTAAAGAAAAAAGATTGAAAAAGTATACAATTGGCCCACCAATCCTGGCACTGAAGTGCACTACTTTTTAGGTGGATGTGCACGTGATCAGGAAAAAATGTAATCGCTCTCAATGTAAGAGGCATAATGGCTGCACGCTTTACGATGCGGCGGGTGGAAACACGATGGTGCTTTCCGAGACCCAACACCTTTAGTTAATATAAAATTGTAGGAAGAGCACTGACGTGATCCGCTGCATATCCCACTATGGATTTACTAATGATAAATCAACATATTCACAAAGTCCCATTTTGATGCCAACTACGTTTTACCGAGTATGAAGAGTTATCGGCCGATAGCTCGTCTTTCCGAAATCGATGGAGGCTGTCTGATGAGCGATCTCACAAATCCAAAAACTGACCTGCAGTGACCAGGAAAACAAATTGTGGTCCATCTAGAACTCTTAGAGTGGGCTATGCAGAGAGGGCGCTGCCTCTTTAGTCAAAGGTACCATATACGGCTGTGCTTCGCGTGACCAAATGACTACATGTCACTGGGACATCAGTGTTCCAGCGCTGGGCCTTCTTTTTACCAGGAATTACTTACAGGTGTATTAGTGCAATTGGCAGAATGGAATCAAAGTAGTCCTCTCCTACCCAGAATGCACTGGTTTGTTAAATTAAATCCAGACATTGGAAAACTGGTGTCCCAGTGACATGGACTCATCTGGTCACTCTAGCTGTGTTTGCTCTCTAAATGAACCCACAACTAATATCAATAAGGTTCCCAGTTTTCCGTTTTTACTGATTTTTACAGATAAAACCAGTCAGAAAACAATGTGTTTCCTGTCTCTGTCTATTTTTAAAAGTGGAATAACGCAGAAAATTGTGCTTCTTGTGGGTGACTATCCATGCTGTCTTTAGTGATTTCCAGGACAACATTCAAGCAGCTAGACAGCAACGGGAAGTTAAAAAAAAAAACAACAGGTTGAGATTTACCTAAATAACATACATTTGTTTTATAATGCTGATATTTGCCTGTGGGTGTAATGTTTCGCTATATTTGGCGGCTTAACATGCTAAAACAAGACAGGTAGCAAAGTACGAGTGCATGTTTATTGGTTAAATAAATGTGGAAACACCATTTTACGACTCCATTTATTCTAAAAACAAAATAAATATGGACAAAACCCAATAAGATGGGCAGAGAATAAATATAGATAAATACGGACATTAAATGTTAAAAAAATTAATACCATAAAACCGGGAGCCCTAAATATAAGAATTCCCAGTGCTACAATGTTCAGATACTCAGAATGGCACAACTATCTTAAGGTGCCTTTATACAACTTAACTGGCCTAATTGATAATGACTAAGCAGCAGGAGCCAATATTTCTGAGTCACAGAAGACATCACCAGATAGATGTGCCCTTGTACAGAGTCACTTCTGTGGTGTTCAGTGCGACATGCAGAAGCGGGGAAGGAGCAAACAAGGTCCAGTGGTGAGGACATGAAAGAAACTAGAGCACAGATTAAATAAACTGATTCTGACACTATCGATATGAATCTTTAAGATTATGTTACAGAGATGTGTGAACAGTATGATAGATCTTAATCAAAGCCACCATGCGGGCCACCGAGGCATCTGGATTCCTTCTAAGTGCAAAGGGCACAGTCATGGGGTGCATGTCCGCTCCACAAAAAGTCAAACTCTTGGGTGGGAGCACGCCGCCACTCCCGCTTCTATGCAAAACGTACACAAAGCACGTAGCCTATTTTGCGCGGTTCCATCATTTTTAATTGGTTTCACCAGGGTACTTTTAAATAAAACAACAAAAGGCTCTTATGGAGAAAAATAAAGAAATACAAACGGCGCTCGGCCCTTAGATATGCGAAACTAGTCTGAGAGAGAGGGGAGATCACAAGCTCCCAGAGTCTGGATTGATCTGGCTTCTGATCGCGTTTTAAGTCCTTTTTCTCTGCTTCTCATTGCAGCTGTGCCGCTTTCAGACACTGAGCGTATACAATAGTCAGTTTGGGAGCTCACTATCATGCCCACTCTCAAACTGAGAGGAAAATACAGTGAGCAGCTGATGAAGACAAGGCGAAGGGAGGGTATAGTTGGGACAAACAACATGCATCCATTATAATAATATATAAAGAAAATGATTTGCAATGCAGGAGTTTCACAAATATTAAAGCTGTATAACACAGGTACTTGTCAACGGCACTCGATGGCTAAATGCAGGCTCTCATTTAGGATTGCCTAACATTTATCAGTCCCCATAACCACCCAACACGCCGCCTTCCACTCGTAAGCCGGCTTTAGCAGCAGATGAACAGGTTTTGTCCTCAACACTCCTATGGCGAGAGAGAGAAACATCCCCCCTCCGCTTCCCCCCAAACAGGTCCCCAAGAACCAAGCATTGGCAAAGCCAAAAGGCCTTGGTATGATGGTCTCACAAAGGCATCATTAGCACTGGAGTGGGAGACACAAAGGAAGGAGCCAAGCGGAGCAGATGGCTCATGTATTTAAGTGCAAGGACTCAAGTGAAGCTGGAACAACACACCCAAACAGCCAACGGTTTTAGATGAGAGAGCAATACTCCACGGGTATGAGCCAAGACGCGAGTGACAAAGTCAAGCCAGTGGATGAAAGAGACTGATCGAACAAAGCCAATGATCGACAGGGGTGGATATAAAGTACAATCTCTATATATGGTCAGCAAAAGGTCAATTTGACAGCAGAGCTATCAAAATCCAGACTTAAAAATAATACAACACAAAAGCTATAATATAAAGTACTCTCGGTTTGACACCTTCAATGAGGATAGAAAGGTCTCCTTGTTTTTTTTTTTTTTAAATAATGCTGGCCATGCCATTTATTGCACTGTCACAGATTCCTAATGTGCGACCAAGCACAATAGCAAGTCAAAGAAACAAAACCTGAGACAATTCGGTCAATTTTCAATGCTGGGAGCAAGGTATTCCCTATTTCCGCGAGGCTATTTCCGAAATTTTACATTTGTAATTTGACATGTGTGTGCTTTGTTATTCCCATTAGACTACCTTTAAAACCTCATCTGGGCCAAAATGTCTCTTGCCCCAAATTGCTACTTTCTTTGTGCATCAGGGAAGCACGATCAGGGAGGGCAGTGGCGTAATGAAATTTGAGGGTGGGCCCCCAGCAAAGTTCACAGAAGGGGCCCCCCACGCTCTGGATCCAGTCAGGAGCTTTAAAGCCAAGGGCCCTGCCGCCCAAGCACAGTGTCGGAGGGGGGGTCCCATAGAGCTCGGCGCTCCACACCGCAGGGGCTATTGTTACGCTACTGGGTCAGGGGCAACAGGAACTTTCCAAGCCTTCTGGGATCTGTAATCCAAAGTAACCAGGTGGAAGCGGGAGATACAAGGATAGTACGTCTGCGGATTAGTTTACAACGGAGTGAAAACTGAACTATGTCAACGGGAAGGGGTGAGCAAGGACGATATCTGTGCTTTAAATCCGCGATGTATTATATGCTCCGCCACAGTTAACCATGCCATGCTCTGGAATCCTGATATGGCGGGTGCGGCCACGGTGACATCCTGGAGTCAATTGTGCTAGAGCAGACACAGGGATCTCCCATACCCTAAGAAGGCACTTCATGTAAAACTTGAATACATTTCTTGAAACTTTAATTTGACGTCAACACTCACTTTAGCAAGCTAGAGGAGGGCCCCAGCTTACACAGGAAGGCGAACGACAATGTACCACATGGCAACAGAATAGTGAAACATGGGACTACCCGACGAGCCTGACCGACATGAACTTTCATGAACAGGGACCTGTATCCATAGGATAGAACCTCACGCGCTGTAAAGCACAGGCCAGTGAAATCCAGGTTAAAGTAAGCTAGGTCGCCAATTACAGGCTCGGCTAAGATTATCAGAAGTTTGTGGTATCGAGACAGGTTTTAGTGAATCATTTGAGGAGAGTGAGTCTGGCTGTCCGGAGGCGGTGCACTACAGTAGGCTAAATAGCAAGCTATGAAGAGGTCTCAAAGCAAATATTCACATGCTCACATCTGCTCTTCAACTCAAATGCAGGGGAAGTGACCAGGAGTCTCACTGATGCTTTCGTCCTTCAACGGTCTGGCGGAAAACAAAAAAATTGTCTTGTTTTAAGAGTTGCATTGCTTTGCAGATCATGTAGATACCTCCTACCAGTTCTTCATCTCTTAACATATAAGTGGCAGGGCTCAAGGTATTTGAGATGGCCACCATGATTGGCAACACCCACTGTCCCTGCCAGCAGTTCCAAATACGAACTATCACTCTATACAAGTGTGACATTTTTTACTATTCCAGGCCACCTCACGCTGTAAAGATGACCTGGGATCGCTGGCTTTATTTTTAAAAGTATATTTAACACTTTGCTGGTGAGCTCTGCTAAAAAAATAGATGGACTGTGCCACCATGTGGCACACTGCCAGAAAGAACTGCCAGTACCAAGCACCAGCAAGCACCGGCAAAAATTAAGCACAATCTCTTACTGCAATGCTGCAGTTAATTTAAGATAGACAAAATACTCTATCAAGCAAGGTGCAATGATTCTGATTATCTGAGCATACATACTGGTTGAAAACAAACCTGTGCCTATACTGGCGAATACAGTGACAAATGCAGCAGATGCACAAGTCTGTTTCAATTCACACAAAGGCAATTTATACTGTGGCTTAAAGAAGCGTAGTACTTCGTAAGATCTTGGGGCTCCTTCCGGAATCTGCAAGGAAGACCGTAGTCCAGGCTCTTTTGGTGTCTAGACTGGACGACTGCAATGTACTCTACCTTGGGGCCTCAGGCTGAGAATGCTCCAAAGGGTACAGAACGCAGCCGCTAGGATGCTTTTGAACATCACTCCATATACCTCCACTGGCACAGCTCTTGGAAAGCTTCGTTGGCATCCCATGAAGGAAAGAGCATCTTTCAAAGCACTCCGTTTCCGTCATAAATCCTAAATCGAAAAGGTCCTCGTTACCTCTTTCCTTTGATCAAACCTTATCACCCTAATAGGTGTCTGAGATCTTCAGGGACCACTTTGAATGTGATCCCGAAAATAAACAGAGCAGGGATGGGAGGGAGCGCCTTTAGCTTCTTGGCCTCTAAGCTAAGGAATTCACTCCCTCTTGACCAGAGAATGGAGCCTTCTGAAGTCAAGTTTCGGAAAAAACTTAAGACCTGTTTTTTCAGACAAATCTAATTCATGAGATGGTGTAGGGCAGGTTCTTGAGGGCGCTTGCGTTGGAATCTAGCGTGGGGACAGCCGAATGGGGTAACCAGGCGCTCTACAAATTCCATAACATAACAAGGATATTAAAAAAACGAAGTGTTCTTTAATTTCAATAGAAAGTAATAATATTCACTATTTTCTTGTGACTAAAAAGCCTTTTTTTGGCATTCTTTTGCAGAGGCTGTTTCTGATGCTTTTAATTACCAAATCAATCTATTCCGCAGCGTAAATATTATCCGGTTCTTCCGCGTCTTCACTGAAGAACCTGCAGCAATATTTGCATCAATTCATTTAAATCACTGATAACGCAATAGTCAATTAATGTGGAAGTGCTGTGGGGCTATTGTAAAGAAGTTAATTATTTAGGTTTGGTCCTGGCATGCTGCTGATCTGCAGATCCACGCTGGTGTTCACAGAATATCCAGAACCAGCGAGACAATGGTTAGTAGGGAAGGAAAGTCTAACAGGGAGGCTGGGAATGCAAATTCCGTCAACAAGAAACTGGCTTTTGATGGCCAGGGGATTAGGCAGTGTTTTTAACAGACAAATGTATAGAAGAAATCCCTCAGAAAGAAACCTTTAAAGGAACTAAAGCATTTCATATCTCTGACATTTTTGCAAGCTCTAGAAAAAGGAATTTAGGGGCTTTATAAAATAGGAAGGCTTGGTTAGGCTGAAGGGAGCTATAGAAAAGGCTACCAATGGCTATGAAGAAATTCCTGGTCCCATCTCACCATACGAGAAACCGCATTAGCGGAACAGGTTACTTTTCTGTAACCGAAGTTTTGCAGTTTGAAACTATTCTAGATTCACATGCTGTGCATAATTCGGCCATCCAGTTATGGATTGTATTTTTTTTGTATTCTTTTGTAGTGAACTTTTTTGTGAATGGCTAATTGAGTCAATGTGACTCAATGTTGACTGTGAATCCATCTCATATGCTAGTGAACAACTCCACACACAAGCTCGCCTGGCCGTGCACATGCAGGCTTAGGAGCCAGCCCCCCGAGCCCCTCCCCTCCTGACGCTCAGCTTACCTTGAGGATCTTGGGGTCCGTGCAGCGGCTGTTGCCATAGCTGGCGTGCATCCAGCTGTTGTCGTTGGACGGGCAGTGCTGACGTAGGGTGCACTTCTTCTCCGTCACGCACCAGCCACATTCGAAGTGGGGGTCCGCCTTCAGGCACAGGCCGCAGCTGCTGCGCATCGCTGAGCACTTGTACAGGTGAGCTAGCAGGGGAGAAGAAGGTCACTGGTCAGCCTGATCTGCTGGAGCGAGGGGAATCCATTGTGCCAGGGGAACTGAGCAAATCGAACTACACCCCCCAGAAGGCATCACGGATGCGGAAGTGCACTGAGAGCACAGACCAGGGCATGCGCAGTCTCACAGACCAGGGCATGCGCAGTCTCACTGACCAGGGCATGCGCAGTCTCACTGACCAGGGCATGCGCAGTCTCACAGACCTGGGCATGCGCAGTCTCACAGACCTGGGCATGCGCAGTCTCATCAGGGTCCCTACTGCTTGCGTTGTTTAAGTTGGGAAATAATTTGTTCCACCAAAATGTTAAACACTGCGAGCAAAGTTGTGAGGGGCACGTCAAGTGCCTTGTGCAGCACGTGATGAGAGGGTGTTGTGTGTGCGCGGATTAATTCCACTCACTAATCTAGAGTGGAGGTGCACATTACCGGCTTGTCCAGAATGAAAGAAAGGCTTGCAGTGTGTGTAGGCAGCAGGATTCTGTCACAGATAAAGTGCATGTTAACTGTGCACTTGGCGTGTGATAAATACGTGTTAAGGAGTGAGGTGTGTATTACCCGTGTGCTAATAAAGAAAATAACTAACAGTGCTGATAACCTGCACACCTATACAATATTTAAAATATTCCGTTCACAATATGAATCAATGGTACATTGATGACATCTTTATACTTTGGAATGGTTCACAGAAACAACTAGAAAATGCATTGGAAGTCCTGAACAATTGTCACTCTCAAATTAAATTTACACATTCCATGAGTACTATAGCCATTAACTATTTGGACATCTTGATCGAACGGAAAGAAAAAAATTTGGTTACGAGGGTGTATAAAAAACCTACAGATAGGAATAATGCACTGCACTTTACTAGTTTTTACTCACCCACTCTCAAAAACCACTTACCGTTATCTCAGTTTATTAGAATCAAATGCATAAGCTCAAATGAGATCCAGGGAAAACTAGACATTGAGGATTCATTTCACCCATACAGAACAAGAGGATACCCACACACGGTGTTAGAAGCAGCTAAACAAAGTTTTTGATTTAGATCGAACAGAGCTGTTAAAAAAAACTGTGAAGTCAACAGTAAGGGAAGTTTGCGTTTTAAAGTACTCTACAGCAGCATCTGCAATAAAGCGTAGTATCCAGAAACGTTGGGAAATTATTGAGCAGGAGAATGACTTTAAACAAGTTTTTATGGCACGTCCCATTTTTTGCATATTCAAGGTCGAAAAACAAAGGAACTTCTTAAGAAAAGGAGCATGACATATCTAGATACTGGGAATCAGGGCATGCGTAAGTGTCACAACTGCGGTCACTGTGGGAACGTGATTGTAGGTGATAATTTTGCGCACCCTCACACAGGGAGAATGATTAAACTAAAACATACAGCAGACTGTAATGCTAGTATGGTAGTATATGCCATAAAATGTCCATGTGGGCTAGTGTATGTAGGTCGCACCACCAGGAAGGTTAAGGTTAGAATAACCGAACATAAAAGCATGATTCGAACTGCAAACATTAAGTCATGTCTAGCTTTGCACTGGGGGGAGAAGAAGCATACTATACCACAGCTACGTTTTACCATACTGGAGAAGGTGTCAGTACTACCACATGTTGTTGTTACCAGACAGTTGGCACAGAGAGAAACCTTTTGGATACGTTTTTAAAAACACTTATTCCTGATGGACTGAATGATAAAATTGAACTGACTTGCTTTTTATGAAGAAAAAATTGGTGTGATTATGAACATTTATGGATACTTTTAAGAACATGTAACTGTAACTGCTAATTGTAAAAATGAGTTTGTGCTAAGAATTGTGGCTCTGGCTCATTATCGATGTGAACTAAACTACGCAAAATGTTATATAGAGTTTAATACATGGGAGATACCAGTGGGCACAACATATACTTCACCACACTTTTAATTAGGTTTTACTTTTTTCTTTTGTGTACATGTGTTATTATAAGTTAGGTTGTTGCTACAAGAACTTTCAGTTACACAATAGGATTTTAATGAACCAGTAATATACGATTTGCTATGAGTCTTGGTTAAAATTACTAAATGGTTTTGGCCATACGAGTCGTTTTTTTCAGTGAGGCTACTCTTTAAAACTTAGTCTTTTTTCACCACTCAGACATTTATAAGTCACGTTATGTGATTGCACAATGTTGGGAGTTCCTGTGGGTGAGTTTGGGAGGAGTCTTTTTGTTGAAGCGCTCATACTTTGCAACAGCGGTAGTGAAGAGTCCGTTTTTTGTTTTTATTGTTCGGCATATACGTCATACGCAGGCGTGGGACTAAACAGCGAGGAGTTATTCTCCCGGTTAAACGCTGACCGCGCGGGAAGGAGAAGTTTGTGTCTTGCGGAGACATTTTTCAAACGGGTATGATTTTGTGGATTTGGGTTACTGGTGAATCTGATCGAGTTCACGCTGCAGAATTTATACTAAAGTACTATTTTTTGGCATTTGCAGCAGAGCGCGGGGGTCATTTTCGTTAGCGTCTCAGGGAAGCTGAGCGAGACTCTACATGAATAGCAAGTAGGTTACCTTGTTGGATTCACTATTGGGGTATGTGATCATTATGATTCGTTTGTGTGATGACATAATTGGGGATAATTCATGTTTCACATTTGTTTCAGATATTATATATCAGTTGATTATTCAGGCAATTCAGCTCATGCAAAGGTGAGCGTTTTTTACTAGTGGTAGGTTGAAGGTAGCACGGGTTCTGTTTACTTGTGGAATTTGGTGTACTCTTTTGCGTTTTAACATTATCTCACAGGGTAACTGCCATTTGGCACTGGGTGATACCATCACATTCCCACTTCAATATAATGTCTTTGTATTGTTCATTTTGCGTGATTTGGATTACTATGGGTGATGAGCAGGATAAACGTATATACATATTCTTTGCATGACGGGATCGTTGGGGCTGTCTGACACTCCCTTTGGTATACTTTATTAATACTATTGTGCTTTGGAACAGAAGAGAATTTGTTTAGTAAAAATATTTGATTTGTATTATTTGCAGTATTCCCCGGACGAAGGTGTTGCACCGAAATGCATTGGGAAATGTAAAAATACTTTGCTTCGAGTAATGAAGAAATGAGAAAATAATCAAGAGAATAAACAAGAAATATGTTGATTGCTATTTGATTTTCAATTTTTTGAAAAAAATGTACGTTAATAATTCACATTGAGAATATGATATGAACTTGTAATTATACATTCATATAAGGATTGTGAACAGGTGATAAATACTAGAAAGCAATGATGATTTTTGAAACTATTGTGTATTTTTAAAAAAGTTCAGCACCATAATGGGCAAGTGAAAAGTGCGTCCTCATATACAAACAGGTTCTGTTTGTTTTTCTGAGTATTACCCGTGTGCGCCATTTCCAAATCCTGTATATGCCACGCACTGATAGCAAACCTCAAGTCAAATTAAAGTGAGGCACATGTTACATGCACATGTCAACTACTTGATCTATGCACATGCTACCCATGTTCTGCAGGATTCCAGAGAACTACGCAGGACCAGCATCCAACCCACATACCTTGGATGTTCTGGGGGTTGTCGATGACGAAGTTCCCATTCCATACCACCGACAGGTTCACCGGGAGGTCGCTGATGTCATCACCGTCATAGGAGTACTGCAAAAACAAGGGCAGAACTGGGCTTACTCACACGTATGAATACCACTCGGACATAAAAGTACCACACATACTGATATGCAGTAGGCAAAACAAAAACAGACTTACTGAGGTGTGCATCAGTGTGCATATCACAAGTACCGAAAAGAAACAGCCTAGATTACTGAGATGTGCTTTACATGATAAAAACAAACGTCCAGGCTAATGTGGATGTGCCATAGTTTTCATATTGTACAGTTTATGTCTGTATTACATAGCATAGATAAAAAGTGCATCTTTTGTCAAGGATGAAGATGGAAGCATTACAAGTAAATAGCATGGGAATAAACAAATTTGTTTGGATGCAAAGAACTGTAGAATAATATTGGTGAAGGTTAAAAGATCAAGTGAAAGCTGCACTGTTAAGCCAGGTCTAAAAATCCTTGTAAGTTAATGACTGCTCTCCTCCCATCTGCCAGAGAAAAACAAATTATCTAGTCATCTAAGACACTTTAATAGCATTACAATGTCCTATGTGCCCCTGAAGGTTCACGCTCAGGACACTGGATGAATAAAATGATCACAGCTGGATGGAGGGAAAGCACTTCTTTGTGGAATCACACAGCTTCTGTCCAAGCAAAACATGTACTCCTGGCTCCCAACATATGGGCGAAGCTGAAGCCCCTCTAGTGATGCTCACATAAGTGTCTGGCGACAGTTGTGCTGTCAAGCCAGGTCATAACAATGAACTGGTGCTACTACTCAGCAGTGTAGGAGACGGGTCAACTGAAGACGGGCACCGGAGGCGCGCGATTGAGTAGCTAAAAGGACAGCGGAATGGCAGGATTATGACGCCATAGAGATAACAGGAGAGCCAGCAAGCAGATCCGATGGGAAGTGGTGCAGAAAGTGGGAACTGGAAGCAGGTGTCATCAAGAGTGTCCAGAACAAAAATACAGTATGAAAAATCAAATTCAAACTTTCGAATGTTGTGATGAGGGTGAGACGTTCCAATGGTAATTGAATCCTGAAGAATGAGGGTTTACAAGGGTCTGGCCTAAAAAACAGAAGACCCAGTAAAAGGTACTGCAAGGCAGACATTTTCTCCTAATTCGACAAAACTAAGAAATCTGCATACTTACAGCTCTACATAACCATTATCCTTTCTCTATAATAGTGGCAGCAGATGAAGACAGGCAAACACCTGACTACAAATGCATCTACTAAAAAAATACTGACGGGCATTAAATATCTCCACAACTAAAATGTCTACAAGCATCTAAGCCCGCTGCTCAGTAGCTGCCACCGAACATCCTAGGACTGGGTTTAGGGCAGTTAATCTCCAGGCTCACAGTATGTTGGGAGTGAGTTTGGCTGGAAATAAGAACATAAAATAGGTTGACCTTTTCGTAAGGGGTGTTTTATTGAAGGTTGAAATTTTAGTAGTCTATTTGCTGAATAGATCCTTAACAGACTTATTTCAAAGAATGTTTTACAAAGAATTGTAGACGCCTAAATATGACTAAAACAAGTGTGCAGTAAGGTTCAAAGTGAAATATATAATTATATAACAGTGGCGTGAAGTCGGCCTCGCTCTCTGGACTGTCTCCCCGAACAGACATTTGCATGACTTATTACCCTTTGTTACATCTTGCTTCATCTAGCACAGCCAATCGGGCATACCCAGTAGAGGGACTTTTAAACATTGCTCCAATCCTTAATCTACGTTACACATCTACATATAGGTACTGACTTATGAAATCAGCTAAAGAAGGAATACCTTGTCATGTACACACCATGGTGTCATGATTTCCGTTAATTTCTCAAGACTTGTGGTTACTCCAAGTTCTGCGTGGGCCATGAGGTCTTTAGATGGTCTGCAAGCTCATATTAAGTGTCACAAAATGGAAGCTGAAAACAAGAGGGATTCCACTCCCCCCTCCCTCCTCCCACCCCCTGAACCCTAGTGTCTTTTACTCCATTTCAATGGCCCTGATCTCTCTCTCCTCAAGAACTTTGCGGTATCCCAGCTGTTATCAGTGGTCCCTTTTACACCTTCAGAGCAAATTCTTATTCTGGAGATGGCCTTGCAGGCACTAAACCACAAATCTATTTATACTTGCTCCCTGACCCAGATTGTAAATACCACAGGTGTTGTCGCATTCTCCGCATGCACAATACATCAGCGTTGTGTAGTGTAGCGTGTGTCCTTGACTTTGACAGTCAAGGACAGCAGGACACAGCAAACAGGAAAGTCACTGGTTATGATAAAGAGCTGGAATAGAGTGGTGAAGACTCCTGGGTAATATTCAAAACATCGCCCCAATAATCCATGCGTCGTCATAACAGCTGACGTTCTGTAGGACAAACCAAAACAGAATGGGGGCACCAACATTCCACAGGGGCACCACTATCACAAGAAGAAACCAGAAAAAACACACGGGGCAGCATTCACTAGACATCTCCCACTGAAGTTGTTCATTACCAACTCTTACTTGACATTCTGTGCAAGCGCCAGTCGGAAGACCAAACACACAGAGGTTCCGGGTGAGGTAAGAAGATAGGAATGACAGCATGATTTGGGTTGAGGCAAACAAGGTTGCCAGTCTCCTGAAGATAGACTTGTCTAAAAACAACGGTGATGCCACTCAATTCTCCCTGGTTACCCACGGAGCCAGGAAGGGATTGTTCCTATTGCAAACACCACTTCGATTTTTTTCTTGAAATTATGGTTTATTGGTTATTTACAACATTCACACGAAAATTGCAGTCAAGTTGATGATCTATATATCAAAAGAAAATCAAAAAGGGCAGGTGCATGAGTCTACATAAGGAAATATAGCCAATAAAAGTATCATAGGAGTGAAACACACCTTGTGTCCCATTGGTAGTATGTTACAACACCAAAGGTGCTTATAACTCATTTTGATTTGAAAAGATAGGGAAAAATATTAAACGAAAAGAGCCCCTTACTCCTAAACAAAAACCTAGCAAATGGTATAGTTTTAAACATTTCAACCACCAGAGAGATGTGAGACATTAACATTCACTTCTGCAGCATATGCAGATTGGTTCAGGTTGAATATATACATGGGTAAAGATTCTCAGGAAGTGATGTACATGCCAGTGTTAGTTACAGCAGAGTCCTTCTTTGTTTACTGCCGGCTCTGTAGGCGGTGTATCGTGATGTGATACCTTCCCTATTCTAGTAAAGTCTTGAACCTTATGGATCACTCTCTCATAAGAGGCTAGAAGGCCTACTTCTGTCAGCCACTCCTTATGTGTGGGGGTATATGGATGTTTCCACTTACGCAGTATACAGATTTTGGCTGCCATGATCAAGGTATCCATCCACTGATGCCAGGAGGGAGGCGTGGCCTTGCTTTCTGGGGTGAAAGGTATAAGACTGTGGCATCTCTCTATGCCTCACATCTCTGACCAGTAGGGTACAAATAATGTGACTGCCCAGAGTATATGGCATAGGGTACCCTCCTCTCGACTGCGCCTCCAACAGTGAGGATTGTGGCAGAGTCCAGATGTGACCAGACACGAGGATGTCCAATACCACTGGTGTAGTATTTTGAACTATGTGGACTGCAGCTCGGCATCTTCATTCCCTCATCTTGAGGCTCCTTCAATTCAGACCATTCGGCATCTGCGTATGTCTGCGAGAGGTTGGCTTGCCAGCGGCTACGCAGGGCGTTTAGTGTAGAACTGGAGTATAATTCCGCGATGAGGGTGTTCTAGAGACCTGCTACGGGTCCTCTTGGGTTGTCCCATATATTAATGTATTTATCTATAGATGAGGTCGGAGGGTGAGGCCGAGTTCTCAGCAAATGCTTTTTTGTCCAGGTATTTAAAAGATGAGTGGTGTGCTCTAAGTGTTTGGCGTTATCGCACAAGTTACTAACTTGTGTAACGATATATCTGTAAGAGACAGTAGTTAGTGACAGATTCCTTACCTTAGAATATCCCCAGGCGTCAGGCTGGATCCGGAAAGTTTTTGCGTAGCAGTACCCTTGCGCGTCGGTAGGCGGCGTCGTGCGGCTCCGCATCCGTCGTCGGCGTCGTGATCGCCGGGATGACGTCGCGGGCAGTACTTAGGCGCCGCCCCTGCGCGCTGACGTCAGTTCTGTACACGACTTTCCGCGCCAGGAACGCAGAGCCATGCAAGAAGCTGACATAGGTGTCTGAAAAATACTAGGGCCCTGAAAGGGATGTCCTTAACCCTAGAAATCAGTTCGCAGAACGGGGAGGATGGGTGGGCGGTAGGAATCTGTCACTAACTACTGTCTCTTACAGATAGATCGTTACACAAGTTAGTAACTTGTGCATCTGAAAGAGACACGTTAGTGACAGATTCCTTACCTTAGAATAGATACCCCAGCAATACCAACCCCGGTGGTGGGTCTGCGAACAAAGATCAGACAAGGAAGTCCTGGAGGACAGAACGGCCAAAGAAGCCGTCCCTCCGGACCTGACTGTCAAGGCAGTAATGCTTTGTAAACGTGTGCAGCGAGGCCCACGTAGCTGCCTGACAAATAACCGGCAGCGGAACACCGCGGCCCAAGGCCGTGGTAGCAGCCGTTGCCCTGGTGGAATGGGCACGCAGCCCAACAGGAGGCTCCTTCTTAGCCAAAGAATAGCAGGTCTTGATGCACAAGGTAACCCAGCGGGAGATGGTTCGTTTGTGCACCGCCCGACCTTTTTGGCGCCCACGTAGCCAACAAAGAGCTGGTCATCCACCCGGAAGTGTTTTGTGCGGTCGATATAGAAGGAGAGCGCACGTTTTGGGTCCAGACGGTGGAGCCTCTCTTCCTCTCTGGAAGGATGCGGAGGCGGAAAGAAGGTAGGCAAAGTGATGGTCTGCCCAATGTGAAAGGCAGTAACCACCTTTGGCAAGAAGGACGGACGCGTCCGAAGAACAACCTTGTCTGGATGAACAGACAGAAAGGGAGGTTTGCAAGATAAAGCCTGGAGCTCACTCACCCGCCGAGCGGAGGTGATGGCCACCAGGAAGGCTGTCTTTAGAGTCAGAAGACGAAGAGGACAGTTATGCAGAGGCTCAAAGGGAGCGCACATTAAAAAGGTAAGAACCAAGTTCAAGTCCCACTGAGGCATCACAAATGGAACAGGAGGAAAGAGGTGTGTAATGCCTTTTAAGAACCTGTTAACAGGGGACTTGAAAAGGGAGGGCTGATCAGGGAGCCTGAGGAAGGCCGAGATAGCACAGAGATAACCCTTGATGGTACCCAGGGCAGAACCCGGTTGGGCCAGAGAAAGAAGGAACAGAAGGACCTCAGAAAGAGGGGCAGAAAGGGGGTTCACAGCCTTTGCTGTGCACCATGCCACAAATTTGTTCCACCTGCAGGCGTATACCACCTTAGTGGAGGGACGCCTGGCTGCCAGAATCACATCACAAACTTCGGGAGGCAAGTCGAAAGGAATCAACTGCCGCCGCCCAATCTCCACGCAAGCAGGTGTAGACTGGACAGGTTTGGGTGGAGGACCGTCCCCTGCTGCTGCGACAGAAGATCCTCCCGAAGAGGCAGACGGATCGGGGGATCTACGCTCATACTGAGTAGCTCGGGATACCAAACTCTTCGAGCCCAGTCCGGAGCCACAAGAATGACTTGGGCCCGGTCGTGCCGAATCTTCTTCAACACTCTGGGTAGAAGTGGTATAGGCGGAAAGGCGTACAATAGACCGCAACTCCACTCGCGACGAAAAGCGTCGCCGAGCGAGTGCCGCCTTGGCAATTCCAACGCGCAGAACTGATGACATTGCGCGTTCTCTTCGGTGGCGAATAGATCTAACCAAGGCTCTCCCCACTGTAGAAAGAGTCCTTGCGCCACTTCCGAGTGAAGACGCCATTCGTGATCCATCATGCACCTGCGGCTGAGTTCGTCCGCCCTGGCGTTCAGGGAACCTGCCAGGTGTTGAACCATCAGGAACATGCCCTGATGTTCCAGCCATGTCCAGAGGCGCAGAGCCTCCTGGACAAAGGGTCCACGACCCCACCCCGCCCTGTTTGTTGCAGTACCACATGGCGGTGGTGTTGTCGGTGAACACCTGCACTACCTTCCCTTTGACAGAGGGAAGGAATGCCTTGAGTGCAAGTCGGATCGCCCGGAGCTCCAGAAGGTTGATATGGAGCCGGGACTCCGCCCGGAGACCAGAGGCCTCTGATCTCCGCCTCTCCCATGTGACCGCCCCATCCCAGAAGGGACGCGTCCGTCACAACTGTATGCTCTGGCTGGGGAAGGGAGAGGGATCTGCCCATGACCCATTGCCGGTTCGAGAGCCACCACTGCAACTGTGTTGCAGTCCCCTCCGAGATCTGGACGTGATCGGACAGGTTGCCCTGGTGCTGCGCCCACTGGAACTTCAGGTCCCACTGCAGAGCCCGCATATGCCATCTGGCATGATTGACCAGCAGGATGCAGGAGGCCATGAGGCCCAGCAGCCTCAGGGTCATCCGTACCGAAACCCAGGATAAAGGCTGAAAGATCGGAATCATAGCCTGAATATCCCGGACTCGCCGTTCGGGAGGATAGGCCCGAAACTGCGTCGTGTCCAGAACTGCTCCGATGAAAAGGAGCTGTGGAGAAGGAATCAGATGCGACTTCGGCACATTGATGGAGAACCCCAGCGAGTGCAGGAGTTCGGCCGTAGTCTGGAGGTGGGAGACGACTGCCTGCGACGAGCCCGCCTTCTGCAGCCAGTCGTCGAGGTAGGGGAAGACTGAAACCCCTGCCCGGCGCAGATGAGCTGCGACCACCGCCATCACTTTCGTGAACACCCGAGGGGCACTGGTAAGGCCAAAGGGGAGCACGGTGAACTGAAAATGCTCGAGGCCTACCGTGAACCGAAGGTAACGCCGGTGGGCCGGCAGGACGGGGATGTGGAAATAGGCGTCCTGCAAGTCCAACGCTACCAACCAGTCTCCGGGGTCGAGGGCAGTCAAGACCTGAGCTAGGGTGAGCATCTTGAACTTCTCCTTCCGGAGGAAGCGATTGACGTTCCGGAGGTCCAAGATAGGACGCATGTCCTCCTTGTCCTTTTGGGCACCAGAAAGTAGTGGGAGTAGCAACCACGCCCTACTTCTGGGGTCGGAACATGCTCGATGGCCCTCTTGGCCAAGAGGGCCGTGACTTCCTTCTGTAGAAGCACCAAGTGATCCCCTGACATGCGGTGGAATTGAGGTGGCATGGCAGGGGGTGGTCTCGAAGGGGAGGGAGTAGCCCCTTCGGACAATGTCCAAGACCCATCTGTCCGAGGTGATGGGACGCCAGCGGTGAAGGTGATGGCGGACCCTGCCTCCGACTGGCGTACTGTGCACCTGAAAGGAGGGACTAGGAGGGCTTGGAGGCCGCGGACGGGTTGGAGGTGGTGGCCTGACCCGCACGCTGGTTGCCCGAACCGCCACGGCGGTATCCACGTCCTCGGCCACGCGAAGGCGCTTGCTGCGCGGGCCGTTGGCCGGGCTGTGGACGTGACTGGGCGCCCCTTCCGTGGCCACGAAAGGGGCGAAAAGCAGACTTGAGCGGAGGGCGCACAACAGCAAGGCCCAGGGACTTAGCAGTAGCCCGTGAGTCCTTGAAACGCTCCAGCGCATGGTCTGCCTTCGAACCAAAAAGACGGACTCCATCAAAGGGCATGTCCATGAGTGTATTCTGGACATCCCCTGAAAAACCAGTGGTTCTCAGCCAGGCGTGGCGACGCAGCGCCACCGTCGTTGCAAGCGATCTGCCCAGCGAGTCGGCGGTATCAAGGCCACAGCGGATGGTATATTTAGCCGCATCACGCCCTTCCGCAATGGCGCGGGTAAGCAGTGTCTGGACCTCCTCAGAACACTGCGGCAAAACAGTTGCCACCGAATCCCACAGGGAGTGGGTGTATCGGCCCAAGAGGCAAGCGGTATTAACAGACCGCAAGCCAGCACTGGAGGAAGAGAAAGCCTTCTTCCCAAAGTGATCCAGGCGCTTGGATTCCCTATCCGGAGGGGCGGTAGGGAAGGCGGTTTGGGAGGCAGAGGCTTGGACAACCAAGCTCTCAGGGGTAGGGTGTTGGGAGAGAAACAGGGGGTCGCCCGGAGCAGGGCGATGGCGTCGGGCCACGTTCCTATCCACAGGAGCCCCTGTGGTGGATTTGGACCAGGCACCCAAAAGAACGTCAGTCAGTGCCTCGTTGAACGGCAGCACAGTCTCCGCAGAGGAGGCCGCCGGCTGAAGCACTTCAGTCAGGATGTTAGACCTGACGACCACTGTAGGCAACTGGAGATTTAAGGCTCCAGCAGCTCTACGCAACACCGTTGCAAAATTAGCCCCCTCCTCCGTTGCCACGGGAGGAGACAGCATGCCAGAGTCAGGGGAGGTATCCAGACCACTGGCATCCCCAAGTTCCTCAACCCAGTCCGGGTCAAACTCGCACTGTTGTGTGAGAGGGTCCTCAGACCCCTCCCAGCTCTCCTGGTCCTCCTCAGGTTGAAAATATGGAGGAGGAGGGACATCAGGGTCCCAAGGTCTCATCGGCGCCGGAAACGGAGTCGGGCGACGCCGGTCCGGCTCCATGTCCGGACCCGGAGAGAACCGGGGAACGACGCCGCCCGGAGCCCCGGACGGCGTCGGAAACGGCACCGGGGACATCGGCGGAGGCGTGGTTAGGTCAACCGGCGTCGATGGGGGTTGCGGTACCACCGGAGCCGGGGCCGGGGCCGGAGCCGAGGCCGGGACGAAGGCTGGTGGGACAGGCGACGCCGGGACCGGAGTCGACGGCGACGCCGGAGCAACCCCATCAGGGCCTGCGGGGCCCGAAGGCGCACCGGAGGGACCTTGAGGCCCGAAGAGGCGGGCCATGGCCGACAGGAATTCCTGTATATCGGCCGGAGTCGCCCCCGAGCCCGGGTAGGGCGGGTACTGCGGGGGTAACTCGACAGGCACGTCCGGGGCCGCGGGGACGGTGCCGACAGGGACCTCAGCCGAGTCGCGAGACCGGCGAGGCGAAGTCTTAGAGCGATGACGCCGCTTAGACTTCTTGTGCTTCGACTTACCGGAGGAGCGCGAAGACTTTGAATCCGACGAACGGCGGGGACTCCGCGTCCGGCCCCTCGACCTCTCCCGGGACCGGGGCTTGGTGCGGCGCGGAGCCGAATGCCGGACTTCGAGGAGCTTTCGAGACCGCTCTCGCAAAGCCTTAGGATGAAGTTTCCGGCAGTCAGGACACGACTTCGTGTCGTGGTCTCGGCCGAGACAAAAGAGACACTCTAGGTGCGGGTCCGTGATCGACATCATGCGACCACATTCCTCGCAGGGCTTAAAGCCGGGCATCCCTACGACACCTTAGGAGTCGTGAAGACTCGTTGAAGAAACAGTGAAAAAATTCACCAAAAAAGATAGTCAAAAAGTGACTAGGGCACTGCTCTTCCCGGATCTGCGCTTACTGGCGCGGAAAAAGAAGAACTGACGTCAGCGCGCAGGGGCGGCGCCTAAGTACTGCCCGCGACGTCATCCCGGCGATCACGACGACGGACGCGGAGCCGCACGACGCCGCCTACCGACGCGCAAGGGTACTGCTACGCAAAAACTTTCCGGATCCAGCCTGACGCCTGGGGATATTCTAAGGTAAGGAATCTGTCACTAACGTGTCTCTTTCAGATACATGTTTCTATATGCGGAGTCTAAGACCCCCTGAAGTCATGGGTACTCAAGATTAACTCTTGGTCTGACTCCATCCCACAGGAAGTGCTTAACCTCACGATCAATTTGTCTTAACATGTCCCAGGGAACCGTAAAAGCGTGCTCAGGACATAATCGAAACGTGGGTCAATCATCGTAAGTTTGATTGCTAGTACTTGACCCCAGTTTTATTTAACACTGTAAATGAGAAATTATCGACTTCCACATCCTTAAAGCCCAATGTTCAACAGGACTCCGAAGTATTTAAGATTGTGTGTGACCCATCTAAACCTGTATAATCTAATGATTGAACTGCCTCTTTTGTGGCATAGAGACTTAGGGATTGATATACACTTCGAAATCAATTAGATTTCATCCTTAGTTAATGTCATAATAATATCTGCTTAACGTAGAACTTTAACCTCTTCTGCTGACGTCTGAATTCCAGTTATGGTTGGAGTCTGTCTTAAGGCCATTGCTAATAGTCTAGTACTAGAAGAGACACCAGGTGTTTAAGGGATGCAGCTGTCTAGTTTTTCAGGAATTAATCTGATAAGAACCCACCACAGGTCACGTGTGCTATTGGGGTATCACAGAGCCAAATAACCTTCAATGTGAAGTCACCTCCTATGTTAAGCCTTTCGAGGGTTCTGAATAGATAATCCCACCCCACTCGGTTGCAGGATCAAGGGATTATTTTCACTCCGTGATAAATGAGAGTGTGTTGCGAGATGGTGTCTAGAATGTCTACCTGGGACAAAGACTACTTGTGGGTCATGCAACCGTGTGGGAATGAGTTTGTCATCTATTGGCCAGTATTTTAGCCAGGATGTCCACGTTTGAATACTGAAATGGGTTGATAGTGGGTTGCAGGTGATCTTTATTTGGTTTGGATATCACTTATTGCTCTATTAACGAAAGAGTGGAACCGTCCCATGTTTTGGGCAACCTTAAAAGCCGCTGTGGAACATGTAACTGATCTTACTGCGGGAGATGTGTTCCTGGGGAGAGCAGATTTGGCCTCTCTAATTTCCTCAGTGAAAATTTCACCGTCAACAATATTTTTTCCTGCATTAGATGAACTAGTGATCGAGTATTTTATCAAGAAAATGTTCATCAGCAGCGATACTGTCGTCCCAAATATTCCAAAGGTGTTAACCATATCCTGCGTGTGTTAGAAGGGTGCCAATAGCATCACAAAAGGCATGAACTGTTTCAGCTGGAAAGCTAATAGTCTGCTCACTTTCTCGCACTGTTCATAGCAGCAGTAGCATAGTATTTACATCGCATATTCCGCTTTGTCTGTGTACACGGGGTTCGGGGCCATCTTTTCCTTGATTATGTGGTGCAGTCGTATTGTGGGATGGTAGTTGTATTGTTGTGTGAGGAACCTAATGGACAACTCTAGCGGTTTGTATTAAAGTGGAGTTTTTCAAGGTTAGGGCACATTCTCTCATTGGGGAGCCTTTCAGGGCAGCTTTACCACCTGCCCTAAGGGACTGCGTTAAGGCCACAGAATCATGATATTGCTGGCGGAGGTCACATAGTTTATCTTCCGATAATTTATATCTAGAAGTATTCAGATGCCAGATGAGCAGGGGTGGGATGATACGCCCTGTGCAGTGTAATAGGGGCATGATCAGATTTTCCTTGGTGGATGGTGCGCCAACTGGAAAAAGTGGACAGGTCACTGCCAGATAAAATGTTAATTGCAGATGTTACAGTACGAGGGGGGTTAAGAAAATGTTTTTTAGCTGGATATCTTTTTCTTCAAATTTTATCTTGTCATATCTGCACTGATGGCTGGTATTATGGACGAGGCAGTGTACGACAATGAAAGAAGAGACAGGCGATACTGTTGCCTAGAAAGGAGTTTACCCTTTCCCCGTTTCTCTTTTATGCGACCCTTGCTCTTTTAGCACACCTTGCGAGGTCACATTTGCACTATGTATCCAGTTTTATGGAAGACATATTGCAAGATAGGATGCAATGTGAACAAGATACTACAGGATGATATTGCTCCCCTGAAAGAGGTTATTGTTTTAATTTTCCGTGAACCTTTTTAATTTATTGTTTTCTGATGTGTAAACTTATGGTTTCAATAAACAAAAATAAAATTGACTTTGACTTTCTTGGTCTAGGATTCCATAATGCGGGATCTTGGAATATAGCAAGCCTGAGGTCAGAAAGTAAACCATTCTAGAGCTCGACCAATGGACACCCAAGAGAAAGGTGTAATCTCTCTCTTTTTGTGGTAGAAGACACCAAGTATCTATGAATGCTTGGTTATGTACAACATCATCTAATAATGCTCTGTTGGAATAATTATTTCTCTCAGGGGGCCCTGTTCCTGGAGGCAAGTGAGAAGTTCCAGTCCCCAACTATTCTATGTCTGGTTTTGTTGAATTCCATGAGGAGGCGGATCAATGGTTGTGTAAAAATGGGACTATTGAAAAGTTGGGTGCGTATACCGATCCAATGACCAGCACGTCATTTGCTACCTAAATCTTGACAAATGCAAAGCGGCCATATGGACCCTTCTATGTTAATAATATTTTAAGGTCTAATTGTTTATGGAAGGGGATCGCAACACCACAGTATACTGCGTTACTGATGCTCGACTGAGATGTCTTTCATGGTCAGAATAGCAACTCCCAACTACCATACCCACTCACTCTATTTACTTTATCTGCTTCCAAATGCGTTTCTTGCATGAGAGTGATGTCTATGTGCTTTGCGGTCAAATTAAGTATTTTTGTCGTTTTTCTGCAATGCGAAACACCTCTGACATTTAATGAAAAGATCTTCAATGGGTTGGTTTTTTTTTCACGCGTGCTGAGACGATGTCCTATGGTTGCTCTGATAACAGTGTAGGTTGTGGTCACTCTCTAGGCATGGCACTGTTCTTGAGGCGATTATGAAGACACTCTGCCCCAGAGAGAAGAGGATGCCAAGAAGAGGAGGAGGAGTAAGCTGGAAGGTCAGCCTCCAAAATCTCACATGGTGAAACTCTTAAACCGGTGGGCTAAACTTCGCTTCTGGGGGGGCACTAACCCTTCACTTCTTGGCATAAAGCTGATCACTTCGAACGTAGTTCAAAGAAATCTGGATCCATGGTTTAGTAAATTAATCACATTTATAATGAAAGATCTATGGGGTGTTTCCCGTCCGATAATTTCTAGGATTTTATGCAGCCACTGGAGCAAAGGCAAGCATGTTATCTAGAAGAGCCTTCCAAGCTCTGTGATGTAAGATGAAGCAGAAATGGGCGCGCCATAACTAGATAAACGTGATTCATCCCCTCTCACCGGAGCATATTAAAAATGTTCATACTGGGTAATAATTTCAACTCTTGAGACGAAGGAAAGGCAACTGTAGGCTCTTGGTAAGAAAGGCCTTGCAGAAGGGCTTAAGACCCTCAACCAGCACAATGACGCTGGATAGGACTGAAGTTCTTGTGTGATGCCTTTTTCGAAAGCCCTTCACAGGGGATCCAAACGAAGATGAGTGAAGACTGCTGAATACTGTACTTTCAACAAGAAATCTCAGGGTATTAGTATATGTTCCAGTGGGCTTTAGAAGTTCAAATGGATCCCTTTGAACAAGCTTTGGTCCTATTGTAAGACGACATTGTATTGTCTCGACTAAGGCTGTAACCTTGCGGGAGAGCAATAGGCAGACAATTCAAGACCGACCATCAATCTGCATGAGAAAAGTAAAAGACGAAAGAAAGAAACAGAAGCAAGATTTAGCTGTGATGAGCCGAGCGTGGCGCCCTAAGTGAAACTGGCATTTCCAATTTGTTCTCAGACACATCTCATTTGGGACCCCGGCATCTTCTCAACACATCCCAGCCTGTAGCTGTCCGAAGACGGTATTCACATCTAGCGGCCGGGTGCCTCGATAAGTTGCTTGAGGATGGAGGGAGAGGTACCCAACTGCTAATAATCCGGTGGCTGAGAAGGAGAGATCTAATATTCAAACACGATTGGGGAGCTCTTCAACATGCATGGTGAGGATCAAAACAAGACACATCAAGCAATTCAAAATAACCTCATTGCGGTCAAACTTTGCTCTCGCAACAAAGGTCGGGCAGGTGTTTCTAAGGATTTTCATCTGTATCGAAGGGAGCGAATCAGCGTCTTCCTGTTTGCATTGAATTTATGGTACCCTTGCATAATAGTCGTGGACAAGCACCAAGACCCATCCATCGCCCGATAGCTATGGTTTCACAAGATGGTAAATGGTGACGTGAACAACAAGCGACTCGCAAATTCCAAACAACATTTTATCAAGATCTGCAGTGAAATTTTAGCATTTAACACGTCGTTATCAAAGGTTCACAGTTGACCTGGTTGACACTTTAGAATATTTGTTATTTCTAGTTTGTTTACTATACTTTACTGGTGCTTTGAGAGCCACGCCAGGAATGACTGTCACATTATTATACAAATATTGACAATTGCACTAATTTGTTGCCCTATGTTCCCTGAATGTTAGCGACCATGTGAAAGTTTTATGCATTGGCTCCTTTTGAAAGGAAGGTATAGGGAAAGTCTTAAGTCAGCCCCAAAACATACAGACGGCAGATTCTGAAATACTGCAGCTTCGCCAACCACAGCCAAGTACGGCCATTATAGTTAAGGTGTTTGGTGTGCCTAGTATATAATGGGATCTCTCATAATGTAGGAAAAACCTTCAGTGTTCTCTTTTACATACGTTTTGGCTGTAAGATATCTAACCGACTATGCATTATTTTTTTTGTACCCGACAGATCTAGTTCTCTCAACCAAGACTACACCCTCCATTCAGAACAAAAGTTAACCACATAATATTCAATTTTACACCATTTATTTTTACGTACAAAGTACCTGATATTTTCAATGCATATATTTACATATCCATATACCTGGTTGTTCTACATCTTTATAAGTATGTAGGTTTATAGCTATTGAAAATACACAAAAATTGACCATTTTAATAGAATTAAAATCGCAAATACTAAACAAAATATAAAAACAAAGAAAACTTGTGTTGTGCAGTGGGAGGGTCACTGGACCAGCTGCTGCAACACTCACCGCAGAATCCTGTGCTCTTGTTTGGTGCCAGCCTTATCCTTCGTCATTCTATGCAGATAACCTTTCGAATGACCGAGTATTCCTAAACAGACCAATACTAACCCCCATTATGCAAAAAACAAACAAAAAAAAACACAGCATTCCTTATAGCCCAATTAAGATATTATCACTTGTATAGTGGAGTCCGCCATTTGCATGACGTCAGTGCTCGCAGCAGTCTGGAGTATGTACCAAACATTTCCCTTAACAAGAGTCTGGTCGCTTTCTTCTGTATTTTAGACATGGGCAGGACAAGCAAGGCGCGGACCAGGCGTGGGACAGATGTCTGGATTGGTCATGTCCCATAGGGACGGGCTCCAAAATGCAGCCACAACAAGCACCCCATGCACTGCCCATTCTGTCCACAATGCACTTTAAATCTTTAAAAACGTACAACAGGTGGGATGAAATATAAAATCTGCTTTCATCACACACCCAGCTGAACCTCACGCGTCTCCTGTAGGCTTGTATCCCAGACCACCCCCTTTGGAATCGCAGAGGCTGCTTTGTTAACATAATCTACCTATCTGGTGGCCCTGAGGTGTTGATCCTAAAACCAGTCTGTATTTGTAATGTCAGTGGAAGGCAGGACATTAGCTTCGTGCCCTGCCCTTTTTGCCTAACATTGCAGTTTTTTCTGTTAAGCCCTCCCCCTGGCTGTGCCAGGGAAGGCACTAAATTAGCAGGAAAGCTACCAGGAGAGCTGTTCGGGATCCTGGGCGCATCCAATAGCCTTAAGCTCCGCCCACAGACATGGACAAGATGATGGTATAGATACTGAACACTATGTGTTCCCTTCCTGTTACCTCTGAGCGAGTCTTGATCTAGGGGTCTGCTGTTCCAGTGCCCCCTACAGCTGACCCTGGCTCTTGTTCGGCCAGCTTCAATTGTATGATGAGCATGGCGTTGGTGTTTTAAGTCACCTGTGATGACGGGTGGTGGATGGTTGGCCAACAGACCTTGTTAGCGGGATGTGGGGCAGTATATTAGAGTAGCAGTCTTCACGGAGGGCCAGGGTTGCTTTCTATGCTGCCTCGTTCGTTACCCCGGAGGGCAGGTTTTGTCTGGACTCAAGTGCACAGCCACTCTCAATTAATTGGAAGGAATAACAGCCAATATTGTCACAAGCAAAGGTCACAAGTTTATGATTACTCAGCCAAGCACACCGACTGATGCATTATGAACATGCTGCGCCACCTTAACCCCCATCTACCCATCAATGTTTTGGTACAGCGTCGGATGAGTTTACGATACGCCCTCAAACAATTCATACACAAGTTATGGCTGACAAACACTCAATCCTAAATAAGCAGACGAGTACTGCGTGTTCCGGTACCCCGTATGTCTGGCAAGGCTTGCCACCAACGCCCAAGTCATCGCGACACCGTGGTCCCAAGCGTTTGGCCTTCATTTGACAACCTAATGGGTCCTCAGAGCTGTAAACCTGGTTTGCTTCTGTAGGCGCAACTTGACTGACAACTGTTTGCAGTGATCTACAATACATTAGCCCATGACTGCAGACCTGCTGCCCCACCAACATGGCGTGAGGTGGCAGCTCTACAGTTGGCACAACGTGTCTGTCTGCCTGGCGGGCCATCACCCAGCCGAGAGGAGGCAGCGGCGCATTGTCAAGGAAAGCTTTACAAATAGAGCTTGTTATGGCACTGTGTGCAATCTCCCTCTCGTTCTGGCTTCCATTGATTAGGGAAAATATGTTCTTTTTTGTCTCTATGTTCTAGTCAATGCCTCCCTGAATTTCTTTATATGTGCTTTGCTATTGATTATTCAATAACAGTACAGAAAGCAGAATGCTCGGCAGTGAGTTGTTGAGGACGCGCTGCGGATGCTAACAATCCAACGCTGGTTCGGGCTGGAATACAATAGCACGACAAACTATGCAGCGGATTCGCGGTTTTTCATCTGGTAGGAAGTAATTCGATGCACAGCAGTTCAATCAATGGATTTGAAGCTGGGAGCTGCCAGTTACCAGCTCTACCAGTGGGTATCGATCTTGGGCAAGTTCATCTCTTCCTGAGTTACAGATCTGCGCTGCAGGAGCACAGGCGCTGTATCAAACACGAGAAAATACAAGAGGGTTCTCTGAGGGAGAATGTGTGCTGTGTTATGAGGGTGGTCATTGACAGCTTACTGGGTACTGATTAGGAGAGGTGTGGTGCAGCGGCCAGGGCAGCTGACTTCGGAGCACAGGGTTCACGGTTCGATCCCCGGCTCCGGCGGCAGCTCAGCTCAGCACCATGTGACTCTGGGCAATAGCTCACTTAATTTCCACTCCGGCCCCCAGCGCCTTGAGACCCGTAAGGGTGAGTAGCTGCGCTATATAAAAACGGACTTACATTTACATTTTTACATTTCCGTTTTGCTACAAAAAGAATATATATATCTATATATATAGATATATATTATCTACTGGCGGTCGCCAGTAGATAGTTATAGTTAGGACCTATTTTCCATAGGAAATCCGCGACATTCTATTTGAAATAACTCTTGCGTCGGTTGACGAATCTTCGCGAAATTTTCAAACTTTATGGCCCGCTCCGGTCCGCTCCTACCCTGAAAGTTTCGGGGTGATTCGTCAAGCGGGGGCCGAGAAAAAGGGGGTCCCAAAACGTGTTTTCCCCATTCATTTTCCCATAGGAAACTTTAGACACGGCTACAGCCCGAACTGCTGAATGGAATTACACCAAATTTGGCAAAGAGGTAGTTCTTGGTTCAGAAAGAACCCTTTTATTAAATGGTGTAAATCCGTTCAGTAGTTGCGGAGAAATTAAAAAAATAAGAGTCAAAAAATCAATTTCCCATAGGAAACTTTATGCAAGGCTACAGCCCGAACTGCTGAACGGAATTACATCAAATTTGGCAAAGAGGTAGTTCTTGGTTCAGAAAGAACCCTTTTGTTAAATGGTGTAAATCCGTTCAGTAGTTGCTGAGAAAATCAAAAGTAAAAACACATATATCTGGGCGGAGCCTAACCACACGTCATCGTGAGATCTGATTGGCTGTCAGCACTTCATCCTGGAATTGCTGGCAGCCATCTTGGGACCAATATAAATGATAGTACCCCATTGAAATGCATTGTAGTGAATCGAAGATTTTGAGGGTTACCAAAAGGAGAACTATAAAGGGTGATAACAGACTTTAGTTACATTAGAATTCATTTGTTGATGGTACCATACTAATTTCAGGAATTGTGGTGTGTTCTAAGGTGATTTTACCCTGTGAAAAACCTTCTGCTGGGATATCATGAATCATGTTTGAGAGAAAACTATTTTCACATGCTTGTCCCATACAGTTTTGGAAGGTGCTCCAGAAGCTAAAATGAGAGTATATTTTCTGTAAATTCACATTATCTTTCTCAGTCATGTGAGAATGAAGTCTGACATTCTCAGTAAAACATGTACATCCAACAAGGGCAGAGACTGTCAGTTGATTCCTTTGTGTTCTACTGCAGCTTCCCAGAGTGTTCTAAAGAACATCTAGAGTGCTAACAGCCTTACTTATGACAAAAGTATGGCACACCTGAAGCCATCTTGATTGGAATAAACTGGTAACACTTAAAACATTTAATTTAAAAAGGAACAAAATGAGGGGGTTCATTTTGCCATAGAAATTATGGTTAGTGCTGCAAAAAGAAAATTTAGTGCATGTTTTAAGTGAGATCTCAAATCCTCTTCTATTTCATTAGAAAATTCTGACATGCAGACTGAAACAATCACTTTCAATACCAGCAGTAGACTTCCAGTTAACTCCTTGGTGAGCAGTAGCTTTACTACAGTGATCTAATGAACAACTAGAGTGCTAACATTCTGAATTTATGGCAAATGTGTGACACATCTGAATGCCTTCTTGATGGAATCAAAGTAAAAAACTGAAAGCATTTCCTACTGAGGAGACTGCAGTAAATGAGGAAATTAGGAAACTTCATAACAAAGAAGTCTTCCAAGATGGCCACCAGTGAAAAAAGAGCCCAAATGTAGCACAAATATTACCCAGATGTAGCCCACATATAGCCCAATGACAAAAGTGTGCAAAACACTTTTTATTTTTAGTTTTTTGCAGTTTTATGTAATGCAGACTGGTCAGGTATTGGAGCGTTGCATCTTAAAACATGACCCCCTACACTACAAAAACACCACTGCACTACCCTAAACCCTAAAACACTACCCCCAGCACGACCCCCTACACTACACAAGCACCACTGCACTATCCTAAACCCTAAAACACTACCCCCAGCATGACCCCCTACACTACACAAACACCACTGTACTAACCTAAACCCTAAAACACTACCCCAACACCACTGCACTAACCTAAATCCTAAAACACTACCCCCTACACTACCCAAACACCACTGCACTACCCTAAACCCTAAAACACTACCCCCAGCACGACCCCCTACACTACACAAGCACCACTGCACTACCCTAAACCCTAAAACACTACCCCCAGCACGACCCCCTACACTGCCCGAACACCACTGCACTGCCCTAAACCCTGAAACAGCCCCTGCACGACCCCCTACACTGCCCGAACACCACTGCACTGCCCTAAACCCTGAAACACCAACCCTAGCACGACCCCCTACACTGCCCGAACACCACTGCACTGCCCTAAACCCTGAAACACCACCCCCTTCACGACCCCCTACACTGCCCGAACACCACTGCACTGCCCTAAACCCTGAAACACCACCCTCAGCACGCCCCCTACACTGCCCGAACACCACTGCCCTAAACCCTAAAACACCACCCCCAGCACGACCCCCTACACTGCCCGAACACCACTGCACTGCCCTAAACCCTGAAACATCACCCCCAGCAAGACCCCCTACACTGCTCGAACACCACTGCCCTAAACCCTGAAACACCACCCCCAGCAAGACCCCCTACACTGCCCGAACACCACTGCACTGCCCTAAACCCTGAAACACCACCCTCAGCACGCCCCCTACACTGCCCGAACACCACTGCCCTAAACCCTGAAACACCACCCCCAGCACGACCCCCTGCACTGCCCGAACACCACTGCACTGCCCTAAACCCTGAAACACCATCCCCTGCACGACCCCCTACACTGCCCAAACACCACTGCACTGCCCTAAACCCTGAAACACCACCCCCAGCACGACCCCCTACACTGCCCGAACACCCCTGCACTGCCCTAAACCCTGAAACACCACCCCCAGCACGACCCCCTACACTGCACAAACACCACTGCACTGCCCTAAACACTACCCCCAGCAAGACCCCCTACACTGCCCGAACACCACTGCCCTAAACCCTGAAACACCACCCCCAGCAAGACCCCCTACACTGCCCGAACACCACTGCACTGCCCTAAACCCTGAAACACCACCGCCAGCATGACCCCCTTCACTGCCCGAACACCACTGCACTGCCCTAAATCCTGAAACACCACCCCCAGCACGACCCCCTACACTGCCCGAACACCACTGCACTGCCCTAAACCATGAAACACCAGCCCCAGCACGACCCCCTACACTGTCCGAACACCACTGCACTTCCCTAAACCCTGAAACACCACCCCCAGCATGACCCCCTACACTGCCCGAACACCACTGCACTGCCCTAAACCCTGAAACACCAGCCCCAGCACAACCCCGTACACTGCCCAAACACCACTGCACTGCCCTAAACCCTGAAACACCAGCCCCAGCACGACCGCCTACACTGCCCGAAAACCACTGCACTGCCCTTAACCCTGAAACACCAGCCCCAGCTCGACCCCCTACACTGCCCGAACACCACTGCACTACCCTAAACCCACAAACACCAGCCCCAGCACGACCCCCTACACTGCCCGAACACCACTGCACTGCCCTAAACCCTGAAACACCAGCCCCAGCAAGACCCCCTACACTGCCCGAACACCACTGCACTGCCCTAAACCCTGAAACACCACCCCCAGCAAGACCCCCTACACTGCCCGAACACCACTGCACTGCCCTAAACCCTGAAACACCACCCCTGCACGACCCCTACACTGCCCAAACACCACTGCACTACCCTAAACCCTGAAACACCAGCCCCAGCACGACCCCCTACACTGCCCGAACACCACTGCACTGCCCTAAACCTTGAAACACCACCCCCTGCATGACCTCCTACACTGCCGGAACACCACTGCACTGCCCTAAACCCTGAAACACCACCCCCAGCACGACCCCCTACACTGCCCGAACACCACTGCACTGCCCTAAACCCTGAAACACCACCCCATACACTGCACGAACACCACTGCACTGCCCTAAACCCTGAAACACCACCTCCAGCAAAACCCCTACACTGCCTGAACACCATTGCTCTGCCCTAAATCCTGAAACATTAGCCCCAGCACGACCCCCTACACTGCCCAAACACCACTGCACTGCCCTAAACCCTGAAACACCACCCCCAGCACGACCCCCTACACTGCCCGAACACCACTGCACTGCCCTAAACCCTGAAACACCAGCCCCAGCAAGACCCCCTACACTGCCCGAACACCACTGCACTGCCCTAAACCCTGAAACACCAGCCCCAGCATGACCCCCTACACTGCCCGAACACCACTGCACTGCCCTAAACCCTGAAACACCAGCCCCAGCACGACCACCTACACTGCCCGAACACCACTGCACTGCCCTAAACCCTGAAACACCAGCCCCAGCACAACCCCCTACACTGCCCGAACACCACTGCACTGCCCTAAACCCTGAAACACCAGCCCCAGCAAGACCCCTACACTGCCCGAACACCACTGTACTGCCCTAAACCCTGAAACACCAGCCCCAGCACGACCCCCTACACTGCCCAAACACCACTGCACTGCCCTAAACCCTGAAACACCACCCCCTGCATGACCCCCTACACTGCCCGAACACCACTGCACTGCCCTAAACCCTGAAACACCACCCCTGCACCGCCCCCTACACTGCCCGAACACCACTGCACTGCCCTAAACCCTGAAACACCCCCAGCACGACCCCCTTTACTGCTCGAACACCACTGCACTGCCCCAAACCCTGAAACACCACCCCCAGCACGACCCCCTACACTGCCCGAACACCACTGCCCTAAACCCTGAAACACCACCCCCTGCACGACCCCTACACTGCCCAAACACCACTGCACTGCCTTAAACCCTGAAACACCACCCCCAGCACGACCCCCTACACTGCCCGAACACCACTGCACTGCCCTAAACCCTAAAACACCACCCCCAGCATGACCCCCTACACTACCCAAACACCACTGCACTGCCCTAAACCCTAAAACACTACCCCCGCATGACCCCCTACACTACCCAAACACCAATGCACTACCCTAATCCCTAAAACACTACCCCCGCATGACCCCCTACACTACCCTAAACCCTAAAACACTACCCCCGCACGACTCCCTACACTACCCAAAGACCACTGCACTACCCTAAACCCTAAACCACGACCTCCTACACTACACAAACACCACTGCACTACCCTAAACCCTAAAACACTACCCCCTACACTACACAAACACCACTGCACTACCCATAACCCTAAAAAACTACCCCCAGCACGAACCACTACACTACCCAAACACCACTGCACTACCCTAAACCCTAAAAAACTACCCCCAGCAGTACCCCTACACTACCCAAACACCACTGCACTACCCTAAACCCTACCACCAGCACGACCCCCTACACTACCCAAACACCACTGCACTACCCTAAAACACTACCCCCTACACTACCCAAACACCACTGCACTACCCTAAAACACTCCCCCCAGCACGACTCCCTACACTACCCAAACACCACTGCACTACCCTAAACCCTAAATCTACCCCCAGCATGACCCCCTACACTACACAAACACCACTGCACTACCCTAAACCACTACCCCCAGCACGACCCTCTTCACTACCTAAACACAACTGCACAATTTGTTACAGGCGTTGCAACGCAGGCCTGTGGTGCTTACTGGAAGTACCTAGTGGGCTAGTTGGGCCCCAGGGACCCTCAGGATTCAAGGTGACCTAATCCCCCAACTTAAAACGCACCACGGGGCGCGTTTGCACAGTGGTGAAGGGAGGGGGCGGGGCCTCAGGTGACATGTGCGCAAACACGCCCTGTGGTGCGTTTTAAGTTGGGGAATTAATTCCCTTTGAATCCTGAGGGACCCTGGGGGCCAACTAGCCCACCAGGTACCTTCAGTAAGCACAACAGAGTTGCATTGCAGAGAGGTGAAAAAAGGTGCGTGGCCTCGGAACGCCTCTCTGCAACTCAGCTCTGTGGTCCTAACTGTAGGTACCTGGGGGGCTAGTTGGGCCCCAGGGACCCTCAGAATTCAAGGGGACTTAATCCCGCAACTTAAAACGCGCCACGGGGTGCGTTTGCACACGTCACCTCAGGCCCCCCCTCCCTTCACCACTGTGCAAACGCGCCCTGTAGCGCGTTTTAAGAGGTAGTTTTAATCCCCTGCCCTATTATGTACTAGGGACTTGCAGAGGAGGTCATGCTAATCACAGGGGTACCCCAACGCATAGTGTTCCCTAGTGTATGTAGGTATTTTCACTGTATTCTAAGTGTCTTTTAGCATAGCACTGGCTCTGGTTAGTCAGAGTCAGTTACCACCAGTACCCGTCTGAAAAAGTTGTGGGCACAGGATGATTTTGCAACAAGGCCTCTTTCTGCTCCTCTGTTGGTTCTTTCTGCACATCTTTTGCTTCTTTCTGTGCGTTTTTTCTTCTTTCTTCACATGTCCTACCTCTGTAGGCATAGTTAGAAACTAGCATTTAAAAAAAACCTTTCAAATTCACTTAAAAAATCATAGGTTTCAGGCACGTTATAATTAGAAATTAGCATTTAAAAAACCTTTGAAATTCACTGAAAAAACCATAGGTTTTAGGGACAGTTATAGTTAGTTGGACATTTCACTCGTACAAAACCATAGAAATTCCCCTTTATAGTTAGTGCAGCTAACTATAACTCGCGCCCCGCAATGCACTGCTGATGACGTCACATATTACATCACTCATGACATGGTCAGTGACATCACTGATGACATCACTGATGACATCTCAAATGACATCACTGATGACATCATCCATGTGATAATTTCATGCATCTTCTCACACCCTAATATAACTTTTGATACACCCACTCTAAATTACAGACTGCCATTCTCAAAACCATAGACACTCCAACACCAAAAACTACATACCCACTCACTGATTCTTAGGTCTACACACACATCCACTCACTCACCCGTACAGTCACTCATACTTAGTCACTCAGTACAGGACTATCATATGCACTCATACACCTATATAAACACTCACACACCGCCACTCATCCATAGAGGTACTCACACACCTAGTCAGTCATGCAAAAAACTTAATCACACACCCATTTACTCACCTATACAGTTATACACACACCAGCTCACTTACTCATACAAATACTAGCACATTCTTACGCTCTTATACAATCACTGATACAAGTACACACTCATCCATACAGCCACTCTCACAATCACACTCTCACTTATAGCCATTTATATACTCCAACACACATATACTGCCTTTCACATATGTAGTTACTCACACATGTACCGAGATATACATTCAATCACTAACACACCCATACACACACTCACCCACCCATACAGTCCATCACAGATGCACTCTTGAAACCATGCACCCAGTGAATCACCAACTCACACATCTATGCACAGAGTCACACACACCCCACCCACACAAACACTCAGGCACCCATACAGATACTCAGACAATCAATCAATAACCCATGTAGACACTCATGTAGCTATTCAGAAAGCCATGCAGCCGCTTACAAACCAACAGACAGACGGATACAGACATTCACACAGTTTAGTCACTAACCCATGCATTCAGTAAGATACATTTAATCACTCACTGGTAGAGTCAGTCACTCACGTACTAAATCATCCATTCAGACACTTATACACCCACTCATTCTTCAATACGCCTTTCCCTATATATATTAAACATATTTAAACTTTACAGAAACAGTCACTGGATGATGTCATCAGTGATGTCATTTGAGATGTCATCAGTGATGTCATCAATGATGTCACTGACCATGTCATGAGTGATGTAATATGTGACGTCATCAGCAGTGCATTGCGGGGCGCGAGTTATAGTTAGCTGAACTAACTATAACGGGGGAATTTCTATGGTTTTGTACGAGTGAAATGTCCAACTAACTATAACTGTCCCTAAAACCTATGGTTTTTTCAGTGTATATATATATATATATATATATATATATATATATATATATATATATATATATATATATATATAAACATACACATACATAACATTTATTCAAAGCACAACTATCTATACATTACATTTATTCAAAGCAAAAAATGTTCCCGTCAGCGACACTACAGGAAGCCGCAACTAGTGTAGATCCAAAGGGGCGTGGTTGGGTAGGGTTACATCATGGCAGCCCATTCCGAACGCAGCACCACAACCTGCAGCCCACTGGGGAAATGCCAGAATGGCCAGTCCGGCCTGCACTTCTCATAATTCTCTATTACGAGTAATGTCCGGAGACTCCAATTTGAAGAGCAATGCTATTGCAAATGATCTCCTAAGGGACTGGGGGCGAGTATACAGACAAATGTCTATCGCGACAGTCGTTCTGTGGGATACGAAGGGAGAGTGGGAGGTTCCGCTGGGGCAAGGGCCCAAAAGATTTGCAAAAAGGACCAAGGGTGTGAAATCCTACTCAAAGGCCAATTCGAGACCGATTCGATTCTTCAAGGTTTTTTTTTAGCGTTAGTTCAACTCGCAGCAAAGTAGAAACTCCTTATTTATTCAAGTACACTATCGGCTTTTAACAGTTCCCCCACTTTCTGTATGCTCTGCGTTTGTGAGGTTGATGGGTGGCCCGAGCGAGAACGACCCCTCCCAGATATTAGTGTCTCTGTGTGACACGGATGTAGTTTTTATGCGGGCCCCCTTGCACGTATGTCCATCACGTCATCTCCATGAGCATCTCAGGCTGCCTCCAATGGCGTTTTCTCAGGTTTGCAAAACTGCCTGCCCCCAAAACCGCATGCATGTGTCCAAGGCAAGCAGCCATCTTGTCTTCACATCACATGCGACGTCGACCTCAGGTGTCAAGAACAGTGTACATCAGCTGTCAGTGCTGGCGCAAAGAGCAGGGCTGGTGAGAGCATGGCGGCCCCCGAGCCTTCGCCGTCATCGCTCACTCTCGGTGTGCTTCCAACAAGCTGACATCCGAACAGCCCATCACGGCTCGCCATCTCCTGCCTGTAATGGGAAAACTTGGTCCAGTGAAGGCGCCCAGGTAAGCGGTGATCCATCATCCCCGCATCCCGGGCCCTGCAGGGCAGCAGGACAGTTCAGACTCTCCCTCGCCGCCCCTTCCACCTTCCCGACCCCTCGGGCCTGCATTATGTTCCAAGATTGCAAGCGGCCGGCAAAATAACACACTTAGCGAATGCACCTTTCGGACGCCATCTTCCTGACAGCTGCTTTCACGCACCATTTGACGGGGACTTTATGAGCATTGCCACTGGTGAGCGGCCAGACGTTTCCAGTTCTCACTGGGAGAGACGCACTGTGGTTTGTTTGTTTAATGGTCCTTCGGTGTTCATAGTTACACCCGGGTCATCTTCCGGGGCACGGTGGGTCACCTTCCGGGGCACGGTGGGTCAAGCAGGCCTGCGTAAATGACAACACATTCAAACGTACCACTCGCGGCACAGACCCGGAAGCAAAGGGCTACCCTCGCAGCTTTTCTCTAGACACCCACCCAAAGGGAAGGAAGCACAATTCCGCGTGCAGAGTTTGTAAGTCTTAGGTCACATCGAAGTCTGGTGGACATTTCTGTGTTGCCACAACATAATACATTTCTTGACAAAAAAAATGGAATATAAAAATGAGTGTATCTATGACCAGTCTGGTAGTAGTTTACAATTTGTACTTCTTTACAACTGAGATATAATACTCATGTTATTTTTCTCTGGATGGTAAATCGGGTATTGCCCCGCCTCGAAGCTGGAAACCTCTGCACAAGAGGCCGTGTTTCACTGTGGATTTAGCCATGCTCGATATATGTTTGATCTACACAATGGCAACTTTCCAGGGCGGGTGGCCATGTGTAGGAGGCATGCACATGTGTACTGTACAAAAACTGAGATTTACCTACTGGAGGGTGAAATGGTTGTAGTGTTACAAGGTGCCCCCAGTGACACGGTTATCGTATAAGTAGCACGTCTGGTAGAAGGCGCTAGAATACACCCGAGATCACACAAAAATGGCCCCACCCTCTCGCGCATGGGCACGTATAGGTGAAGTCCCTCTTTGGAGACAAGGCACTGTGGTGGCACACCAGTGTACACGCACGACAACGAGCCACAGACCGTGTTCCCGGGAGGAAGACGTGTCTTGGTCGTCCACACTCATTTGTGTATAGAAGGTAAATAAAAAGCTGCCCCTGGGATTCGATGAGGCAGTTACTTACCTGTAACAATAGTGATGAAGCTTGAATTTCCTGGATTCACACGTGCGTCTATTCCGCCATCTAGTAAGGTACCAAATCAACCACCCGGGATGCGCCTAAGAAAACTTGGGGATATAAAATGTCTCCGATGAGAATACAGATAAGGCTCCTCAAGTAAACTTGGTATCATTGCCTGTCCCTTAATTTGGCCCCAAAAAAAAAAAAAAAATAGTTCACCAGCTCTTATTATTTCTGCATACACTTATTCCTAGCAAGTGGAATGATGAAAGAAATAATGAGAAAGAAAATAAGGATCATGTGATGAGGGCAGAAGAAAATGGTACACGGTGTGACGCACACAGAAGAAATACAAAGGAAGTGATATGGGCAGGTGGCAATTACAGAGAAAGTGCTCTATATAGAAGAGAATGATACAGGACGTAATGTAGACACAAGGGAATGATACAGGATAGATCCAGACAGATAAGAATAACTCGGGAAGGGATGTAGCTGGGAGAAAATACTGGAATTGATGCAGAATAAACAAAAATTATGCAGGAAGGGATGTAAATGGAAGGGAATGATATGGGAAATGATGGATATGGAAGGGAATGATGCAAGAAGTGATGAGGAAGGAACAGACTAAGCGGAATGATGCAGAATGCAAACTAGACAAAATGGAGACTATGGGAAGTGATGTTTCGAGAAAGGGATAAATATTGTCGTGTGGGAGGGAGTTGAACAAGAAGTAAAGAGAATGAACAGATTAAGACAAGACGTGATTTAGGGCAATAAATGGCGCAGAAAACTATGAAGGAAGAAGGGAATAAACTGGAAGCGACGAGGTTGTATAAGTTTAAGACAGGCAAAGATATCAGCAAAAAACAATGCTGTGGGAACAAAGGTAGACAAAAGGGAAGTGATGCAGGCAGATGTATAGTGTACGGATATATGTAGGCAGAAGTGATTAATAGAAGTCATGTCGGCAGAAGGGAAAAAAGAAATGATACAGATGGAAGCAAATGTCGTAGGAAGTGGATGTAGGTAAAGCGAGGAAGGCGTAGGAAGAGAAGTACACAGAAAGGAATATTGCAGCTTGAGATGCCCATAAAACGGGATGATAGTGGACGTGAAGAAACCCCAGAATGTGTAATGCATACATTGTTTACCAGGTACCCCTTCCAGAAACAGGGCCAATGTAAACATAATGCGAAACAAATATTCTCATAGTAACCATTTGCTGTTCAGGAAACAATTCCACAAGTAATTATAAGAACCTGTCTGTGGAAATTTTCTATGCAAGTACTTAAAACATATTAGAATATATTTACAGCTCGGAGTCCACGTCTTAGTACGGACTTAGTGCCTCAAGCACTGCAAAGAAGGGAGGTGTGAGCTATATCACTACAGCAGAGGAAACCAATGGTAGAGGAAACAGACTAGGGTAGAGCGGCCACTCCATAGGGAAGCTGCAAGTCTGTAGCCCTGTCGGCAGGGACGCAGCGGTAAGGGATCGGGACCCAAGTCCCGGACTCGGTGCCTCAAGCAAAGTATGCCATAACACTACGGTAGATCAAACCAACGGATTTGGAGCAGACAAGGGTAGAGCAGCCACTCCGTACGGAAGCTGCAAGGCTGTAGCCCTGTCGGCAGGGACGCAGTGATAAGGGGTCTGAATCCAAGTCCCGGACTCGGTGCCTCAAGCAAAGTATGCCATAACACTACGGTAGATCAAACCAACGGATTTGGAGCAGACAAGGGTAGAGCAGCCACTCCGTACGGAAGCTGCAAGGCTGTAGCCCTGTCGGCAGGGACGCAGCGGTAAGGGATCTGGATCCAAGTCCCAGACTCTGTGCCTTAAGCAAAGTACGCCATAACACTACGGTGGAGCAAACCAACGGATTAGGAGCAGACATGGGTAGAGCAGCCACTCCGTACGGAAGCTGCAAGGCTGTAGCGCTGTCGGCAGGGACGCAGTGATAAGAGGTCTGAATCCAAGTCCCGGACTCAGTGTCTCAAGCAAAGTACGCTAGAACACTACAATAGAGAAAACAAATGGCAGAGGAGCAGACGAGGGTAGAACAGATTCTCATCCGAACCTGCAAGGCTGTAGATCTGTCGGCAGGGATGCATCAGTAAAGGGTCTTGATCCAAGTCCCGGACTCGGTGCCTCAAGCAAAGTATGCCATAACACTACGGTAGAGCAAACCAACGGCAGAGAACCAGACAAGGGTAGAATGGTCGCTCCATTGGGAAGGTGCAAGAACAGTCGGCTGGGATGCAGCAGTAAGGGAAATGGGGAGGCTATTTGGATATGGAAGTCCTTCTCACTCAACATTTAAACCACGCACTGAAATATTTAAAAAAACAGCAACGCACATGTTGACGTATATAGTTTTCGTAGGCCCGCTATGTGCCTCCAAGTTGCTTCAGAAACTAATCGACAGCCTGGGGAGAACTTCCACACACTAGCCAAAGGTGATGCAGAACGCAAACACATGGCGACCCCGCTGTAAGGCTAATTTTTTATTTAGAAGAAACGATCATAAAACAACTCATTAAAATGTTTCTAGAAGTTCACAGTCGGAGGCAGAAAAAAATATTATGGAGAAGCATGAGAGAGAATGCCACTGGAAATCTTACAACTCAGGAGCACTAGCAGTGCTGAGAAGGGATGAATGTAGCACAGAAGAATTAATCACTCCTACACAGGCGAAGTTTGCTGGACTGCGAGAGGTAAGTTAGGGTAGCAGTCTGCATCATGACCACTTCCTGAACATGGATGCAAGTGGGTATGGGTAAACTGAGCTCTGATTTCTCTCGATGAGTGGCTTAATCCCACTTGAATCAGGGTGAGAAAGAACTACACTGGACTGATGCAAATACCTACATCTCAATTTCATTTCTAGGAAAAAAGGCTTGAAAGTTCATAGGTTGGCCAACTCATGTCATCAGGGACACCGTGTTTCTAGTGCTAAACCTTCACTTGGCAACCTAATACTTTCCGCATCTTGTAAGGTTGGCTTTCTCCCACTCCACTAATTAGACTCCACACCAGGGAGTAATGATTTAAAAATAAATAAAACAAGACTGAAAACGCGGTCTGTGATCACATGGTCTGAAGTGGCCAACCCTACTGCATTAACACTCGGCCTATAGTGAGTGTGCAAGCAGACGGAAACTTAAGGCGGCCATGCCAGCATTTACCAGCACTAATTGTAATGTGGTTTGCTTTTATTTATTTTCATTCTTATCATTACAATTTTAAACTGAAAGATCCCTGAAATTCCTAAGATACATTTAACTCTGTAACCCGGAATTCGTTCAAGACCATGCAAACCAGAGCCGGCACAGTAAACGCAACGCTGGTGACCTCAGCCTTGTTGTGATTGGTCAATCACAAATAACAGACTCTGGTACAGGTGAGATTAGGCATCACTTTTATTAACACCATCTATGTGACGACTAGGGATACGGTATTAATTACTGGATTCAGTATGTCATGTTAAGCAATGATGCTGGATTTTGAGGTGTTCCTTATTAGTATACATTTTGTGATGTCATAAGCATTGCATTTGGTATGCGAGTTACTGTTTGCACGGCTGTTCTACGAGTTAACCTTAACTGGAAAATATTACTGTTTTTTCAGTTTTAATTCACAACCATAATTGTACTTTAACTGAGTTTTAGTGATATATATTTTTTTCACTATGTGATAGATTCACTATGTGACCCAAAAATCCCAAAGGAAGGAACGGCATTCCTTGGAGCTTGAATATATATCAGAGGTTTATTCCAACATAGTTAAAAAAATAAATTAAAATCTTTTTTTTTTTTTAAAAATCGATAGAAGAGCGTCTACGCGTTTCGGCGCGGAGCCGTGTGTGTGTGTGTGTATATATGTGTATATATATATATATATATATATATATATATATATATATATATATATATATATATATATATATATATATATATATATATATATATATATATATATATATATATATATGAGAAACAGGATTCGCCACAAGCAGCTCCTCAGCTACTCGCTTCCATACAGAAAAGACGAAGAGCAGACCCAAAGTTCTTAGTACACTAGACCAGGATACTTGTATAATCACAGCAAAATGTTATTAAGCATGGTGGAATTTTGCCTTTACAATAATATATTCATGTTCCAAAACATTTTGTACCAGCAGCTACGGGGGGTGGCGATGGGTGCCAGCTTCTCCCCCAGCTATGAGTGTTTACACATGGGCTGGTGGGAGGAGATGGTACTCAAAAAACTATACACAAAAGAATTTAACGGGAATGTGAAACTCTGGCTACGTTATATTGATGATCTTTTTGTGGTGTGGCAGGGGTCCCTGTCTGATGCAAGAGAGTTCATAGACAAAATCAATGTGAATGATATCAATTTGAAATTTACTACAAACATTAGCACTGAAGTGGTGAACTTTTTAGATGTTCAGATCTATGTTAAAAACAACAAGTTGGAAACTAAGGCCCATAGAAAGGAAACAGCGGGGAACGCAGTACTACATGCGTCAAGTTCACACCCGTGCCATCTCATACAAAGTATTCCATACGGTGAGATGTTGCGAATGAAAAGAATTTGTAGCAATGAAGATGACCTTAAGAAAGCGCAACAGGCAGTTAAAATCAGGTTCTTACAAAGGGGCTATTCCAAAAAATGCATCAACAGGGCCATCAAGAAAAGTAATTTAGCCAATAGATCTGACTTGCTAACTAAATCAAAAACACAGAGGCAGGAAATAGACACTAAAGAAGAAATCAAGAGAGATAACACAAATTAATTCAGAATGATATTACAATATAGTGCTCAAGAGAAGGCCATTAAACAAATCATCAAAAGAAATTGGCCCATCATTCTGAATGATCCCACTATAGGCCACCTGCTTCCTAGAAATCCATCCATTACATACAGCAGGGCAAAGGCTATGCAGGATAGTCTAGTCAGAAACAATGTGGAAACCCAAACAGGCACTTCATGGCTTACACAACGTAAAGGATTTTTTCGTTGTAAGCTATGCAAAGCGTGCCAATATGGCCTAAACAAAACAACATAGAATTCCATTCGGGGATCATGAAAGAACCATCACAAAGTCACTCACATGTAAGACTGATCATGTCATATATGTGCTGGAGTGTCCATGTGTCCTACGGTACGTGGGGAGTACCATACTCCAAGGCCACAAACGGATACTCCAGCACATAAGGGCTATTAAAAACAAAGACATGACATATCCTGTGGCACGCCACTTTATGGAACACCATGACTCAGATCCTACAGATTTGAAATACTATCTCAGACTCCATAGTACCCAGTAAAAGAGGGGGTGACAGGGAACGGATGTTACGTAAACTTGAAACAAGGTACATCCTTGATTTAGATTCCAAATAACCCGGGGGTCTCAACGCCACGGAGGATTTATATACCTGCTTATAAACTTCAGGCAGAAGGGCGGATAGGGACAGAGGAGGTGCCGATCCACACAATAGAAAGTACGTATTCACAAGAAGTGATTAAACACCTTTTAATTACATTAGTCGAAACAAATTTCCTAATAAAACAGAACCGCTCCCTTCCCAGTTTTTAGATTTTCACAGTTTTTTAGCTATCACAAGTCACATTTTTATTAACACGAATTAGTTTTTTAGGCACTTGCACTTTATAAGGGCCTACATTAGACATAGCTCTTCATTTTTAGACAGTCAGAAGGTTTACAGATATCTTGTTTACAGACCGAACTTGCGAATTTGCACAGTAATTATTGTATAGAATTGTGATATTTATTCAATATGTGATCTTAACGCATAATTATTAATTTTATCTGATTTTATGTATTTATACATGGATGTTGATAAATTATGGTAGTTGCAATTGTTAACGCATGAACATTAATTTTGTCTGATTTTATGTATTTATACATGGATGCGGAAAAAATATGTTAATCGCAATTGTCAAGCGTGAAGACTTCAAAACACAAACCCATAGGTTTTAAACAAATCAAAAAAACTGAGTTGTAGTAAGATACTATACAAGCGGAGTCTGTTTTCTATGTCTATAACTGCAGGCCAATAGCACTGAGCACTTTAAGAAAAAAATCGCACAAATAGTGGTAGCACAGCTGTGTGCGCGTCATGTGGTCAAGGCCCTTCGGGGCTGAAACGCGTTATGGCCGATAGCTGCTGTTAGAAAAATAAAGGAATTTTCTCGCACTACAACTGGTGTCCGTGCTCCTGTCTCAGCGTGGATGATTGTAGAGAGAGACCGGAGACATATTGTATGTATGTATGTATATATATATATATATATATATATATATATATATATATATGTATATATATGTATATATATGTATATATATGTATATATATGTATATATATGTATATATATGTATATATATGTATATATATGTATATATATGTATATATGTATATATATATATATATATATATATATATATATATATATATATATATATATATATATATATATATATATGAAACAGGATTCGCCACAAGCAGCTCCTCAGCTACTCGCTTCCATACAGAAAAGACGAAGAGCGGACCCAAAGTTCTTAGTGCAATTTCGTAGTGCTTTATTGAGTGCCCAGCATGTCCGCCATCACGGGCCTTGATATATATATATATATATATATATATATATATATATATATATATATTTGTGTATATAAATATATGTGTGTTTTTCGCTGAAAAAATACAAAGCTTAAAGGGGCGGTATAGTTAGGTGAAAATGTCAGATAAAATGTTTTATTCTAACAAAACCACTGATATTCACCAGTTCTAGTCATCCCAAGTAACTAGAACTTGTACCCCTGCCTCAACAGTGTTATCAATACTGACATTTCAGATGTCATCAGGGATGTTATCAATGCAGCCATTGCCCACGTCATGAGTGATGGAATATGTGAAGGTACAAGCAGTGGAGGGCGAGTGCCCGAGGTATAGTTACCTTGGGGCATCTGGGGACCTATTTCGCGCATTAGTCCCATGACCTCGCAGAAGGACGGTGAGCGGGGATCTAACTGGGAAAGAATATACGCAGTTGGGGCGGTTTTCAGTAGTTCTAAAGTTTCAAACTCTGCCTTGAGGCCGTGCGCATGGAACAGATTTGTTGGTTTGAGGGAGCAACGCGCTGTATCAGTTGGACCTTTCCTCATCCACCCTGGCCCCACCACTGTGCTGTTTAGAAAGTTTTTTGCAGTCCTCACCCGCCTCCCTTGATTCAAAGCAAAAAAACAACAAAGAGAAAATTAACCTTTTGTGGGTCTTTAGCAGCTTTCCTCTCACTTGTAAACAGTCCCGCTAGGTCATGGATACACATTTATCCTGATCACATTATGCGCCCCCTCTGTGTTTACTCACTCCGCGCAGCGCAGCAGTTGCGCGCCTCGCGCAGCACTTGTTGCTCAGTGCCTGCACTTAGTGGCGCTGCAGGAAAAGGCCAAAAGTCTGTTTGAAACCAAAACCAAGCAAATACCCTGGCGAACAACTGGAGTCCGTCCGCTCGTAATGATGTAGCTCTTTGTGCAGCCGCCAGGCCCTGGCGGGAGACTTGCAATCACATTTATTTACACAAAGCAGGATAGATGTGAAAATAGAGCGCGAGATGTACAGAGTGAAAGGTGTATTCATTAGGGCAGCCAGTAGCAATGCATCTCTCCATCAAAGGCTTGGAAGCACTGTGCAGCGAGTCGTCTGCTGGGCGATTCCAGGACAACCTGTCCGCCAACGCTGCACCCCGCAGAGGCTGCGAGGAACCCCAGGCTGATGACCCAGCGGGCAGCTGGCCCTCTGATCTTCAAAAAATTACAAACCCAGGCTGGAGCCTGGGTTAAAGTGGAAATATAACAAGCCACAATGGGCAAGCTGCTTGAAGCTTAAAATGGCGGTGCTCACATTCCAACAGGGAGGGATTCAACTATTTCATGTTTTTGACCTTGTGCAGCGTCCTTCAGGGCAGCACTTTCTGCAATGCAAAATTAATACTTTTCAACCCACTTGTAAAATACTTGGTGGATTTTAACATTTCTCAGAAATGTTCCAGGATTGGAGTTAGAATAGTTAATAACCCCCTTGTCTTCTTAGAGGACAGTCGTACGTTCCCCATGTATTCTACGACTGGGATTAGAGCAGTAGATTTAACCTTGCAGTGTCTGCTACACATACTACTGTCCAGAGGTAAGAAACATGGATGGGAAGAGCGAAGGGTGCCACGAAGGCTACGCTGTATGCTTCAGGAGCGGTAAAGTAAAAGGTCTTGAAGTGGCTGGTCATACATGTACACACGTGACCGTGGACCTGTGGCGGCAGAAATAAGGCTGGAGAGGGGGGTGAAGTAGGTAGTCTGATGCAAAAATCACAAATGGTGCAACCAGGGCCCATACAACCATAGTAAGGCAACGGTGAAGTTAGTTCTACTTCGATTAATGCCTCAACACCTCAGGCGACGACAAGGAGGCATCTTACACTACAGGGTCCTGGATGCACAGTTCCATGGACAATGACACAGGTGCCCGCTTGGGCCTGAAGTTTTATGGTGCACTCAGCCCCTGCCTTGTGCTGTCTGTCTTCAACCCCCAATGACCAGAGACTTCTGTGAGGCTGCAGGAATGGCCATTACACATACGACACGTTCAAGCCATCGCTAGGGAGGTTTATAGTAATTTCTCAGGAGGACTTTGCTGCGCAGTACCACTTTTAGTCAAGAAGATGGTTCAGTAGGTAAATGTTCAAGCTTCTGAGGGTTGGCGTATCAGTTGGAAAAGCTTCCCAGCACATGAAGTTTCTCATTGTGGCCTTTCCGGATGACAAAGCACCACTGAGTGACGAGCAATGACTACACTAATTTACAGTGTCTCAAAGCTACCCTACTTCTGGTATTCGACCTAGTTCTATATAAACCAAATTCCTGTGTTTATTATTTTTGAAGACTTGATAGCTTAGTCAAGAACATCTCATTTGTGGTGTTCACGTTTAAAGAGGTTACATTAGGAGCTTCACAACCTGGGAAAAGGACTGGGCCCTTAAAACCTTGGGCTGCACACCAAGCACATGCAAAGGAAGAGGCCTTCAAAATGTCTTAGAATGAATTTTGATGGTTTTACAACTTGCAGAACATTAGGCTACTGACTATGCATGATCTCACGCCAGCTGCTACTTGGGATGCAAGAGCATCATGTCTAGCAATGAAGCAGCTTTCAAATCCCAGGCGTAAGGAAACTTGACTGCACAATGTGGAGTAAACTGGGGTGGCGCGGTGAGCAAAAAATATGATGGGTTGAATCCAGATCTGTGACTAGGGGTGAATGTTTGATTTGTTAATCATTTGTTCTTTTTGCTTTTGTCACCCTGAGTGGGACGGGTATGCCCAGACGTGGGTCCCGTGCTCACTGTACAACTAGATTCAAGCTAGCCTGGCTGGTGAGGGGTGATGCCCCGAAACCGGTCCCAGGATGCTTGTTTCCGGTCCAGGGAAGACCTGGCCAAGCAGTTTGGGCTGGACTGTTCCCATGAGGAGCAGGTTCAAGACTGATTTGCATATGGCTGGGTCCAAACTGGGGAGGAGTAGTCAGCAAAAAAATGCTGCATTAATCCCAGATCTGCGACTGGGGGTGAATGTTTGCATTGTTCAGCATTCCGTCCATCATTTGTTCTTTTTTCCCTTAAAATTTTGGTCTACACACCAAACACATGCAAAAGAAAAGGCCTTCAAAATGTCTTAAAATTACTTTTGATGGTTTTACAACTTGCAGAACATTAGGCTACTGACTATGCATGATCTCACGCCGGCTGCTACTTGTGATGCAAGAGAATCAAGTCTTGCACTGAAGCAGCTCTCAAATCCCAGGAGTAAGGAAACTTGACCGTACAACATTGAGGAAGGCCAAGTTGACGCTCCTGAGCCCAGCAAGCGGTACACAGCTAAGCTCGTATGCTAATATCCTCCCACTTGACCTCATTACGGCGTCTTCACCACAGCCTGATCTTTTAGGGTCACAGCATCTCAGGGCCAAACAGCCTTGCCGACCATGCTATCAAAGGCCGAACAAGCCAGACCTGCTCCACTTGGGGAAGGTCTCCTGGTGTTGGGTCGCGCTCTTTGTAAACAACACTCCGCTTTCTTGCGGAGGATCTTTTTAATGAGAGCCCGGGGGCATTTCAGCCAGGCAGTTCTCTGGTAAAGAGTAACATGTAAAGAGCTTCTTCATCACAAGGCCATCCCATGAGGTTCTCCTCCAGGCTCCAGCTCATTTCTCTCCACCTGAAGCCACGCAACACGGTCATGCAAATTCTCACGTATGCACCAACACGTCACCCCTTTATCTATCCCCCCACTGATTGCATTTCTGCAGCATGGGTACCTCCACAGCTGCGTCCCATTTTTCCTGCAGTTGACGACCTCAACTTCTTCCTTTGCGCGCTGGGGGGACGGCGGGTAATGCACATGGTGTCTCGACGGAGCCCGGCTGCAATTCATCATCATTTTATCTGCAGCAATTTAATTGGATCCTATCAGAGTCTCCCGATACTCCCTTCTCACTTTAAACACTGCTGCAGGAAAGATAAATGCGGGCCGTGCTCGGGGAGGGAGGGAGCGGGAGAGCCAGAGGCGCGCTCCCTCAATGCGCATTCCGTGTATTGTAGGATTCAATTTTCATTTACATGGCCGTATAATTACAGAATACATGGAGGTTGGCGCTCAGAAAGACGTAGGTTGATTTATGTTCAACTGTAAACGTAGCATGCAGCACTTTCAGTGACGCAGGCGCACCAGTGCTCGAGTTATGCAGGCCTTGCTGGTTTTTTCATTTATAAATAGCCGTTACCTGCTGTTTGAGAGCCTGGACCACTTTGAAATGGTCAGATGGAATACCACCATCAAGCACAGCGACACTATTTCACCTTCGTGGCAGACAAAACTCTCACCCACCACCTCCTTCCTCCCACTAAGCCCACAAAACCACTGACTTCCTCGGTCTGAGCCCCCTAACACCCAGACGTTGGCTGTGGGGTCCACACCCACCCACAGCTACCCAAAGAATGGACTCCCCATCCATAGATACAAACACACACAGAGTTCAACCCGCCTCACAAACTCCTGACGCGTCGCGCATTACCATTCGTGCACCCATCGATCGTCGCAGCTCCTAGCGCTAGCGGCGTCACCTCGGATCAGGACGATTGGCTGCTGCATTTCCTGTATTGGTTTCTGGCTGACATGGCCATTACTCAAGCCCCATGTGAGACAGAAAATGAACTGGCGACAAAATCCATTTTCCTAGCCTTTCCGCCTCTTCCTTCGAAACCTTAAATGTTCTGCGGGTAGCGAAGCGAGGCTTTCGACCCCTGAAGAGATATACTGGCTTTAGTTACAGCGTCTTTCCAGGAGACGCTCCCAGAGCCTCTACTGCTGGGGTAGTTGGTGCATTTAAGAATGGTGGTTAAGCGATTAACGAGGCTCGGCTTCCTAACCCTCAATGCACCTTCCATGGCACTGTCTGATACTACTACAGGTGGACAAACTCCATCCTTGGACCAGTTCCTCTGGCTGAACAACACATCACAGCTGACCCCATGTTACGAGACTGCAAGTTTGGGCAGCGCATGATGTGTTATCAAGCACATCATGCGCTGCCCAAACCTTTCCCACACACATCTGCTTGCTCCATTGTTGCCAAAGCTTGAATTTGGACTGTACTGTGCCGAGATCCTCGACTGGGTGGACCATAGAGTGATGGAAAGGATGTTGTCTAAAGAAAGGGAACCAAACAATGCTACTTGGATTTAGGGGTGTGTGGTTGAGCCGGGTCTGGTGGCTTAGCGGACTAATGCGTCCACTGTAGGGACCTGTGATTGATCTAATGGTCACTGGTTCAAATCCCGGCAGGTCAACTCAGCCTTTCATCCTTCTGATGTCGATAAAATTAGTAACATTGAGCTGGGTAACTATAAACATCTGTTATTTAGCGCCAAGATACCCTTGGGTGAACGTGCGCTTTACAAATGCACGTTATGGTTTACTTTACCATATCCTAACAGCACTGACACCTACAACAGCATTCTGGGAAACTCGCCATTTTTCGCCACATTCACGGGAATGACCCATGCAATAATCTATGCTCAGAAACCGGGTTTACAGAACCACACAGACTAGCAGACATGGTGAGAGGGAAACATTAATCTACAGTAGGTGCAAAGTTTGAAAAGGGAACACCACCAGGGATTTGGAACGTGCCATCCCATGTCTAACCTCCCCTGCTGAAGGATCACAGACTGCCCAGTGCGTAGGAAGGAGCTTCTGGAGACTTCTCAGAGGAACATCTTCACCCATATTTTTATCTCTCGGATGTGGACATGCCACAATGGGAGATCTGAACCCCCAAAAACCACCTTCTAGAAAGACAGCCATGGAGCAGCCAGTCTATGGGGGTGACTGGTAGTGCAGGATGTCAGGGTCACACTCGTGGAATGCACACCCACATTCCTCTAGTCTAGAGTTCCCCCAGGAACGACATTTAACACATCTGAAGATGGAGTAAACGTGCTGAACAAAAAGTGCTTGTGAGTTCTTTGTCCATCTGATACAGATGTTCACCGAGCGCGTGAAAGAGCACTCAAGGATCAAGGGTATTCCACTTGTGTGCGGTCACTTGAACAAGTGTCGATCTGGTACAGATGTTCACCAGGCCCACTGCATGATCAGCCAAGACCCAGTAGATGTTTCTTTTGTGCGTGTGGTCACTTGCTGCAGACCAGTTCTACCCATACAGATGTTCAAGACGATGCGTGCTTTACCAGCCCTGCTAAAAGTCACAGCTTGGAGGGGGCTCCTTGGAGGTATCCACCACGAGATATACCTGGAGCACCAGTGCTTAATTTGAGCTGGTGGTTTCTGGTGTTTAGCACCAACACTTAATCAACACCCGCGCTTTTCACGAGCACCAGTTAAGGACACATTCATTTACGAGGAAATTGAGTGATTTGCCCAGAATGTTGAGAATGTGCCCCAGGTCCGAAGTCGGCAGCTCTGGCCATTACCCCACATAATCTCCTCGCTTTCATGGTTAGTAGTTGGCTCTGTTTTTAGGCGGTGCTAACAGGAGAAATGGGCTGGTGCAATCTGCCTCCTGACGAGAGCCTCAGCACTTTTTTTTTTTATTTACAAATTAACCACTGTGGAGTACCAACACTGGTGCACCTTACTTCCTGCTGGCACTTGAACGACCTCTTTAGAGGGAAGCTGCATTCCCATTGGCTGGCTTGAAACCTAACGATGCCTGATCCAAAGGATGGTAAGGCCGATGGTAAGGTGCCGAGGCTGCCAAACTACAGGGCTTACGGTCTTCAGAGGACTTGGGCCAACCGAGTTCACCTGCTGAGTCACAAGTCACCCGCCATATAAAATAGGACAATCCTGTATTAAAGCGACAGAATACGCAAACGTCTGTCAAGAACCGAGTACCCACACGCGCACAGTGTGGGAGGGGAGACTTGGGAGGGCTTAGAAAGAAGTGGTCAAATCAGTCGCACTCAGGGCATAAAAAGTATGAAAATGTGTGAGGACTTCTACAGGGGGTAGAACTGTGAATATTCTCTATTTTCTCAGCAAGACTTTCCCGTCGTTTCTTGTGTCTCCACTTAGTTTGACGAGGACAGTGTTCATCAACAGTCCTCTCTCTGTTCATTTCTTCAGATGTTCACACTGGGGCTTAGTCTGATTATAATAGCTGGCGTGGTAAGATAACAGAGCTGGGGCACTTTAAATTAAGACTGGTTGCCCAGGATCACACAATCTGGTCATAACGGGCAATCAGAATTACAACTCCAGCGGAGCGTTTTGCCAGCAAGGCACTTCACCATTAGAACCTGCTGGCATCAGTGCTTAGTTTGAGCCGGGGGTTGCAGGTGGACCCACCAGCGCTCATTTATGGGGACTGTGACTTATTTTTTTTATCAACAGACTGACTCAAACAAGAGAGAAAAGCATTAAAAAAAGTGAAAGAAGGATGGAGAAACGGTGCCAAAGGGAGGAAAGCAAGGATGAATAAGAACGTCCAAAAGTGAATTAAAAAAAACGGTAAGGCGAGTATGGCAATGAGTGAATGAGGTTTGGAATGAAATCAATACGAAAATGATGGGGGGCAGGCTGCTAAAGAACACTTTGGGCACCGGCACTTCTCCCTTTAGAAATTAAGCACCGTCAGGCGGCAGTGTTTATCCTTTAGCCCGCCTTGACAAACACAGGAGCCATGACGGCCGGCGGTACTAACACCGCGCGGAACCTGCTGAACGGTGGCGAAGATCCTGCGCGAGAGGATGCTGGGGGCAGGGAGGAGGGGGGAGAGCGCGCTGTGCCACGGCCTGTCGCCAGGAGCCTCCGCGAGAACCACGCACTTCATCTTGATAAACTCCCGCGCCGGAGCGGAACCAATTCTGCAAAACTCGTTTGTCTTCCTTTATGATTGCTTAAATGTTTATTGCTTCTGAAATTGAGAGGCTGGTGGAACAGGCAGGCACCGCCGCCAGGGGAGAAGGCTCGACACACATCAACCCCGCACCCCCAAGGGCCAGTCAACAAACAGTCATCACGAGATGCCAAGCCATGCCAGTCAATGTGGAGGACTGAAAAACCTGAACGAGGCAGGAGCAGCACACGTCACAGTACGCAAGCTGAGGTGATGCATCTAAGGTGGCCAACACCGATTCACAACCACTTCTTTCAGCTAGCACTTGGGTGCCAAGCATGTTTAATACCCAAAAGATGGGCAACAGTACCACTTTTCTGCTGTGCCCTCTGAGCTCCAAGTAACCACATGCTGATCTTATTCTTACCCCCAATATACCCGAACCGTGTTTTAGAAACACAACCATGGTGGAATATGTGCATCTCCTCGACGGTATTTATACCACTGTGGAATTTTCACCCACTACCCAGGTCAAGTTCTGAGCATGGACAGGTGTTTAAGATTAATTGTGGGTGTGACTGCAGGGCAAAGGTTGAAACCAAAGTTTACCGTTTAGTCACCAGTGTCTCCTAGAAACACTGAGACTTTAAAGATTTAAAATAAGGTTTTCTTTAGTGATCTGCTCTGCCCATGTCCACAAGAAAGCTGGAACCCATCAGCCCTTGGTGGATGGCTGAGTGGATGTGTGACTATGCTTCTGTAATATATTGAACCGGCGAGGATGTTGGTTGGTGAGGTTTAAACATCTCCACAGTGGTTCAGGGGACCAGCTAGCTTAAGTGATGGAGTTCTTATGCAGCGCAGTATCTACCATTTCCTACATAATTTGGCGCAGGTTACTTTGGTGCCACCTTGGTACCAGCTCTAGAAGCCAGAGGGGCTAAGCGTGCCTTCCACCCCTTGTGAAATAAAGCCATCCCTGCAGAATGCAGGGTCCGTCGCACAGAAGGCTCTTATGCCAAGCCCGTGAAAAGCGGCCGACCACTCCTGATACCAATAACATCTGCTAAGGAGCCTCCCAAAATCCTGCCAGCTACCAGTGGTCTGTGAGCGCCTGATGCAAAAATGTTTGCCACCCTGCTATGGGACTGGCGAGGAAGCGCCATGGGGGTAGGGTCATGTCATGGAGCCCAAAAGCAGGATCCTTGTCTGACCAGACGAGTGTGTCGTTGGGTGAGTAATCTGGGAGGCCAATCTTACGGGACAATAAGAGGTAAACTAGGCTTTCTGCTCAGTCTCTTTATGCAAAGAGAAGACTCTGACAGTGTCATATAACCATATATGGAGTGACCAGAGTATAGGGGTATTGTTTACTTTTAATATGCTAGGATACAGGAGTTAAGAGAAGAATTACCCCATCTTCAGATCAAATAAAGCTTCCTCTATTAGAAAAAGTAATAAACATCTCTAAATTTTCTTGTGCTAAGAAAAAGCATATAGCTAACTTTTGCGGACTAGGGTAAAAGAGCAAAACTGACCCTTGACCTTTTTGTTATGATGCACATAAGCAAAAAACATTACATTAACCTAGTTTTGCTATAGAGCTTGCCTTCGGCTACATTCCGATCCCTGTAACAGCAGGCACAGCAGTCACTACTCCTGTTCATTTTATCGGCCTCTGCAGTATGAGAAGCGCACTGGGGATTTGATGACCTACGGGCGACACCGCGTTTACTCACTGAGTTTTCTTAGTAACAAAGGGATTTGTTGGCTCTCGCCTTGGGATGCAATGGAAACCAGTAGAAGGACCCTACCTCCTACCACTGGACTGGCGTCTTCTCCTCAGAGTACACCATGTAGATGAAAGCACCACAGGCCCCCAAATTACAAACCCTCCATTCTGGAGGCTCTTTTCACTGTCCTGGTTCAAGGTCTCCCCTGTAGATGTCAACTTGGCGGTCCTGAGGGCTGTCAGAGGCTTGAGAAGAAAGCGAGCAGCGGGAAAGAACTGCTAGAAGCCATGAGCCGGATAACAGACACACCAGGAGTTGATCCCGCCATTGTCCAACACAACGTATCAAAGTCGCCATGGAGGCTTCGAGCACCACCAGCCGCCCAATACAGCAGACCGCGGAGAGCAAAGAACCCTGGGAGGTAGGCGAACAGCCCAGACACCCTTCATCACCAGCCGCCTCCTCAAAGACCATAGCGGCATCTCCATTCCCATGTCCCATCTGTAGGAACGGCGATGGCATGGGGAGAAACACGAGCCCATGCTCCCTTCCAAGCCGTAATTAATATCATGAGCCCGGGGGCCATTAAAGAGAAGCTTGGAAGCGTACCCGCTCCCACTGGCCCAGAGGACACGGACTAACATGGCCATTAAATGCATGAGACTATTATGGCTGCGAGGTAGCTCACTCGGGCCAGGCTTCCAGCACTAATGCCTGTACTGCATAAGACACCCGCGGCAGCGACAGCATCAATAATGCAGGTGCCGCATCCTAGAAGGTCCTGCAGGTGGGAGGGGCGCAGCGGGGACAACGTAGTCCTAGCCCACACCTTACACGGCTAATGATCTGCAACTGGTGGCCACAATTGCCTCTGTGCAGGGACATCATTTGCATAGTTGAGTTTTAAGGTCAGCCCTAGATCTGCCCCACAAACTGCCCTATTAGGCTGGCCCCTTCCAGTTCCCCATCAGTGAAACACGTTTTTCTAATAAAAGCGATAAGATGTTCATTGTACCTACTTTGGGGCTCACTTGTGCTTCAAACATCTAGCTCACGTGCGTCCAATGAAGGACAGGAGGAGCTATATCCATGCACGATCCCCAAGGTAACCACAGACTTCGCAAATGTGTCCCACATGCAGTCAAATAAACCCGTTTTAGAGACCGAATAGGGCGAGAAACAGAGGAATGGAAAAGGTTCACTTGGTGGTTCTTATAGGGACTCAATCGTGTTCAAGCAGCATTAGGGCCCAGGAACAGCAAGGGCGGGATATTATGGCTTCCTATTCAGAATTAAATGAGCAGAGCGCCCCACCTGCACCGCCTCCCCTCCCCTCCTCCCACCATTAACCTGGCCAGTCTCCCATGCATCAACATCAAACCTGTCCCTAGGGCCACCGACATGAAAGTGTGCAAGCACTCACCCTGGCCCCTCCCACTTCGGGACCCGCATCATAATTTGCCTTTTTCTCTTTTTACTACAAACTAGACAAATTCTGACCTCCAGGCCAACAAATCAAAAAAGCAAAAAACATGTTCATGGCTGTCAAATGAATATGCAAACGGCTCGCATCCTTGATCAATAGTATGCAAATCTGTCACATGAATATTCATTTGGATACAGTGAAAACAACAGTGGCTTGTTGCTAGCAAGGCTCAGGGAGTGGAATTAACGGGGAAATCTAGCGCCCATCTGAACTGTTCACTCGGGGTCCAGGCCTCAGCGGGGGGGGGGGGGTTCTGGGCAGCACCGGCTTGTCCTGTAGTAGCCTCAGTGCAGTTATTTCCATCCCCGTCGAGCGACCCCTGCAGGTGAACAGCAAGCGCCTCATAAGTCTTTGCATCTGCCTCTACGAAGGGACGGGACAGAGACTGCGCAGTCAGCAAGTCACGAGGCCGCCAACGTCACCGTCTCCTCTATGAGAAGCAGATGAACCAGTGGTGGCTGGTGACATTTGAAAGTGGTGAGGCGTGAACTTTCTGTTGGAGTGCACAGCGTCAAGCGAGCGCAGCGAGCGAGACCGTACATCTTAAGAGGGGTTCGGGGGGGGGGTTTCCCCCGAGAAAAGTTTGAAAAAAGAGTGGGTAAATGGTGCATTTTCAAGCAAATGTGAGATGCAAGAAGGTTAATAAAGCAATTGTGAAGGTGCAGTTATTACATTAATAAAGGGATACCATATAACATGTGGACAGAAATGTTTCTGAAGCTTTGTAAAGTTAATATTCAAGCTTAAGAGTTCAATACCGATTCCAACATGGCTACGGTTTAGTCAGAAGCAAAGATTTCTCAAGATAGGCTGTGCTATGGTAACATTCAATTGAGCCCCTGCTCTCCTATAATACACATGCACTGCAAATTTTGAATAAACTTGTTCCAAATAAATATATATATTTATTGGGCCCAATGGGTTGCACTCATTTCCAGTACCGCAGAAGCACACACGCTAGTATCTTCCCACAAGCACATATTAACACCCACACACAACTTATTTAAATTATTTAAATTATTTTCCATTCCTCTGAGAAACTGAGGGCTGATCTGGCGTCCAGATAATTAACATGGGAAGGGCCTGTCGGCAGCGAACATGTCCAGGGCTTGCGCACATGCACGGTCTGCTGTCTAGGCAAATGCCCTTCACAACCAGGCGGCTAAAGAGGGCGGGAATAGTCAGAAGCCAGGGATGGAAAAACAGGAAGAAGGAAAAACTGTCCAAAGGAAGGAAACATTAGAACAACAGCCCTGTGGGAAAATATGAAACCGCATTACATTCTCTGTCCAACTGGTTCGTCATGCAGTCGCTGCAAGAATGGCTGATTGAATACGTGTGTAGTTCATTTTAACGGAACCGTCATGCTGTCTGTAGTCTTTTGTATATTTTCTAAATAAACATGTGATGTACAACTTGCAATTTTACAAGGCAAAGCCCCTGTTCTCTCAAGTTTACAAATTCCAAATGTGAGCTGACTATCATGTGAAGGCTTTTTCTTTGAATGCTGGTACTTGTAGTTTGTTTTTACCCCTTTATAACTTCGGGAGTGCAGGTACCGGAATAAAAAGAAAAAAACCTGGAATGGCTTTTTTGGTGTGTTCTAGTCCCTGCTTCTTATAGAGTTGTTGATGCCCGTGACCACCTGGCGGTTAAAAAACACATTAGTCTATGGGGTGATATTGCGATTACTTTGAAATCTGGCATCTATATGCAATCTTGTCTGATCAATTTCACATGTATACCAGAAAACTGAGGGCTTGTTCCCAATTTAGATTCCCGCTCCTAACGTGACAACGATCCTTTGCCAACTCCTGTGTTTCAGTCTTGCTTCCATTCACCTACTCCACATGCAGTGAGGGAGGCATAATGTGCGTGGTAGCTGCTAAACTCGGCCTACTGGATGTATTGCTGAACAATTCTCAAGAAAGTCTACGAAAGCTCCAGCCGAACAACGTTCAACTAAGGCTAAAAGTATTTTTAAGCATGTCAGCAATGGTTAAGCATGAGAAACAGACTACGCCTTTCCCGCTCAGAAAATATTCTGGCCCATCGTTCACCTTTTGAATAATCGCTTTCCAGTGGTGTAGCCTGGACATCAATGGCCCTAACACAAGCAAGGAAAATAGGCCCTTGCCCTGAGTTGGTAATAAAAAAATACAGACATATTTGGGGTACAGTCGGCCCCTCACAATATGGACTCAGCTGTCACTGCACTCTGCACTAGTGTTCCTGCAAATGTGTCTCCAAGTTCTTTATTCTACCAGTATTTTCTTCGCAGCTCCCTTCCTTCCTTCCTTCTACTGTCTCCTCTCTGTCTCTGTACCCTCTTCTGTCTCTCCTTGGTACTTATCTCGTCCCCTTCTAATGTCCTTATTTATGGCATCTTTCTTTTCCACTTGCCTTTTTTGCTCGTGCTTATCTTCTTTCTCTCTCATCAATATCCCTTTCCCTCATTTTTCTATCCTCCTCTACTCTGTCTTTACCCCCTCGTTTCAACCCGTTTCTCACTCTCCTCCCTATTCCCCTTACTCGCCTACTCCTCCCCCATGCCCTCCACAAAGAGTAAACAGACCCAGGCCAAGGCAGGCTCTGTGTTTATAAACTTGGAGTGTGAGGCCACTTAAATTTATGTAAACAATGCTGGATAGGCTGAGTCCATTCCTACCTCTGGGACACGGTGCCACTGCACCGGCTGCAGCAGTGATAGCCACGCGGCCGCCCACGCCACTTCCGCCTGCCCTAAACACATGATATATATAACACCTCAGCATAAAATACGCCATCACCCAGCTGAACTTGAGGGGAGGGGGTGCACGCAGGTGTTATCGTTTCGCTTATATGTTGCGCTATACCTCTTAATCATCTAGCGCCAGTCAGAAATACATAAAAGCAATTTTGAGTGAAGACCAGCTGTAATTACATTTGTGCAGGTCTCAACGGCTCTTTTTGTAAAACGGGAATGAGAGCAATTCTCCATCTCGTATCTAGCGAAGAAAACGAAAAGAAAGCTTAACACAGAAGTCATTTTAACTGATTCACTGATCTGGATACTTTTTAAGGGAGTACAGTAAGTATTCCTGTCAGACTTTGAAGTCTGTTTGCGCAGTTCGATTACATCCATCGGGGTTGCTTTACAGCCATTAAGAATGTGCACCTTTTATCTGAACTTTTCAATTAATTGAATTTCAAAAGTATTGTGCTTCTGTTTTTTTCAAATCGTTTGGTTGCTGCAGGACATCGCGGAGTGATTTATTGTTCCACTAATTAAAACCACCGACGACTTACAATGGTCACTGCTGTAACTCCAGTTTTCGCCGTGTTTTAGTGCGTTTATATTTATATTCGGTCAGCTTGGGAGGTAGGTGTGTGCAGACAGAAAACAAGCGGCCTCCAACTACTTCGATGCCGACTGAGCAACGTATGCACACTTTGAATACATCCTTTAGAAGGGGGTTCACTAACATTATAATCTGCATCGAGGATGTCTCCCGGTACATACTTAGAGATGGCATTAAAAGCCAACGCGTTGATAATAGGTTGATTTAAGTTTTATCTCTTCCAGTCGCGGCACTTAACATTCGCGGGGGGTAAAAAGAAAATGAAAAGTAACTTACCTCACCGGGTCTGCCTCTGCTGCTCGGCCGGGTCCCGCGTCGCCTCTGCTGCTTCTGAACACAGGAACAGGCATGCTGCTCCCGCCCCTCCTGTAAAGCCAATCACAACGCTGCAATGGCAGCGTTGTGATTGGTGCAGAGTCCGGGGCAGCGCCCAGCCGGGCACCAGTAGGGACGCCATTTTCTCTATGTAGGCATGCAGCCTACATAGAGAAAATGTAGAATACGCATGACTGCTTTGGTCGGCCCCCGGGGCCGACCAAGCAGTCTGGGCACTTAGAGTGGTGCAAGCCACTCCTCCCTGACCCGCCCACACGCCCGCCCCCAACCAGGCAATCCCTCCCACCCGCCCCCAACCAGGCATACCCCTGACGTCTGCTTTCTCGCAGCGCGAGAAGCAGGAAATAAAATGGTATTTTAAATACCATTTTATTTTCTGCTTCTGGCGCAGCAAGAAAGCAGTAGGGAGGCGCCCCAACGCCCTAATGGAGCGGCCGCCACTGAGATGAACCACTGGCCAGGTTATCAGTCAGTTGTGTAGGGGGAGGCAGGCGCGATAGATAGATAGATACTCTGCTTGGAAAGAAGAGAACCCTTTATGCAAATATAGTGCTAATGATTTTGTTCCAATAATTTACTAATGGATTAGGACCAATTAGAGAATTATTGATAATCTGCGTTGGTTTAATTGAACCTCAATCTTTCCAAAAAGAAAGGGTAGGGGCAATATTTTGTTATAATGTTCATGTTTAAGTGTCGTACTGATGTTACCCATGTCTGGTTTTCTCCTGGCAGAATAAAAAAGAAAATATAACAGCCATGTAATCACTTGCAATAACCTTCACTCTTGGATATAACTTGAGGCCAATAGGCCTTTATTTGGTAAAAGGCAATATAGGGCAATTTGAGGGGGAGGCGGGACAAGACCGCTAATAAGGCTTTTCCACTTAATAGGGTCCAGATGCAGCCATGGTTTCATAAGGCTTACATGGTTACGTGCCGCAGTTCAAATTGCGTGGGTAGCTATGAGCAGGGCCACTGAAATTATGCGATTCTGCAGCCATGGCGTTTTCCGCATAATTATGGATTTGCCACATAATCCATCTGCTGCATAATCTGCAGATTTTAACAAAAAAATAGTTTCTAGCTCAAACGGATCAAAAGTTACTGAAATCACAGCGACCTGTGTTGCCGTGCAGTAGAAGGGCCTTCGCAAAGGTTTGACTGGTCATCTTTCAGTTGCTTATTAATGTGTTTGGATATTAAAACGGTACTAATGAAGTGAAAACTTTATGCAGACAGCGTTAACATGTGGAAAAAAAAAGACAATTACAAACTAAAACTATCGCAAAATGTGCCGCATTAAGATGCATGATTTACCTTTTCTTGAGGCCAAGATTTAGCAAACCCTGCTGGTTACTTCCAGTGGCTCTGGCCAATGCTAAGATATACTGGGGGTGATTTGTAAACTCCTGCCTAGACTCTGAAAACTTCGAGTCGGAGTTCCATAGCTTTGCTTGCAAGGTGCTAGAAGGAGGGATATAAAAGTATCAAGTAGGTCTGCCCTTTCTCCTATTTTCTCAGTCATGCAAAAGGAACAACTGAGCGGGTATGTGCTCCAGCAGTTGAGAATCTACCAACAATGTCACAAAAGTAAAAATAAAAAAATGTTTTCTGCACGAACACCTGCACGCAAAATGAACTACTAATTTACACCTGAAGCCAAAGGATTACATCCGAGTACACAACGGGATAGTCCAAAGTCAAAGTCCCCGACCTGGGGGCTACCAGGACCTGGTGGTGGGTGACATGGCGACACGGCCAGATACAGCTCCGACCAGGCCCAGCTTTAGCTCTGGTGGCGCCCTTTGCAACAATGTTTGTTGGTGCCCCCAATGCCCACCTCCGTCAGGGATTCCCTCATTACCACCCTTCCACAGTGCCCCTCAGGACTCCATGACTACTCTTTCACAGATGCATTAAATTAGATTTATAGCATCACTCATACCAGTGTAGGGTGTCAGAGCCTTTTACATCAAACACATTAAACAGAGCCAATCAATCCAGTGGCATAGCTAGCCCTTTGGCTGCCCGTGGCGGTTACTGAGTTTGCCGCCCCGGGGCGGCCGATTGAAGAGTAGGGCTGGGTTTGCCGCACCGAGACAGCAGGTAAGAGCGGGGGGCAGCCGCGGTCCGTGCAGTTAACAGCGGTGGGGCAGTGGGGCCAGGTAAGGGGGATTTTGAGGAACGATGCCAAAGGAAAATTAATTATTTATTTAATTTTCCCTCGGCATCGTCCCTCGAAATCCCCTTACCTGGCCCCTCCGCTGTTACCTGCACGGACCGCGGCTGGCGGGGGGTGAGTCCACCACCCCAAAACTGGTTCCGCCGGCTGGGGCTCGCCCCCCCTTGCTACCCCACTGAATCAATTACACTGGTGTAAATCAGTGTATGGGAAACGTTACATAAGACAGACTGGGGATAAAATCAGAACACTAACCTATACCATGCAGTTTTCATGCAGCTCTTTGATGACAGTTAATTGCTCACTGTTCTACATTAGGATTTTAACTTATGAACTGCAAGTAACAATAAGATCTCTCTGACAAAAGCAGTAACCTACTGACTTACTTATATTATATGCTCTTTGTGATGTGCATTGTACACGTTCTTTGCAGCAGGCATATTAACCCTCTGTGCTACTTTACGATAAATCAAAACTTCCACTTGACAAAGATCAGATCTCTCTCTCTCTCAAGAAAGAACATAATCACCGGAGTTATCATGACCTGTTTATTGTTGCCTGAAAATTGTTGGAGGCAAAGAATGCAGCCGCAGGTGCTTTTAAAACCAGAATATATGTTGCGCCGCCACAGAGCCAGCCCTGCCTACAACTTACTTTGTTTCAATTCACAAACTGAAAGTGAATTACACAAAATTGAGCTGGCGTAGAAGGTCTCTAGTAATCAAGGCGGTAATTAGACATACTGATCGGTTCTATGTGCCTAGATCAATTAAATGAAATTCCCGAACGTTCATGCAAAACCTTTTATTTTATTTCCTTACTCATTGCAGGCTTTTGGGCAATGCAACTGGCGTCGATTTCAAAGCACAGATGGCGCCCCCCCGACCTTGGCACCCGGTGCGGTGGCACCACTCGCACCGCCCCAAAGTCAGCACTGGCTCCGACTTTTCATCAAAGTTTGGTAGGAGCTATTAATTTTTCTGGAAATTTATATTAGCGCCCACAGTAACACGCCCTTTCCCCTCCTAAAAGGGTAATATAATTTAGGGATTGAAAACCAGGGCTTTAAGTGGGCCGGGTCCTGCCGGTGCTGAGCAGGTGCCAAAAAGGATCGCTATTGGCCTCTCCATTTTTAGGTCGAGCCTCGAGTAGCGCGCAAGCGCTGCTAGGCGAAGACTTTAAGTAAGGGAGTTTCAGAAGCAGTCCAAACGCTCGTGCGCCGTGGCTGGCCTTTTTGGGATGGTTACGCGCGGCAGACATGTGTTTCCAATTATCGTGCCCAGACGGGTGCGCGATAATTGGAAAAACATGCGGGCAAAAGGCCATGACGCACGAGCGTCTGGTCAGCTGAGCAGGCTGCCGCGCTCGCTCGCCCTCGCTCTCATGCACTTTTGTTATTGTCAGCGTGGTCATGCTTGCTTTCAGTTTCATTTTTAGCGCGCATTGCACGTTTCACTTTAACAAGCTCCATATCTTCTTGTTTCAACATTATAACTGTTCCAAATTCTCAAAGTTGATAAAGTTTTTTAAAAAGCTGATGAAAAGTCCAACAAAACGCTACGGGACGGTGACTTTCTTAACTACTTATAGCAGTTGTTTTGTTTTTGGGTAGGGTCGCTTTTGCTGATTTAATTATAAAGGGCACCTTTTTGTTACGCTTCGTAAGCAAAGCACATGGCGTGCATGCCTCTGTGAAGTGGAGTGTTTCATCTACAGTAGGGTTTCAACACTGCATGTCTGTCTTAAAAGAAGGAATGGGGGGTCGTTCTTTTAAACATTTAATTAATTAACCACTTAAGTGTGCTTGTATTTACAATTTACACACACACTTTAGTACACAGCTGGTAGTCACCCGAGGGCAGCTAGCCGCATGTTCCCTGGCTCTGTCCCCCCCCCCTATAAATCACCCCTGTCTTGTGTCTGCTCCTCCGTGGCAAAGAACCAGTTGCACTGAGAAGGCTTCTGAGGCTAACGGAGTTGTCGTGCAGACAGTCAAATATCGTACAACTGACTCCTCCCAGCCCCACAGCCCTTTCATCTATCGCTTCATTTTCCTACAAGATACGTTTTAAGCCACTTAAGTGCCATGGAAAGGTGCTGCTGTTATCGGATATGAAAGGATGGGATTGCTGCGGAAATCACATCGACATAGGATATGAAAGTTACCTTCGTGTCTCTTTAAATGAGCTCTTCACTCCTTCAGAGAACGGCCCTCATCTCCGCATACACCAAGGAAACTTTGACAAGAATGTACGTGTTGTTATACGGGACGTGACAGAGCCGACCCCTGTTAAACATTTTTATCACCTTAGTTTCCTCCACAGTCGCATACTTCCCTCCCTTTCACTTTCCCACTCCACACCAGCCCCCCTCCCCCACACACACACTTTAGAACACAGCCGGTAGTCACCCAATCTTGCTGTGTTGGGGGTGTGTGAAAGGAAAGGGTATAGGTTTTTTTTCCAAACACACAACAAAATTTAAATTCCTGTAAATAAACTTGAAACATTATTCAAAATATATGAGCAGTTGGGTAAGCATAAATAAAGCCCTTTTTTGTAAATCTGAAGTATGATGGAAACATTGATTTTAATACGATCAAAACAAATCAAGGCACTTGAATTGCTAATTACACAAATGAAAAATATTGGTGAAACCGGATTCCCACACATCATTGTTTGTGTACCATGTAGTTTCCCGTCCCTGCCCACTCGACATAATTCCACTGCATATAATTTAGCCTAACTCATACCACATAATTACATTTCATATAATTAAACTCCACATAATTCATCACAACACCCAATTCTATGCCACGCAGTTCAACAATACACAAACCCACACCGCATAATTCATATCATAGATGATTTAGCACAAACTGTGATGTCTTTAAAAGCTAATATAATATGATGGATAATATGATGCATGGCTAAACACTTATAAGGTCCAAAAGGCGAGACCTATTGGCTATGCCAATGCTTGTTACCTTCAGGGTGGGAGAAAAAAAAAAAAAGGTTAACTCTGCAATAGTACCAACCTCACTGCTTTTTATGTAACTTCAAAGAGACTCATCTTTCAGTTTCATATAGCGCAAACTTGGAGCAAACATGAGCACCAGTTACATTACACAAGGACACATTCATGTTTTGAATCACGGAATGTTGAGCTGACGTGAAGCTCGAACCTGCTTTCTTAGCTCGAAAGTCGGTAGCTCTAGCCTTAGCCACAACCTCACCCACAAGAACGGAAGCATTTTCAATATTATGTACAACGAAGTCGTAGTTGTTGCTTATTTATCTTATGCAATTTACAACCATTGACAAAACCAATAGTCCTGGCTTATTGTAGGTGTAATGTTACTTGTGTATATATATATATATATATATATATATATATATATATATATATATATATATATATATATATATATATATATATATATATATATATATATATATATATATATATGCAGCAAAATACCAGTGGTGCAGCACACGATGCCAATGACAGATTTTTAGCTTGTGTTTTAAGCCACGCCCTAATTACATCGGCCACGCCCCTATGGGAGACCCTCCCCCCATTTTTTCATCCCACTTAAAGCCCTGTTTGTAACCCTTACCAAATGGTCACAGTCAGATAAAGGTTCTGAGAAGCAGAAAAAGAGGTGGTATAAACCATTTGGCACCAGGGCGACCGCAGAATTCCTTCACCAAGGCCTAAATTGAAACGGAAAAATACTTTGCAAGCCCACTCCAGTGGTGAAGCTGGGGTGACGTGGCCTCCTACAGTGAGAGATGGTCTGTGATGGGTGAGGGGCGTGCATGCTCACCTGCCCTCCCAGAACGTCACCCGCAGGTTCTTCACCCTCTTGCTACACCAGTTGTGTTCTGGCCAGCTCGGCCGCAAAGTTCTTGTGACCTAGTGCGGGTCACTCCTTCAGAACGAGCACCACGGCAGGCGTTGCTGCCAGGGCCGGACTGGGAACGCAAACCAGCCATGGCAATGGAGTCAGACCAGTGAGGGGGTGGGGGGGCAGAGGGGGGCGGCAGGTGTGCGTGGAAAACACTGCTGCTGCTTTTGTTACAGGGGGCCGATATTACAGCTATGCTGCAAAAGCAGGCCCGGTAACAGAAACTGCCCCCACCCTGGCGGCCCACTGGGGAAACGCCCGGTGTCCGTTACGGCCAGTCTGCTTGCTGCTAACTGTCCTGGGCAGAGGTCCGCTCCTACACGCGCTAAGTACATCTTTCTTTCCACTCAAATACGTAACACAAGCACGGCTTCCTCCAAGTATCCACCAGCCTTGGGAAAGCAGGAACTTCCAGAGTCCTGGTCTGACGTCACTGCGTGTTGCGCAGCATCTCCAAAACAGCAGATGAAAACAACTTACTAACCAGCAGGATGGCTCAGTGAGATGAATGCTCGCTGCCGGAACTGGTGGTGAACTCAAGGGGCACTTTGACGGTTTGTGTGCGGCACAGCGCTTAAAGGGGTCTGTGCGTTTCCTTTCGCGTCTTAAGTGCATACTTGACAAACATCTCCAAGTTACTGCAGGGGCTGCGCCTGCGCACTGCAGAGGTCAGACACACAGGGCAGCAATTGCCCCTTTGTGCTTCCGAGCTCTGCTATCAGCAAACTGACCTACATAATTTTAGTTAATGTATACGTTGTAAGCACATAAAAGCAGTGTTTAATTTGTCAAATATTAAGTGCCAGGGCTCTGACCAGGAGGCCACTGCAGCTTGCACCACCCATCGCCCTTGTCATCGCTGCCAAAACTACTACTAACCATCTCTCTCGCATGTAAATGCGACAGTTTAGATTATTCCAGGTCCCTAAAGCTAAAGGAATGGCTGGGGAGGCAGGTATTAGCAATTTTAATGTATATTGTAGTGATAACCCGTTTACCGCGGCGGCAATTCCGCCGCAGTGCCGGGCGTTCCATTGAGTGGGAGGGGCCGCGTCGGCCAACGGACGTGCGCAGCACTACAGAGGTAGTGCTCGCGACGGCCGTTGGCCGACGGAAGCAGCGAAGGGGTTAAACTACCGTTGTTCTGCTCATCTCTAAATTAGATGAGCAGCGCCACCATGTGGTGGACTGTTCTAAGTAAGGTGTTGACAATTAGGTGCCGGTGCCGAGCACCGGAAAGCACCAGCTCAAATTAAGCACTGCATAAAAGAAACACAAACTCCACCTGCGCACCGCAGAAAACTAGCTCATGATACCGCCCGAGGGCATTACTTTAAATCCATCAAAAAGGCCATCTTCCCCTTCTCTCCTCCTGCAGGCCGGTACATCGAGTACTGTTACACGAGTGACAGCAGCTACTGTGCACCGGCCTGCGGACGGAGAGAAGGGGAAGTGCTATTAATAACAGAGTACTGTTACAAAAGGTGAAAGCAGTAATGTTATTTACAGCACTTACTCAGCACTATCGCCTTCTGAAGGCCGGTACACGAGCAACAGGGTAACAGCAGCAACTGTTACTTACAGCACGTACTCGGCCTTCTTTCTTTTAGCAGGTCAGTACAGAGTACTGTTACACCGGGTATCACCAGCAACTGTTATTTACAGCACTTACTCGGCCTTCTCTCCTCATGCAGGCTGGTACATCGAGTACTATTACACGAGTAGCAGTAGCAACTATGTACCGGCCTGCGGACGGAGAGAACGAAGGCTCAGTAAGTGCGGTTAATAATAGAGTTCTGTTGCACAAGTTACTAACTTGTGTAACGATATATCTGTAAGAGACAGTAGTTAGTGACAGATTCCTTACCTTAGAATAGAATATCCCCAGGCGTCAGGCTGGATCCGGAAAGTTTTTGCGTAGCAGTACCCTTGCGCGTCGGTAGGCGGCGTCGTGCGGCTCCGCGTCCGTCGTCGGGACCGCCGGGATGACGTCGCGGGCAGTACTTAGACGCCGCCCCTGCGCGCTGATGTCAGTTCTGTACACGACTTTCCGCGCTAGGAACGCAGAGCCATGCAAGAAGCTGACATAGGTGTCTGAAAAATACTAGGGCCCTGAAAGGGATGTCCTTAACCCTAGAAATCAGTTCGCAGAACGGGGAGGATGGGTGGGCGGTAGGAATCTGTCACTAACTACTGTCTCTTACAGATATATCGTTACACAAGTTAGTAACTTGTGCATCTGAAAGAGACACGTTCGTGACAGATTCCTTACCTTAGAATAGATACCCCAGCAATACCAACCCCGGTGGTGGGTCTGCAAACAAAGATCAGACGAGGAAGTCCCGGAGAACAGAACGGCCAAAGAAGCCGTCTCTCCGGACTTGGCTGTCAAGGCAGTAATGTTTGGTAAACGTGTGCAGCGAGGCCCACGTAGCTGCCTGACATATATCGTGTAACTGAACCCTGCGGCCTAAAGCCGTGGTTGCCGCCGTTGCCCTGGTGGAATGGGCACGCAGCCCAACAGGAGGCTCCTTCTTAGCCAAAGAATAGCAGGCTTTGATACACATGGTGACCCAGCGGGAGATGGTCCTTGTGTACCGCCCGACCTTTTTTGGCGCCCACGTAGCCAACAAAGAGCTGGTCATCCACCCGGAACTGTTGTGTGCGGTTGATGTAAAAAGAAAGCGCACGTTTTGGGTCCAGACGGTGGAGCCTCTCCTCCTCTCTGGAAGGATGCAGAGGCGGAAAGAAGGTGGGCAAAGTGATGGTCTGCCCAATGTGGAAGGCAGTAACCACCTTTGGCAAGAAGGACGGACGTGTCCGAAGAACAACCTTGTCCGGATGAGCAGACAGAAAGGGGGGTTTGCATGAAAGAGCCTGGAGCTCACTCACCCGCCGAGCGGAAGTGATGGCCACCAGAAAGGCTGTCTTCAGAGTAAGAAGATGAAGAGGACAGTTATGCAGAGGCTCAAAGGGAGCGCACATTAAGAAAGTAAGAACTAAGTTCAAGTCCCACTGAGGCATTACAAACGAAACAGGAGGAAAGAGGTGTGTAATGCCTCTAAGAAACCTGTTAACCACAGGGGACTTGAAAAGGGAGGGCTGATCAGGAAGCCTGAGGAAGGCCGATATCGCACAAAGATAGCCCTTGATGGTACCCAGGGCAGAACCCTGTTGGGCCAGAGAAAGAAGGAACAGAAGAACCTCAGAAAGAGGGGCAGAAAGGGGATTCACAGCCTTTGCTGTGCACCATGCCACAAACTTGTTCCACCTGCAGGCGTATACCACCTTAGTGGAGGGACGCCTGGCTGCCAGAATCACATCACAAACTTCGGGAGGCAAGTCGAAAGGAATCAACTGCCGCCGCTCAATCTCCACGCAAGCAGGTGTAGACTGGACAGGTTCGGGTGGAGGACCGTCCTCTGCTGCTGCGACAGAAGATCCTCCCGAAGAGGCAGACGGATCGGGGGATCGACGCTCATACTGAGTAGCTCAGGATACCAAACTCTTCGAGCCCAGTCCGGAGCCACAAGAATGACTTGGGCCCAGTTGCGCTGAATCTTCTTCAACACTCTGGGTAGAAGTGGTATAGGCGGAAAGGCGTACAACAGACCGCAACTCCACTCGCGACGAAAAGCGTCGCCGAGCGAGTGCCGCCTTGGAAATTCCAACGCGCAGAACTGCTGACATTGCACGTTCTCTTCGGTGGCGAACAGATCTAACCAAGGCTCTCCCCACTGCTGAAAGAGACCTTGCGCCACCTCCGAGTGAAGACGCCATTCGTGATCCATCATGCACCTGCGGCTGAGTTCGTCCGCCCTGGCGTTCAGGGAACCTGCCAGGTGTTGAACCATCAGGAATATGCCCTGATGTTCCAGCCATGTCCAGAGGCACAGAGCCTCCTGACATAGGGTCCACGACCCCGCCCTGTTTGTTGCAATACCACATGGCGGTGGTGTTGTCTGTGAACACCTGCACTACCGTCCCTTTGACAGAGGGAAGGAATGCCTTGAGTGCAAGTCGGATCGCCCGGAGCTCCAGAAGGTTGATATGGAGCCGGGACTCCGCCGGAGACCAGAGGCCTCTGATCTCCGCCTCTCCCATGTGACCGCCCCATCCCAGAAGGGACGCGTCCGTCACAACTGTGTGCTCTGGCTGGGGAAGGGAGAGGGATCTGCCCATGACCCATTGCCGGTTCGAGAACCACCACTGCAACTGTTTTGCAGTCCCCTCCGAGATCTGGACGTGATCGGACAGGTTGCCCTGGTGCTGCGCCCACTGGAACTTCAGGTCCCACTGCAGAGCCCGCATATGCCATCTGGCATGATTGACCAGCAGGATGCAGGAGGCCATGAGGCCCAGCAGCCTCAGTCATCCGTACCGAAACCCAGGATAAAGGCCGAAAGATCGGAATCATAGCCTGAATATCCCGGACTCGCCGTTCGGGAGGATAAACCCGAAACTGCGTCGTGTCCAGAACTGCTCCGATGAAAAAGAGCTGTGGAGAAGGAAACAGGTGCGACTTCGGCACGTTGATGGAGAACCCCAGCGAGTGCAGGAGTTCGGCCGTTGTCTGGAGGTGGGAGATGACTGCCTGGGACGAGCCCGCCTTCAGCAGCCACTCGTTGAGATAGGGGAAGACTGGAACCCCTGCCCGGCGCAGATGGGCTGCGACCACCGCCATCACTTTCGTGAACACCCGAGGGGCGCTGGTAAGGCCAAAAGGGAGCACGGTGAACTGAAAATGCTCGAGGCCTACCGTGAACCGCAGGTAACGCCGGTGGGCCGGCAGGACGGGGATGTGGAAATATGCGTCCTGCAAGTCCAACGCTACCATCCAGTCTCCAGGGTCGAGAGCAGTCAAGACCTGAGCTAGGGTGAGCATCTTGAACTTCTCCTTCCGGAGGAAGCGATTGACATTCCGGAGGTCCAAGATAGGACGCATGTCCTCCTTGTCCTTTTTGGGCACCAGAAAGTAGTGGGAGTAGCAACCACGTCCTACTTCTGGGGTCGGAACACGCTCGATGGCCCTCTTGGCCAAGAGGGCCGCAACTTCCTTTTGAAGAAGCACCAAGTGATCCCCTGACATGCGGTGGAATTGAGGTGGCATGGCTGGGGGATGGTCACGAAGGGGAGGGAGTAGCCCCTTCGGACAATGTCCAAGACCCACCTGTCCGAGGTGATGGCACGCCAGTGGTGAAGGTGATGACGGATCCTGCCCCCTACTGGCGTGCTGTGCACCTGAAAGGAAGGACTAGGAGGGCTTGGAGGCCGCGGACGGGGCGGGGTTGGTGGCCTGACCCGCACGCTGGTTGCCTAACCCGCCACGGCGCGAGCCACGTCCTCGGCCACGCGAAGACGCTTGCTGCGCGGGCCGGTGGCTGGGCAGCGGACGTGACTGGGCGCCCCTTCCGTGGCCACGAAAGGGGCGAAAAGCAGACTGTTGCTGAGGGCGCACAGCAGAAAGGCCCAGGGACTTGGCTGTAGCCCGCGAGTCCTTAAAGCGCTCCAGCGCATGGTCTGCCTTTGTCCCAAAAAGACCGACTCCATCAAAGGGCATGTCCATAAGAGAGTTTTGGACATCACCCGAGAAACCAGTGGTCCTCAGCCAGGCGTTACGGCCACTGTTGTCGCAAGCGATCTGCCTAGCGAGTCGGCGGTATCAAGGCCACATCTGATGGTGTACTTTGCCGCATCTCTTCCCTCCGCAATGGTGCGGGAAAGCAGTGTCTGGACCTCCTCAGGACACTGGGGCAGAACTTGCGCCACCGAGTCCCACAAGGAGTGGGAATATCGGCCCAAGAGGCAAGTGGTGTTGACTGACCGCAAGCCAGCACTGGCGGAAGAAAAGACCTTCTTCCCAAATTGATCCAGGCGTTTGGATTCCCTATCCGGGGGAGCGGTAGGAAAGGTCTTTGGGAAGCAGAGGCTTGGACCACCAAGCTCTCAGGGGTGGGGTGTAGAGAGAGGAACGGGGGGGGGGGGGTCGCCCGGAGCAGGGCGATGGCGTCGGGCCACGTTCCTATCCACAGGAGCCCCTGTGGTGGGCTTGGACCAGGTGCCCAAAAGAACGTCTGAAAGCGCCTCGTTGAACGGCAGCAGTGGCTCGGAGGAGGTAGCCGCCGGCTGAAGCACTTCCGTCAGGATGTTAGTCCTGACAGCCACTGTAGGCAACTGGAGGTTTAAGGCCCCAGCTGCTCTACGCAACACCGTTGCAAAGTTTGCTCCCTCCTCCGTTGCCACGGATGGAGGAGACAGCATGCCAGAGTCTGGGGAGGTGTCCAGACCACTGGCATCCCCAAGTTCCTCAGCCCAGTCCTGATCAAACTCACACTGCTGTGTGAGAGGGTCATCAGACCCCTCCCAGTTATCTACGTCCTCCAATTCAGGTTCAAAATAAGGAGGAGTGACATGTGGGACCCAAGGTCCCAGCGGCGTCGGAGCCGGCGTCGAGCGACGCCAGTCCGGCGCCGTGTCCGGATCCGGAGAGAACCGGAGAACTACGCCGCCCGGAGCCCCGGGCGGCGTCTGGAACGGCACCGGAGACATCGGCGCCGGCGGAGGTGTAGTTAGGTCAACCGGCGTCGATGGGGGTTGCGGCAGCACCGGAGCCTGGATCGGGGCCGGAGCCGGGACCGAGGCTGGTGTTACAGGCGGCGCCGGGACCGGAGTCGCCGGGGAAACCCCATCAGGGCCCGCGGGGCCCGAAGGTGCACCGGGGGGACCTTGAGGCCCGAAGAGGCGGGCCATGGCCGACAGGAATTCCTGTATCTCGGCCGGAGTCGCCCCCGAACCCGGGAAGGACGGGTAATGCGGGGGCGGCTCCACAGGCACTCCCGGAGCCGCGGGGACGGTGCCGACAGGAGCCTCAGCCGAGTCGCGAGACCGGCGAGGCGAAGCCGTCGAGCGATGACGCTTCTTAGACTTTTTATGCTTCGACTTACCGGAGGAGTGCGAAGACTTGGACCCCGACGACCGATGAGGACTCCGCGACCGGCCCCTCGACCTCTCACGTGACCGGGGCTTGGTGTGGCGCGGAGCCGACTGCCGGAGCTCGAGGAGCTTTCGAGACCGCTCTCGCAAAGCCTACGGGTGCAAGGCCCGGCAGTCGGGGCACGACTTCGTGTCGTGGTCGCGGCCGAGGCAGTAGAGACACTCTAAGTGCGGGTCTGTGATCGACATCATGCGACCACAGGCGTCGCAGGGCTTGAAGCCGGGCATCCCTACCGACACCTTCGGAGTCGAGAGACTCGTTTAGAAAAACAGTGAAAAATCACCAAAAATGTAGTCAAAAAATGACTAGGGCACTGCTCTTCCCGGATCTGCGCTTACTGGCGCGGAAAAAGAAGAACTGACGTCAGCGCGCAGGGGCGGCGTCTAAGTACTGCCCACGACGTCATCCCGGCGGTCCCGACGCCAACGACGGACGCGGAGCCGCATGACGCCGCCTACCGACGCGCAAGGGTACTGCTACGCAAAAACTTTCCGGATCCAGCCTGACGCCTGGGGATATTCTATTCTAAGGTAAGGAATCTGTCACTAACGTGTCTCTTTCAGATGCAATAGGTGACAGCAGTAATGTTATTTACAGCTCTCACTCGGCTTTCTCTCCTCCTGCAGGCCGGTACATCGATTACTATTACACGAGTAGCAGTAGCAACTATGTACCGGCCTGCGGACGGAGAGAAAGAAGGCCGAGTAGGTGCTGTTAATAGAGTACTGTTACAAAAGGTGACAGCAGTAATGTTATTTACAGCACTCACTCGGCCTTCTCTAATCCTGCAGGCCGGTACACAAGTACTATTACACTGGGTACCTGCACCAACTGTTTTACTAGCACTCCGCCTTCTCTCCCTCTGCCGGTCAGTACATGAGTACTGTTACACAGGGTAACAGCAGCAACTATGTACCGGCCTGCGGACGGAGAGAAAGAAGGCCGAGTAGGTGCTGTTAATAATAGAGTAGTGTTACAATAGGTGACAGCAGTAATGTTAATTACTCTAACATTGTAACAGAGAAACTTATGTGGCGGAGGGAGAGGCGGCCAGAGACTGGGTTGCACAGAGCCTGATTGGTTGGTTGGTTAAAGCAAGGGGCTTACAGAACCATATAACCACCCTTTTAATATTCTATGGCCGAAGTCATATCACCCACTGTGGTGGAAGAACGGGTGCAACGGGGCTTCCCTTCACCCAGGTTTAGGCTGGTCCATTCACCGTCTCGTGCAGCAAAGTGTTAACTCCTGAGCTGCTGACAGCTCTGGGATGTGGTCTCAAGCACACCAGCCCTCCAAAGGAGGCAAGCTACCGCAAGAAGATGCGACAGGTAGCTTCATCTCGCATGCAGGTGCCTCCGCGCTGTCATTCCCTCGCGCAGAGGGACGTCTTCACGACACTCTCGACGGGCCGCGAGACTGACAGCTCCAAGCTGTCATTTAAACCCTCTCAGTCCAGACTTTCAAACCCCTAGAATCCTAAGAGATGGAACAGCAGGGGGGGGGGGATCTGCTCACAAAACCACCCAAGCATGACAGCAAGACGTCAAGACTTCATAAAGTGCTGCAGAATGCTATATAAAGACAGCCATCGGCTCCCCCCCTCCCCCTTACTAGCACCCTGCTCGCTTGCAACAGCGCTACCTTAACCAGGCGCTGGTCTGCAGGCCCAATAAGGCACCACTGGCAAATTACGTCTCCAAATGCATCACTGACCCAAAATAAACTCCAAAACCCTCTTAGACCTCATCTAACTCGCAAGGAAGCCATGAAGAGGGTTGACCAATTGGTAAAGAACATACAAGAAACGAGCACTGGCATAGCTCCTCCCCATGTGAGTTATGGCAACAGGCAGCTGGGAGCTGGAAGAGACTTCAACGTTACACTGAAGAGTGATGATGAGAAAGCGGGAGTAAGTTCTTCGCACAGCCCATCAGCATTACTCTACTAACAGGCATCATGGTGAAACAAGCACTGGCAAATGCAACAGGTTTGCATTGGCCGGCAGACTTTTGCCTTTGTCAGTGCTTGATTTGTCATGATTTTGAAAAAGCTTATTATTAAGACAGCTGCAGCTCCTTCGTCGATCTAAAGAAAAAAAATAGCTAAAACCACAAATATTTTGGTGCCAAAAATCACATTTCCATATTAGTCCCAGTCACTTCAGGGGACTAATTTGTGTGTGGATGTACACCTAGTGAAAAGGAAGTAATGTGGTCATTGGCGGTGAGTGAAGTCAGTAAATGCCTTAAGTGGACTGACTCATTGCCTCGTGCTGTACAAGGAAGTGAACGATGCAATAATTGACCAATGTATTAGTAGGGCTGGACCAAAGCTCCTATAATTTTATCTTAAATATAATTGTGATAATAAAAGGTCTTCGCTAACGCCAGACCTAAAAACAGTTCTACAGACAACAGCGTGGAATTTATTAAACGTTTGAGATTCTGCTATGCATTCCATTGAGTATCCGTGAGGCTGACCCCAATCAAGGTTGTCAGGGGCCTGGCTATCCCACTGTCCTGCTCCCACCCCCGCTGACAGAGCAATAAATGTAGGGGTCATAGTTGACCATCATTTAACCCTCAAATCCAAGATCTCTGCCGTAGTCAAAAGTTCGTGCCTGATCCTTCGATTGTTGGGGAAATTTATCAAACAGTTACCCTGGGATGCTCGAAAAACCATGGTCCAGGCACTGATCTTATCCGGACTGGACTATGCAAATGTGCTGTACATAGGACCAGACGACCTGTTGCATAGACTACAAAAAGTCCAGAACATGGATGGCCATTTGACTATTATTTAAGCTCTCAAAACACCTCGCTCACTCACTAGCGTAAACAGTTACACTGGTTACCGGTGAAGAGGAGGATCATCTTCAAAGCATTAACAGTGGCACACTCAGCTTTTTATAAAAGGGGCCCACCTATCTGCTAGATAGATTGACCAACTACTGCCCGCAAAGAGCCCTGCGCTCGCAGTCGGCTCATTCACTATCCATCCCACGCACAAAAAAAGAAAAGGTGGGGTGGCTCAACCTGCTCACTGCTGGCGGCCAAATTCCGGAATCATCTGCCTTTTCCCCTCGGATGTCTACCAGACATAAAACTGTTCCATAAGCAACTGAAAACCCACCTGTTTAAAGAATAGATGGCCACGGACTTTGATATCTGCCACTTGCCTATCGCCGGGACACTCGTGGAGTAGCCGCGCACGCGCTATAAATTCGTTCAATCATTCATTCAATGCGGGCGAGATTGTGCCCACTGTGCAAAATCTGCACTTTGTGCATGTACAGAAGGGCGACATGCTGGACTTGTGTATGTATAGGAATGTGGCGTTATGCATTAATAGTTATTCCACCTGACATTTAGAGAGAAGTTGCTGAGTTCGTAAAATATATTTAAAGTGGACAACTCTGAAAGTGGGCCAAGTCCTCCCCATTCTGAAAAAGCCGTCGCTGGATCCAGCCTCCCCTGACAACTTCAGACCTATTTCCAACATCCCTCTCTTAGCTAAAGTGCTGGAGAAGTGTGTGCAACTGCAACTAAGTCATCACATCGACAACTTCCACCTACTCGATGACTTCCAATCTGGATTCAGACCGGGACACAGCACTGAAACCACCATGCTCCACATCGTCGATGATGCCCTCCAATCCCTTGACCAAGGCAAAACTTGTCTCCTAATCCTCCTAGATCTATCCTCGGCCTTCGACACCGTCAACCATGGGAAGCTTCTCGAACGCCTCAAACTCAGGATGGGATTAGATGGCTCTGTCCTAGAATGGTTTAGATCCTTTCTCCAAAACCGATCTCAGAGATTCCTAATTAACGGCAACCTGTCCGCTCCCTCTTCGGTCACAGTTGGAGTCCCTCAAGGATCAACGCTGTCCCCCACCCTCTTCAACCTTTATTTAGAACCGCTTGCCGAAGTCCTACGCACCGCAAATATCTCCTACCATATGTACGCTGACGACACTCAGATCTACATCAAAATCTCATCTCTCGAGGAGATTCTCTCCCTGAACGAGGCCCTGAAGCTGACCGTCCAATGGCTCTCCTCCAATCAACTCAAACTCAACGCAAAGAAAACAGAATTTCTTCTAATTTCACCGCCAAAAAACGACCCTGAGATTCAGATATGGATTAAGGCCATCACAGCCTTAAATTGCCCACCAACCATTGTGGATTCGGCCAAATCACTGGGAATAACCTTGGATTGCAACTTGAACATGCGCGACCACATCAACTCCATGGCCAAATCAGCCAGATTCCACCTGAGCTACCTATGGAAACTGAAACCCTTCCTTGACGCTCCCGACCTAAAACTGGCAGTCCAAGCACTAGTCATTTCTAGACTGGAATATGGCTGTTCCACCCTCTCTGGTTTACCCAAGATCTCCCTAGCACCTCTAAAAGCCTGCCTCAATGCGGCCGCCAGACTTCTTACCGGCACAAGGAAATTTGACCACATCTCTCCACACCTGAAAGCGCTGAACTGGCTTCCTTTCGAGGCCAGAATACAGCTTAAGCTAGCATGCATCACACACAAGGCCTTATACTCAAACTCCCCTGCATATCTTGCACAGAAACTTGTGGTATCCGGAGGAATGAGAAACTCACGGTCCGCCAGAGACCTCCTACTCCAGCCTGCACGCTTTCGAGAAAAAAAAACGTATAACCGGGCGTTCGCTGGGGCTGCGCCAAGAATATGGAACTCCTTCCCACCCACCATCAGAAGAATCCCCTCTCTTGCACGTTTCAAAAAGGAGGCCAAATCCTTCCTCATGGGTAAATTCCTCGTCTAAACCCTTACCCTCAACCGCCACAGGGACCCTGACCATTTCATGGCTGTTGACTCCTTCCGATGACCTCTCACCCCACCAAGAAACCTGGGGCCTGTCTTCAGCAACTGTAATGTAAACTGTACATTGTATCCCTCCATCCTTCTTGTACTCAGCACCCCGCCCCCTCCCAATTTATGGTATACTCATGTGACCCCATGCCTCTTGTACAACTCTATGACTCTGTAAAGCGCTCTGATACCCTCACGGGTCAAGTTCGCGCTCTATAAAACACAAAAATAAATAAATAATAAATAATATAAATCATGTGGCACTGGGGAGACGTTTTACAAATGTTATTAACCCTGGTACCAGAGGCATTGCAGCTGTGGCGGTTACATATTACCCGATAGAGGCATTCCAAATTGATAAAACGTTTTTACATTACTGCTGGCTGCAATGAAGTGATCGCTACTGGTAATATTGCTTATGGTCACCACTAGTGTAATTCTGTCTGTTATGGTCACTCTTACAACACTAATATTAGTAGCTTAAAAGGATTCTAATTGAACATACGAAGCTCTTATTACAGAAAAGGTTGGAGACCCCTGTCCTAGCCTAACAAAGTGGCTTCACTGATGACACCCTACCTCATAGGCCGCGCCACACAGAGCTGCACATAATGGCAATTAGAAGACACTGCGTGGAAAAAACCATCATGGCTGCTAAACCCCACGTTGATGCAGAGCGCGGGTACAACCAGAAGTAAAACACGCGAGGAGCAGAAAAGGAACAAAATGTTGAAATACAGAACGAGTCTGGGTGGCAGAAGAGACGAACGCTAGGGAAAGGAAGCAACAAGGGAAGAAAGAATAAAGAAGGTAGAGAGAGGACAAAAGAATGCGAGAAAACAAGGAAGGATCGTGGGCAGAGTAGAGAACAAAGAATCGGATTCCCGGAAACGTAGAGTAGAGAGTATGGTCATGTCCACCTCGCAAACCACTAGGGGAATACAGCAGGATTCAAGTGCACAGATGCTCAGAATGTTTTTCCTTAATACGATTGTATGAATGTATTTGCTATTTCTATAGCACAAACCTAGTCAAAGGCAGAAGAGCGCTCTATGTGGTCAAAAAGAACAAAGTCAACAAGTAACAGGAGAAGGAGCCGAGTAGTGGGCATCTGATGCATTTTGATGTAGAGTTCTTTAAAGGGGTAAGTCTTCAAATCTTTCCTAAATTGTAGCAGCGTTCAGCGATCTTGATGGATACGGGAATGTTGTTCTATATCCTGGGTGATCCAAAATGATCTAATTTTTCTAACTTTTAATTCCTGCGAGGAAGGTGGAGCTTCTCCTGTCTGGCGTGTAGGCTGAACATCGCCTGAACAATCCATGGCCAGCTCACGATCTACCAAGGAGCGTTTCACTCAGTAAGGAAGAACCCGGAAGTAGACAGCGCGATGGACAGCCATGGCGGTCCTCCCAGGAGGCGGCTGGATCATCAATACATCCCTCGGCTGGAAAGCTCTGCAAACAGCATTAATCCACCAAGATCTGGAGCAATGAACTTCCTTCATGGATTTCATGGCCCAATCGACCCGGCTCAGCTTCATGCACTTGTGCGCCACCCGCTGACGCTCAGCAGGCCTCCTCCAGGGACTGCGCTCTGGCAGGAGCTGAGCTACTTGACATGAAAGAAATGGGCAGGCTCCAGAAACTGTCACAGACCGCACAACTGCTGGGCCCTGTGACCCCGGGCACACAATGCTGCATTGCACCAGGGAGATGCCGGGACACAGGCCAAGTTGGTGCAATCTCGGCTGATTAAGGCAGATTTAAGCCCATCTTGCTTGACAGTTCCTTCTGCTACTGTGCTGGACATGACAGAGCTGTGGGGCTGCAGAGCTCCTGGGGGACAGGGTCACGTCTGACACTGGATAAAGCACTCTAGTTCATTGAGCCACTGAGACAGAACAGTTCTTTGTCACTTTGTGTCTGGTGGAGCCGCACAAACTCTTTCCGCCTCCCAGGCACTAACAGACTTGCACGAGCCTAAGCAGCGGGGTCTCCAAATAACCCTGTACCAGGGACGTTGCACATAACAAAACCACAGCAAGCAGAGGGAATATTTCAATTTTTCAAAATCCAATTTCACAGGGTCATCAGGTGCCAATTTCCACGTGGACTCCTTCCCAGATAGAACCCTCTCCTTGCAGGGTTTGGCCCTCCTGACTATACGGAGGATGTGGACACTGCTACTGGTGACCAGAGATCACCATTCCAGGGATCCCAGAAGGAACCAACTTCTAGGGCCCCGAACGAGGAGCACGGAGTACTGTTCCAGACATCTGAGAGAGGAGAAGGGACTAGACTTCCAGAGATCCCAGAAGGGACTACCTTCCAGGGATCCGAGAGGGGAGCAAGGAGTACTGTTCCAGACATCTGAGACGGGAGTAGGGGCTATACTTCCAGGGATCTGAGGCTGTTTCCCATCTCAAATCCACACAAGGTGTCCTCTTCCTTCCTTGTTGAACAACTGTTTGTAGGATTCCAGCTGGAAGCTCTCCTCCAATCGGACTCGTTTCTGGTGGATGCTGCTGGTACCTCTGCGTTCTACCTCTGCGTGAAGTAACCACCTACAATCATCTGCTCAACTAGCCCCTCCAGCCCACATCACCCTAGAGGACCAAAATGTCTCTAAAATGACACAAAGCAGGTGGTTCTTTTTGCCTGGCCGACTTAGTAACTGCTAATGCATCTCCTGTCTCAGGTGTGTGTCTTTTCTACGAATGGCCTAAAAACGAGCCTATTATACATTTTCCTAGGTTGCAGTGAAGTTATCGTTACAGAACAAATCCTAAAAATCACTGACATTCCCCAGATACGGTTAGCTACACATTCCATAACTCGCGCAACAGCCAGGCAAACCATAACACGCACGTCAAATGGAATACCCGTGACCTCACCATTCAGGTCATAGATCAGAGTACCAATGATCTTACAGGTCAGACTGCATATCACACCACCTACCACTAATGTGATGAGTCTAACCATATTATTTGTTGGTCTTAATATGTGCTGTTAAGGACACTGCGTTTCTAGAGGTTTCTTATTTCTATAAATATAGTGAGGTCATAAATATCGCATTTGCTGCGCGAGTTCTGGTTTGCTTGGCTGTTGGTCGAGTTATAAATCGTGGCGCTAACCATAAGTGGGGCATTTCAATGGTTTTCAGGTAACTGCTGTGACCCGCAAGTCACGAGTCTAAATCCCAGCAAAGCCAATTCAGCCCCTCATTCTTCCAATGTTGGTAAATATAGTATGGTATAATTAGGAAACACTAAGATGCGCCAGCCACAGCCCTTCGAGAGTACAAAAAGGAGTCATGAAGTGCTCTAAGAAAAGCAAGTTATTTTAATTTCAGGAATATTTCGGAAATCTCATTAATTTCTGGGCGTTGATGGCAGACTTGGCTTGCAGCCAGGCATTAGAGACACTGCCTTTTAGTCCAGAGATGCCTTTTAGTCCAGAGATGCCTTTTAGTCCAGAGATGCCATTAGCAGGTGCCCTTGGAGCATATCGTCTTTAACCAATCACAGGAAGGCAGCTAAAACTAACGTTCGCGCCCCCAGATGCGGTCCAGGCGCACATTAGCCCCCCGCCTCCAGAACGCCCGCAGGCCGACAACAAACCCCACAGCGTGCACGGGGAGCGAAATCCGAGTAATTGGGAGCCATTTTGCCCTTTCATCTGAGCTTGTCTTTTCATGACAATCCCACTGAGCCGGCGCGCAGCCGTCGCCTTGATCTGCGCCTCCTGACAATGTTCAAAGTCGAGGATTACGGGGGTCTATTTTAAACAAAGTCACTTTTCAACTCCCTTCACCCGTCTGATTTTTCAAGCCAGCCAGCCCCCCAAAACTGATGCTCATTAGCCTTTGTATGTTACCGTCTCGCGAAGGCGGGATGGAAGCCTGGCAGAAGGCAGGGTCCTATTCTCGCAATCCGAGTAATAGGGGGAGGAGGGAAAGGAGAGAGAGAAAGGAGAGAGAGAGGGAGAGAAAAAGGAGAGAGAGAGAGAGAGAGAGAGAGAGGGAGAAAGGAGAGAGAGAGGGAGAAAGGAGAGAGAGAGAGAGAGGGAGACAGGAGAGAGAAAGAGAGGGAGAAAGGAGAGAGAAAGAGAGGGAGAAAGGAGAGAGAGAGGGAGAAAGAGAGAGGGAGAAAGAGAGAGAGAGAAAGAGAGAGAGAGAGAGAGAGAGTGAGAGGGAGAGGGAGAGGGGGAGAGGGAGAGGGAGAGGGAGAGGGAGAGAGAGAGAGAGAGAGAGAGAGAGAGAGAGAACGCAGGTCTGGCCATGGAGCGATCATGGGCGCGCATCCAATGATTCACCTCGGGTTCAGCGGGAAGGTCCAAGACTAGGCCGGATCCATGCCAGATGTTCAGGGTGTCCACATGGGACACTTTACAGGCAACGAGTCTACAGAATCATCTATGAAGTCCGTGGTTATCCTGAAACTCCGACCTGGAGGAAGTTCTCCTTGAAGACCCTGGGCAATCCTGATTCACAGAAACAAAAACTGGTGGTGCGCCGGTCATACCTCTATTAAAGCGCCGGGCTTTAAGTCTTGGAGAACGAAGGCTGTAGGTCAGGTTGGTGGACACAGCGGGGTCTACCTCTGCCATAGGTAGGATTATCTTTTGACCGCCTGCCAGAGCGGTCGGCAGTGGTCATGTCTTTTGAGGATATGCGAGCTTCTCTCGATGGGTTCAGGAGAGATTCCAGTGCTGCTAAACCAAATGAGTTACGGTAAAGAGAACTTCTTCAGATATCAAAATCTTTAGATGCACAAGAGAGCAGGATTTGCGTAAAGTTGTGCTAGTGGGTTCAAGAGTATGTTTGAGAGCACCACACTGCGTAAGCTTCAGAGTGTCCTTCACTCAACAAACCCAGTGTTCGGATGATGGAGACCCCTTCTCCTGGGGGAAGGCTCTCCCCTGTGTGTGCAGAAAGAACCTTTTGGTCGAACCCGGGACCTTCCTGTATCTCACTGAATTGTCACTGATAGCACACACCTGGCATCGCTGAGGGCATCACCGATCTTCCTGCCTTGTAGCCATTAGGGCCACAGTCGTTATAACATGGAAACATCTCCACACCCTTTAACTCCGCAGATAATCTAGAAGATAAATTGTGGGCTATGCCAGCGAACATGTGAGAACAACATGCTTCAGTCCCGGCCTTCGGTTTTGCACATTATTTTCCTGCATGTTTGTGCAATTAGATCGTGTGTGAACAAGGACTACAACTCCCAGAATGCATTTGCAGTGAAACAAAAACCAGACTGGAGCACTGTATCCTTGGTGACCGGGAATTACCAAGAACACTTAGAGCCTCAATCTTCATGTGACTGGTCTCTTGGTGGGGTCTAGAAATTTAAAATCCTGACGCGAGTGAACGCACGCCCCCCTTTGTCTCAAGGCATGAATATCTGCTGTGAAGCATCATCTACAAATGCTCTCTTTTTCAAAAATGTCTTTGAAATGGGTGGGCTGGAGACTGATCATATAGTTTTTTTTGTAGCACTAGTAAAAGTTGCAAAATTGTGCAGCCTACTGCAGCAGTGACGTTTCACTTAAGGGAAACGATTAAAGTTGTTAGATTATGTTAGAATCTTAAGTGGGTGGCGGTTTGAGAAAACATTCTGGAAGTGACATCACAGCATCAGACAGCAAATCAAACACTACTTTAAAATATAAAGATGCAGCACAAAGACTAAAGAAGGTATACGGTTGGTTGTCTGCCAGTGGGGAATTGTAGATCATGTGGCAAGTTTATGTACTGTATACCAACATGTTAAGTGTGACAATGCGTGCATGGTGCGATAATGCGGGTCAACAACATGGAATGTGGAAGCCAGGCCCTTAAACTACAATGATGTATATAGAGTGGTTCTAAGGTGTACAAACAGAAATATTTGATTGACTGTCTACTAAATAGTTTTGGTCTGCCCTTTGCAAGATTTGCACATTTCCTCTGCTGTGTGCTTCAACTCCCACTCATGTCCTGGTGAGCTTTGTGGCGGGGTCCTCAGATGGTCTAATCCCAATAAACCCCAAGGCCGTCTCCTGTTGTTGATCTCATTACAACATCACAAAATAAAATGGACGGAGTGTTGAAAGTTTTCAAACACTTACCCCCCAGTCACGGATCTGGGTTTAATCCATCGTTATTTTGCTCGCCACTTCACTTCAGTTGGGACCCAGCCATATGCAAAACAGTCTTGACCCTGCTCCCCATGGGAACAGTCCAGCCCAAACTGCCAAGCCAGGTCCTCCCTTGACCAGAAACAAGCATCCTGGGACCAGTTTCGGGGTATCACCCCTCATCAGCCAGGCTAGCTTGAATCAAGTGGTGCAGAAAGCAAGGGACCCACGTCTGGGCATACCCTTAGCCACTTAGGGTGCACATAGCAACATCACAAAATGAAATGGTGGATGGAATGTTGAAAGTTTTCAAACATTCACCCCCAGTAACAGATCTGGGTTTAATCCATTGTTATTTTGCTTGCCACGTCACCCCAGTTTGGACCCAGCCATATGCAAATCAGTCTTGATTTGCCCCCAGGATGCTGGTTTCCGGTCCAGGGAGGACTTGGCGTGGCAGTTCAGGCTGGACTGTTCCTGTGAGGAGCAGGGTCAAGACTGATTTGCATATGGCTGGGTCCACACTGGGGTGGCGTGGTGGGCAAAAAAGCAATGAATTAAACCCAGATCTGTTGACTGGGGGTGAATGCTTGCATTGTTTGGCATTCCGCCCATCATCTGTTCTTTTAGATCTCATAACTACAGGACTTTCTGGGTGATAGTGGCATGGAATGCTGACTCACGGCGCGCAAAATCCACATCTATTACAAGGAGGCAGAAACAGTTGCCCACTTTAGACACCATTCCAAATCCGATCACTACCAAGTAAGGACTGCCGTGGACCTAGATTACCCCAAAATGAAATGTCAGTGGCTGGAATCTGGAGTCGTCGGCGGAAACGGATCTTGTGATCGGGTTTATGGTCTAATTTTTTCTCCTATATTGGGTGGTGGAAAAACAGCCTAAGATTAATGAATTAACACACCAGAAAGCCGTGGTGCCCTCTTTCCAGCGGAAAAATACCTGCATTACAGGGCATGCAACATAACGCTGTCGCAGAAAATCCTAAGGCGCGCTGAATGGCAAAAAAAACACCACCGAAAACATCCCTACAACTTTGTCACTTGACTGATTAAGTCCAAATTTTGTAAAAATTGAGCGTAAGCTTGCAAATTTTATCAAGCCTATTAAAACTTGTTGAGAGAGGCCAAATGTACAGCACACAAAATATTATATGGTGGATGATGAACGTGCAGCACTGTACAGTTGCAGATGCCAAAAATACGTGCACACATACCAATATTTACTGTTACTATAGTCATAATGATCACATTAGTGATAATGGTGATGTCACATGTAATCGGACCTAGATCATCATTTATGACATCGGTACTCTGATCTGCAATATCAATATGTAATCAAACAAATGATGCCAAGGGACGTCTTGGGCTAATAATGAAAAAGAATAACTTTTGAAGTTGGCCCCTGAGGGCAGAAATGCAACCATAGCATTTCTCACAGCAATGGGTGTCAAAAGCACTACTAACATAGAAGTCCCCTCTGCAGAGAGCGCGCCCCTGGGACAGAGGCCTGTTCACTACTCTCTACCTACTTCAAGGTGTCGGACACCTCCCCCAGAGGACTGATCTCGGCAGTGGAAGGAGCGCTCACCCAGCCCTCCTCCAGTACGCCAGCTCCCCCCACCTGTCAGTACACCTCATCTCCAGCCTCCCAGAGCGCGGTACACCACAAGCAGGCTTAAGACCACAAAGGAGACCGGCATTTTGCAATTCATGGACCACTGCTGTGAAAAGGCTCCATTGACAAAACCTTTTACCACACAAGGCTCAGAGCAAACATTTTCAGAAACTCAGTGCGCCCACAACACCAAGCCAGGAGGCGCTAGGAAAAATTCAACCTGCAGAGTTGTAGATTTACAAGTGCATTCAATTATGCGTTTAATCCCCTGGTGTCTAACATAGGACAGGGGGCGGGGTAGTTGAACACCAGAGTTTAAATCTATTTGCATAAGAGATAGTAGAAAATGCCCTGAACCATACTGTATAAGGATATTGAAAGTTGCTGAGATGTTTTGAGACCATATTATAGAAGCACTGGACCACAGGCCAAGCACCTTTATATGGCCACAGTACTCGGAGGTGACTTGCAACATACGTTTAATCTTAAATTGGGGTATTTTATTCCATATATTACATGACCGCATTACTTGACCTAGAGTTCTTCCACACCACTACTATTGATCCCAAGCCGGGTGTTGTTTGGAGACCTTCGGCCAGTCGTATTTATTTGCAAAGAGCACTTTGGGGTTTGGGGGATTTCTGAGCCCAAATTTACAGTGTAAAGATCTCAACTACCTACAAGTCCCAAAATGTAACTTTTTCTTGGATAGGAAGCGAAGATTGACTGGGAAGTGCAAACTTGGACATGTGTGTCTTAGTAACAGTGGGGCAGCTTTTCAAAATACAAATGCAAGAAAGACTGATTTGCATACAGCGGCCACATTGTTTTTTTGGTGAAGCTAGCTGAGGAACATACTACTACTAGTCACGGCTCTCACATGTGGAGTTGAGCTCTGAATGCGGTTGCTTCAACCTGTGCTCTGAGGCAGGCCTGCTGCCGGGGACACTGCTCTCCACAAGGTGTCCGTGCTAACAGGCAATTACTACTAAGCAGCCGAAGCTGCAGACGTCTGCACTCCCTTTCCTCAGAAGCTGTGATGAAAATGGTATGCAAACACCAAGCCCAGTCTATGTACTTTCAAGACATGTAGGAGTTTACATTTTCAGGTCTCGCCTGCTACAGCGAATGTGCTGCATGAGCTTTAGCTTGCGAGAGATATTGTATACAAGAAGGGGCTTGCAGCCCGCCCACAGCTTAACATTCGTTGCTTCATTGTCACTCTTATTTGCTGACTTCTAATTGGCCAATGCATGCTGGCCTCACTTCCTCTTCTTTCGGCTGGAGCATGGACTTAGTGATTCAACTTGATTGCTCTCCTTCCGTAGATCGTGCTGACTGAGGCACTACTTTTATTTTGTCTTCTTCCCTGTCATCCTTGTTGAACCTCTTGCCATTTGTAGCTATGTTTTACAATGGCACACACTTCAAAGAAACCCTTTTCTCCTTTGAAAAGGATGTTTATTGTGACAACAGATGTTATCTGCTTCCAAATATATTTTCACTAAGACATGGGCCCAATTGCTTTTTCTATGTGGTAGGATTTTTGTCAAATGCCATTTTTTTTTTCTTTTCCATGAATGAGGAGATTAACTGATTTGCTCAGAACCACAGGGGTGTTGTGTCGAGAACCAACAAGCATTGGCAAAGCCAATAGGTATCACCTTTGAGACTATTAACTGTTCCTCTGCCTTATGTGCATATTGTACACGATGGTCAGTCCTGACTTTGCCAATGATTTGTAGCCCTGCTGTATAGCAGCGCGGCTGCTGTGCAGCATGGCTAAAAATAATAATAAATAGGACTATTATGTTTCCAGCACTAACGCCCTAAATCCTGGCCTTGTCATAGCGCATTTTTACATTTGTTTTAACCACACTGCAAAACATCTGTGCTGCTGTACAGCATGGCTACAAAACATTGCCAATAGTTCTCATAGGCAAGACCTATTGACTTTGCCAATGCTTGTTCTCCCTGGCTTTCCGTGCACAGAGAATGTACTTGAGCACCAGCTCTGTGCTGTCCTCTACGACGGGTTAGTGTGATGTCACTACTCGCTTGTAATAACAAATGACAAGCAAGTAGCAATGTAATTTTTGCACAATAGAAATATTCTGAGATCAGAATGCGGATGTAATATGTAAAACACTAGATGCTTAGAAAAACCAGAGTGTCTCTTGCATTCTGTAAATATGCACACCACCGGGCACAGAGCATGTGCCCTTTTCCAGCTGACCACATTAACTCAACTGTCTTTTATAACAAGTTCCACAGCTGAGCCTACTCTTATGCTCTCCGGAACACCTACGGTGGCTTCAAATCTTATGCACTGCACGTAACGGTTCACACTATACCCATTCCAATCATGCATTCAAGGAGCGCCCTGGAAGCCAGTGCAAATCTAAGCGCTACATCAGCTCGTTTGGACCTTGAAGTGCTACATATATCGACGCAGGTTACTCAAAAACCCAAAATGCCCTTTAGTCCTCACTTCTGAAGGAGACTCAAGACCCGGCTCTTCGACGGAGACACAGCACCCAGATACCCTAGAGTTGTGCTTTACAAATGCTGTTGATTGAGTGTCATAAGGGGTAGAAAATCTAACTTCTTTTCTTACCCAGGGGCTAGCCTCAAAATCAATCATTAGATCAGGCCCTCCCAGACCCATGGTGGACAGCCTTAGTTTGAAGAAGTCCCGGCACGCTTCAGAGACCCCTTCAGTGCAGCGATGAAATGGAGTTAGTGGCTCCAGGGCAGAGGGCATTGTCCAGAGGGGCACATAGAATCACGCGAGTCTGAAGTTACAGGGCAACCCATTAAACCATACCTCAGGGGGTTAATGCGCCGACTGCCGCCATGCATTCACCCCATTGCGATAGAGATTCCAGTCCCAGCAGTTTTTCGTCCAATAGAGTAAATAAAACTAGTACCATTAAATCGGGTAACTTTAACACCCGTTGTTACAGCGCCTAGACACTAGAGCAAGGTAAAGGAGCTATAATAAAGACAGCCCGCAGGTGTTGTATTTTCTCTTGTGTCCACCAGTCCTTGTAGAGGCTGACCCTATAGTAGACCTGGAGACTGACCACATGGACGTCTGCCTGACGCACGCGCCCTCTCGCCTCGCAGTATGTATTCTACATATTGAATGGAATGTTATTAGCGGCCTATCGGCGTAGCAATATTTATGTGGTTAAGCCTTAACATGGTCCAAGAGGAAGGACCACCGGGGAAATGAGCTCCCAGCATCCATCCATCACGCCGCGCCAGCGGAGGGTGCACGCGCTGCAGTGCGCGAGACAGCAAATCAATCCATGGCCCCGGACTGAGCCAGGTAAGCGGCACTGAGCCGGGATCAACCTCGAGCGCCTTGCCGGGCACTTGCGCGCGCGCACGTGGGCCGGCGCAGCTCTGCGCGCACCGGTGACAGCCCAGGCGCAGAACTCCCCCCCTCTACAGGAGAACCATTACTCAGAGAATCATTTAGGGACAACTAGAAACTAAGAAATGCAAACGTATGGGGTGATTTATGAAGCATGCCAATTGCCAGCTTTTTATGTGGTAGTTATTTTCGGGGACCCTGTTCGGAACAACTTTGGATTTTATGACCCATTTTGCTAATATATGCCCCGTGATGTCAAACTATATTGAATTATATGTTAAAGTTTCAATCTGAGAAACATAAGTTAAAAAAAAAAAAAAGTAAAGTGAGCGCCCTGGGCAAGCTTGGATCAGGTCATCTTCAAGGACTCCTCATTTTGACAGACAACGGAGAAACTGAAAATGTTAGATTTGCCGAGGGTCACATCATGAGTTCTAGTGAGGAAGGCAGGGCTTAGAATCAACGAATTACGTCATATTATGTTAGTGATTCGTGACCTGGCCTCCGTACCTAGCAAACACCACATGCGTCTACAAAAGAGAGCATCACTTATAGACGTCACTTGTGTGTCTTTAAAGATGCCACGAGACACTGCACATCACTGCAAATACTGAAAACTGTGGACGACTCGAGGAACCTTTTTAGACGATACCTGGGGCGGTGTAGTCCACTATGTGCAAAAAAAGGTCACGTGACGTTTGCACAACAACCGAAAAAAGCCTTCGTGTGTGCAGCCCGCTGTCACACGACGCCTCGGATGTACACCGTGGTTTTAAACCAATGTACAGTGACTTGAGCCGAGTGTCTACTCTCTGGCGCCATCCAGTGGCAACAACAAACAGACTGCGCAAACTGTACACGAGGCACTCTCTCAGTGGGAAGTCGTTCAAGTCAGGAGGTCTGTCCTATTTTATACTGCAACACACCAGCGTCACAAACCAACGCAATTGTCATGCGTGACTTACCACTCGTGTACATTTGTCACAAAAGATGTCAAATTAATCATTTCATTTACAACAAAAAAAATCTATATAAACAGAAGCTAACTTTCAATTCATGCTTTGTGTTAGACGTGCGTGGGCCCAAAAACCGAAAAGAAAAAAATCTTTTCAAACAAGGGTTTCCCAACCACCTAAAAAGCCAAGAAGTGCGGGAATGGACACCGGAGGGCCAACGCAAGGGAAAATAAAAAGAACAAAAGTGCCTTGATAAAACAAAGAAGTGCCAATCCTTTGTTTTTCTCAAAGCAGTGTGCAATTGTTGAGACTGGTAAAACCCCAAAGAATGAAAGCAAAGCAGGATTGTGTAGGGGGCGATAGAAATGTGAGCAAAATGTGTGACGATCAAAACAGGAACAGTAGTTCCCCAAAATCAAATACATTGATAAATAAATCAATACATTTCTAAATTGATGTGTTTCTTGCTAGTGAACAGACTTGCTTTTCAACAAACAGTTACATTTGCAAAGTCACACAATGCAGACACCATGCCAACGACATGTATAGTTCACCCTGTCTTGGCTTTCAGCCTGCAATCTGGTACGGTTAAGCCTAACTTGGAACATTTTAAGAGCATACAACTGTGGAAATACCAGTGAACCAGTTATGAATGGGTTCTACTCTATTCAGTTGCTGCCACGTCTGATTTGGTGTGCAGGATTCAGCTTTGTCTAGGGACTGTTTCTTGAGTCTACATTTTTAATATCTCATTTTAAACAACAGAACTTCACTTGGATATTTCCCGCTGCACATACTGTAGTAATGTTTATAAACTTTAACGCCATGCCTGGACTCTTCCCCTGGAATCACACTCTAACCGATGCGGTGGAGCGTCCAAATCCCCAACGATATCCGGTGTTGCGTATCGACACCAGGGCCCTTTTGCCATTATTTAACTTGGCAACTGTGATTCAGCCTCACATTAACGCTTGGCCCCCACCTGACTATCTTCATACCCCTATGATCTCTAACGTCTGGTCCTTTTTAATGCTTTGGATCAAACATACTCTGTTCTGATGATGACCCAATATTATTAACAAGCCGAAACGGTGTCAACGCGGCAGCAATTGGACTTTTTGTGATAAATGCGCCACATCTTTGTTTCCGATATGGTATTTCGGTACAAACTAAATAAAAATGTTCTGCTTGCTTAATTATTCTGTTACATGCTTCTATAGGTTACATTTGTCTTTGCACTGTGGGGTCACTGGAGCACTGAGCACTGCATTATAAATTAAATATGTATTTTCGAGGCAGACCGGTTTATCACTTATTTCTAACAGTGGATTTGATAATTGATTTTCTTTTTTTTTTTTTTTAAATATCAGAAAATTAATGATAAACATTGCAAGCAAGAGTTGATGGTTACTCCACATTGATCGATTACGTGGGATACCTTTTCCACTTGGAACCATTGTTTCGTGTCATGTAAAATGCCCCGGGTCCTGGCCGGCTTTCCATAGGCAGCCCCTGTTTTCTATAAATTGATGAAGTGGACACCATATAAGCATGTCCTTGGCATGCCGTCTCTCACCAGCTCTCTCTTGCATAATCTGCCTCTCTACATTGGAGGGTGATAGATACCTCACCAACAAGTGCCTGATGGATGTTCAGCTCTTGCAAGGACACTGAGCTCCTCCAGGGTGACAGACCTACACACTCCCTGAAATAGTTTAAAGGACCATACCACACAAATATGTCTTCCTAATGCTCAATTAAAAGGATCAGACCAAACAAATAAGTCCTCCTGATAGTCAAATAGCTTCATCATATTACATCACATGAGACCACGCAGGGAGTCTGTTCTCTGTACATGTTGCGGAATCAACGAAAGAGCCGAAACTGTGTGTGTGTGTGTAGAGTAAGGTCAGCCCAATGCTTGTAGGAGGGACTCAACCACTGGGCAGGCCTGTGGTACAATGTCAACAACGTAAGAGCACGGCCACGTTACAACATGCCTGTGATCTTGCACTAAAAGTGTGACACCACTAATTACTCCACGTGGCATAATTTCAGGAATTAAGCATAACATGAAATTAAGTGAGATTTGGCCATTGTAATGGAAATGACGCCCAGGCCTATTTTTAACCTGGGATTGCATCAGAAGACAAAATGAAGCTGCCCTAGGAATGGAACCTGGGCTTGTCAAGACCTCGTCTCGCCATCACACACTTTCAGGACATTGAACTGCTGGTCACAAGATGAATAATGGGTTAAAAAAGCAACCTAGAGAAAGAAGAGCATATTTAAATAAACAGCAATGGGATACGTGCTCTCGATTGCAAAGTTGGCAGCTGTTAGAGTGCTTTGGTCGACAAGACCTTTAAACAAAACATGTCTCTGATCACACAACATACATCAGCAATTACATTCAGTTCTAAAACAAAACTGGTAGGCAAATATTTGAAATGCAACCTTTAAAAAACAAAATATAATATAATATAATATAAATATAAGCTACTTAATATACTCTGTACAAATTCTGGTGAACTTTATTGGACCACCGAAACAATGCCCAGCACCTTGAAATGAAGGAAGCAAAGCGACCCAGAGTGCCAACCAAATTACAATTCCAAGAGGTCTCCTGGAAGGGGAACATTGGCATGAGGCAGACGGCACATACAGGGATGACCAGAGAACCCATGGGCACGCGCACTGCAGCTTGTGCCCCACACTACACTCGGAGACCACAAGGGCAAATCACAAATAAATATAATCACAAGTGTGTCCAGAGTGCAGCACACAGGCTGCTCTGATGTCACTACTAGTGCTGTGAACTCTCCATTGCCTCACGGCCGCATTAATGCCAATGGCTATGTCTTCACTGACATTGTACAGAGATAAATGTCACAGGCCAATGCTTAAAAGGTAACGGTGGCCCCAGAGCAGTGGTCTTCAAACTTTTTTTTTCAGAGTACTTTATTGCATAAGTTGCCATGAAACAGCAATGTAGAACACACGTTGGAAAAGACAGGTAAAGTGAATTAATCTCTTGTACAAAAATGCTTAACGTAGTATAAGGGAACGAAGGCAAGAACAAAGTATAACACAAAGCATAAGGTAAAACAAATCCTGAGAATCATATAAAACATAAGAAAAAATAAAGCAAGTCTAGATATTACAATAGTAGGCAGGACAATGCAGGAACTGAAAGTGGCCGCATATCCATTTTCAGAGAGACAACAGTCTGGCGACGGGCAAGAGAGTTTTGTGGAATGTAATACCTGTGAGACCACTTCATGGTGCGTTGAGGGATTCATGGTGGTTTGGTATTAGCGAAATAGTGATCTAGTGTCTTCCATACAGTTCTGGACTGTGACCTCCAGGGGTAAAACTAAATGATTAGACCTGACCAGTGCCTACTAAACGACGACTGTTAAATCTGAGCTCCTACGAGCCCCATCATTTCATAAGAAACAGGCAGGCCTACATGCGAGGCTGACTGACAGCATACCTCAAGGCAATGCTTCATTTGGTTACTTTCCAGAGGCACCCACAGTGGTACATAACAAGTCTACCCTGTAGCCAGTATCACCGGCTAAGGAAAAAGCATCCAATTCTACCCATTACTACCAAGAACACAACAGCCTCAGGAAGAGCAAGAGGACCCATGACAAAATCGAGTCGATGCCAGCAACGACAGGCAGCCCCCTGGCATAGATGCCTTGGATGAATCTTCCTGGAGTAGACCTGAGAAAGTAGGAACTAGTCATGGTCCTCAAGGGATCGAACCTCTGAGAGGCTGGTGAGGCAGAGGCAGTTATTCCCAGGTCAAACACCTCTGACCATCTCCTCCTTACGTTCGCTTTCATAGGTGTCGGGTTGCAAAGACACCGCCTCTCGCCCCTTGAAACCAGTGTGCCACAGACCAATCACTACAAATAAAAACTTAAACAGTACAGCAACTAGTGCAGATTGGAACAAAGTGAGAAAGGCGCGCGCGTCCCCAGGAAGAGTATGGCGGAGCAGGGCGCGCGCTGCGCTCAGACCTACCGACGTGTTCTGGCACTGGATGCTGCTGCTGTTGAAGCGCAGGGCGGTCACCTTGGCTGGCTCGTTGGGGATGTGGAAGATGCACTCGTAGTTGCGCTGGCCCGACTGCGGCTGCGGCAGGTTCTTGGCGGTCAGGGTGATCGGCTTTACCACATCCACTGGGATATAGATCTGGGTGGAAGGCAGGATCTGGGGGCAGTCCTAGAAGAAGAGAGGAGGAGAATCAAAACACTGACCATATTTATAGCGCACAAAAACAAACTGAAGTCTTTAGGCACTTAGATGAGCCCATATTGCAGCCCAATTCTATGGTACACCAGTTACTGACCTCAGGAGTCAATAGCCTAGCTAGAATTCAAACACAAAGCCTGGGGATAAGGATACAAAAAGTTTATTTACACATTCACCCATGGTACAACGTAAGCTATTTCCCTAGGCTGATGAAAGTATGTGTCCATCACACACAGACCATGTCTCAGGGGTACAGAGCACACACCCCAGGTATATATTGCCTAAAACATAAGCAGCCAGCAATGAATACGGGCAAACTGAGGGTAAGCTGCTAAAAGGAGCAGTAGCCTAGCAAGGACACCATGGGTACCCTTGAGTGTCAAAAACAGTCCAAGTCTTGGTCGATGTTGATACTTGTTTATTTAATCATTTCACCACTCTAACCAACATGTGTTTCGTCTTTTTAAAAGACTTCCTCAAGGCGCAATAGTAAAGTCAATCTTCACCTTCCAAGTAAGTAAAGATGCAAGATAATATTCCCACAATGTGAGAGCCATTACCAATTCGTTAGAGAGGGCTCTATATATTGACTTTTTAGGCCCTTCTCACTCTGAAATAGTGATGCCACTGTATAGACCACTCTCTAATGAATTGGTAATGACTAACCGAGGATATTATCTTGCATCTTTACTTACTAGGAAGGTGAAAATTGACTTTACTATTGTGCCCTGAGGAAGTCTTTTAACGAGACGAAACGTGTTGGCTAGAGTGGTGGAATTATTAAATAAACAAGTATCAACATCGACAAAGACTCGGACTGCTGTTTTTGGTGCTCAAGGGTATCTGTTGTTTAATTTGGAACATTTCCGTCCATGGGGTGTTTGACGGCCACCCCAATCCCTCTAGAAGCAACTATCTACATTGAGAAGATTACACAGGGCTTTGCTACGTCATAAATGGGGATGTGCACCTCTAGTTTATTCTCCTAGCCATCACATTAGCATTGAAGGATGCCATGGGCCCCGGTACAAGCAATGAAACTGGCCCTTTTAGCTGCTGTGGGGGTTGTACAATACAGCAATTATTAAGGTTCAATGGGTACCTTAGGGCTCTGGGCCCCGGTGCCACGGCATCAGCTGCACGATGAAAGCCCCATCTCTGAAAAGGAGAACCAGAGTAGCTAAATTACTCCCCAGTACCAACAAGGAGACATTCATTATGGCTTCCTAATTGGTTATACTATGAGATCCTGGGTACATCATAGTCCTCTTGAGCCTCCACGTCCTTATCAGCTAACACTAAAAGCATCTAAGGAGTGGGCGACCCCAGTGTTAAGTTGCATAGATGCACATTAGGGCTAAATGATTCTCAATAAGATGTATAATTTCCACCCAGAACTGTAAATAAGTCAAATAAGGTTTACAGGAGCATCCATTTAATTTTTTCTGCGGCCTCCCTACACTGGCCATGTCGGCAGCGTGGCAGGTACACGTTACGTCCATCACTTTGTTGTTCACTGTTAGTGGAGCCATCAAGAGGTGCAGAAATGCCATTACACTGGGAAAAAATTAGGTCGAGGAGACGATGGAATAGCTCATAGCAATAGTGAATGCCACAGAGCACACAGTAGCTACTCAGACTCCTATGTCACAAGTCCCTGAGGGAGGCAGGAGAAACGATTGCTCCAAGTCCTCCGTTTGGAAATGAGCCACTCCCACCACCTGCCCGTTGTTCTATCGGTCTTATGAGCATTTTTGTAACCTGTCCATCACATTCTGCTCTTGGCAGTGTACATGGATGGGGAGGGCGGTCCAAGACACGCCCATCTCAACCGCATTGCAACTCTCCATCAAATGCTGGTGCATATGCCGTCACTCTGTCATCAGGACCCGGACGGGCAGCTTCACCTTGAGATCATAGTAACTCACAAACACCTCAAAGTGCTGCAGGATGAAGGTGCATCGAATGAAACACCACAGCATCCTTTAAAGACGGGGGCCTGGAGAGATGCTCACAATCTCAAGAAGCAGCTGCAATGTTCAGGGAACCGCAGAGCTGTCTCACAAAGTACATGATCCTTGTACAGTTAACAAGGTAGAGTGGCAAGGCCACAGCCCTCCGAGTACTGCATGCGGTCGCCATGGTGATATGCATCCACGACGCCGGATGAATTCAGCACCAAGGTCCTACATGAATGGAGAGATCATCACTACAGAAGTTACAATGCCACGTCAAGGTTGACATTTACTAGAAACGCATAAAAGACGCAGATACCACCGCATCCAGAGGTGACATCATGGGTGAAGGCCAGATTCAACCCCAGGTCCCATCCAGAACCACCAGGCCATAGCAACATAAGGGTTTACGTCGTCGCAAAGACAAGACTTAAAATTCTGCTACGCAAGGAACGGATAACTGGTTGGATATCATGAAACATAAGGCTTACGTCGTCGCACAGACAAGACTTTGAGTTCTGCTACAACAGGATCAGACAGCTGGGTGTGTATTGTGCCAGGTAGTAGTGTTGTTGAGAAGACTGTTTTCATCGGATGGAAGACCGTGAGCATGTTCAGCGAGATCTAGGGCTCATTTCAAGAATTGTAAGACCAACTCCAACAAAAGCTCCCTCCTGAATAAAAGGAATCTCTCTTTTTCTATCACCACTAGTTTGACACTCTCCCTCCCTCTCACTTTGACTCGTTTAGACACATTGCCTAAGCAAGCAAGTTGTGCTTTGTTGACCTATTACCACCATAAGGAAGGGTCTGCGGTATCAACAAAAGGACTATGGAGAAAGATACATATGCGACCAATCCAACAGCACCACCGTAGAGTCATTACAAAAGTAACAAAGCATGACAGCCAATGTGCTGACGCTCTAGATTGTGAGCTGTGCAGGGCCTTACAAGAACTTTAGTGTCGGAGACCCATGTGCACCTAATAGAGAAATGACGTCCAGGCAGGTGGCCAGGCAAGGGAGGGTTGGACAATACATCATCAATGACTATGAAGATCACAAGTGTTTTTCCGGGCCCAATCACGCAGGTAGGATCTGCTGACTTGGTCTGTAATCAATGGGCCAGTGGAAGGGAGCAAGAGATGAAAGGCTGGTCTGTGGACAGCCACAGACTCCAGCTCTGTGGAAAGTAGCATCACCAGTATCAGCCATATTTTGGGAAGACGCCTCATCATCGGTCAGTTATACTGAGCTAGAAAGGACTCCCAATGGTGAAACTGGATGTTTTGGTTGGGACGCCTCACGTCTGCTAGATTAAACGCAAGTCTCACCGAATCCGACATGTGTCTGTTACCTATCAAAGTTATGAGATAATTTTCCAGATGTCTTTGTTATATGCATTTGTAAAGCGCACTATCACCGCAAGCTTCTTGCAGGACTCAACAAGAGGAGAGGAGGTTCTGATGTGGAGTGGAAGGTCGTTCCACACTTTAGAAGCGATGCAAGAGAATGCCTGTCTCTGATCTTGTTCAGTGTATGCATGGGATGTGCATGAGTAGGAGTCCTGCAGAGTAAAGGCATGTGGGTGGTTGGTGGGAAGAGATGTGACAGTTCAGGTAGGTGGGGCCCAAGCCGTATAGTGCCTTGAATGTGTGTGTGTGAGTAGCCTGAAATGAGAGTGTCGGGAGCCAGTGGAGTTCCCCGAGGTGTGGTAGGGTGTGAGTTCTGCGTGAGAGGTTGAGGATGAGTCTGGCGGGCAAGTTCCAGATGGTTTGTAGTCTTTTGGGAGGTTGCTTGGCTATCCCGGTGTAGAGTGTACTCCCCGTAGTCCAACTTTCTGATGTTTAGGACGTGAGCGCCTTTTTTGGTGTTGCTTGGGACCTATTTGAATATCTTCCTCTGCATCTTCAGGGTGGGAAGCGCGATGCAGTGATGGCATGGACTTGTACGGTCATGTCCAGTTTCCGCTTGATGATGAATCAGTGGTTCCTGGCATGGGTGGGGGTTAGAGTTCAGCCGGCTAACCCTTGGTCTCCCATGGCGATTTGTTCTTGCCTAAAGTTACTACTACTACGGTCTTGTCGGTATTGAGCTTGAGACATTTGGATTTGATCCAGTTAGCGACTTCGGTCATGCATGTGGTCAACTTGTTTCTTGTGCTGGGGGTCTTGTCCGAGAGGAAAAGTACGAGTTGCGTGCTGTCAGCACAGGAGAGGATGTTGATGTCTTCTATCTATTTTATGTGATGGCCTCATTGAACTTCCATCGAGCCACCACCAACTTAAAAGGTATATATCACTTTCATCCTGGAGTTGAAAATAAAAAAAAAGATACATAATAGACTATGGGTGAGGATTCAATAAAAGTCCAAAAATGATACCATGACACTACGGCTTTAAAACCAGAATTTCTTTTTGCAGAATACACATCCTGTTAGCATATGCCAAGACCACCTACGTCTAGGGACTGCTAATTCTGGCCACAGGCTGCCAACGTGCCAGGCAGAACTAAGCAGCCAGTGACGCAGTGATGCCGGGAGCCTTGACGCAGGGACGCAATGCTCCGCAGGACAGGAAGCTGGCACAGGAAAGGGCCATGCAGACCCTGGCAGCGAGCTTATGTCAATCATTTTGTAGGAGCCAAAAGAAACTCGTATCAATGGCGCAACCATCGAGGAGCAACAATAAAGCCAGCGTTCAAGGAAAGCCTGAAAGGCACTGAAGGGGCTGGAAGATTCAACACAAGGTTGCCACTTTCACCACTCCCAGGCCAGAAGTCGACCAAAGCCCACTGGCGGCTTTCATCATCGGCCCGTTGGCTGTGTGAAACGGGGCGATGGTCTCAGCCTGGTTTGCAGTGGGCAGGTGTCTAACAGGGTCGGACTGGGACAAAAAATAGGCCCGGGCAACAAAATAAAAGCGGGCCACATTAGCGAAGCACATAGCTAAAAAGTGTTAATACCAGGGAAATCAACAGGAAAGACAGGCCCACTTGTCCATAAAACCGGCTCACGACTGCTTAAAAAAACAGCCCACGCACTGATCTGTCAGACCAGCCCATTGGGCACTGCCCGATTGCCCTATAGGACAGTCCGACCCTGGTGTCTACTATCCAAAGGCCATCACAACCTGTGTCTGATAAGTCAGCCCACACTTCACATCCTGACAGAACAAGCCGTGCACACTCAGGAGTGAAGTATCGAACACACCAGTCTGATGTTTTGCCAGAGGGAAAAGGTAAGTGCTAAAAAAAAAAAACGGGCAATAGTGAAGGGCCCTGGTGCACATCACAGTTTAAGGTGATGCTGGGATGAAAAAGCAGCAACCTCACCCCAAAGTAGTCTGTAGAGGTGATCTACCACTCTAGAAATTGGGCCTGCAAGAGGAAAAGTTCTGTGCTCCAGACGCCATCAGCAAAGGGGGTGAGAGGGACGACAGTGAGCGTATGCACAAGTGTTTGCCTTCGCTACCCAGCAGGTAATGACCTATGGTAAAAGCAGTCAAGTTAGCACGCCTCAGAGATTCATTGTGAACCCAAATGATGAATACCTGAACCTCAGTGGTTCAACTGATGACATGGCCTTGTGTGGCAACAGATACCCATGCAAGCCCAACACTTACTTCCACCATGAGGGCTCCCTCCCCCTAGCACTGACAGCCACAGCTTACCTTCCCATCCCCTCAGACCTTGAGGCCCACTACTGCATGGGGGACCCTCTGATGTGGACTCCTCCAGTGAATACACTGTGCGATGTGTCCACCCTCAGAGGTGTATTGTGCCGTAGAGGGTCAGCTTCCACTCTGAATGTAGGTACTGCTGTCCCATCCTACCAACCTCTTAGACCCCTTAGATCCCAAGAACCCTGCTGCTGTGCAGTGCAAACAACTCGAGCACCCTGTCCCACTTCATGCATGGCACTTTCACCAAACCTTCCTGAAGCCTTTGCCTGTGGGTGAACTGTAGCCGTGTAGTAGACACACCGGAAGCTGGGAAGCCCATTATATGCATAATGCAATCTTCCCACCTTTCCAACCGTGGGCACTCTGCAGCCACGGAGGAGGCACCAGGAACCTGGAGATGCTCTCAGTGGTTGGCATGATCGTGCCACCTTTCCCAACCGTGGGCACTCTGCAGCCATGGAGGAGGCACACCAGGAACCTGGAGTCCCTCAGTGGTTGGTATGGTCATGCCACCTTCTCCCATGGAGACCAAACAGGAGCACACCCATATACCCAGTTGAGACCTGGGTGATGAACGTTTGTAACAAGAACAATGTCTCAACAGGCAATATTCAAATAGGCTAATTAATAAGCATGCACATAAAATTGCAAAAATTGACCCACAGGGGAGACTCCAAGGTTAAAGAGTGCCCGAGGCACTATGTATTTAAAGCAAGATGGAAAACAGTTGTATCAGCACTGTTTACAACAAATGTAAGCATAACCTGAAAACACTTTGTGCACATAAGTGCTCGTAACACACAAGGTGGATGGCGCAAGTGACAAGTGACACAGGGCACAGGGCACCTGGAAAGGCATGGATTCATGGCACAGTCCTTCTAACTCTATACTCTGGGTGCACAACAGCCATGCAGGAGATGCGCAGGGCTCCTGGTGTGGCATGGATTCATGGCACAGTCTTTCTAAAGTTTAGGCTCGGCATACAGCAGCACTGCAGGGACCCCAGTGTGGCATGATTTCATGCCACAGTCCTTTTAAATTCTAGCCTCTGAGCGGCCAGCAGCCATGCAGAAATATGCAGGGAACCTGGTGTGGCATGGATTCATGGCACAGTGCTTCTAAACTCTATACCCTGTGTGCACAGCAGCCATGCAGGAGATGTGCAGGGCACTTGGTGTGGCATGAACTCACGGCACAGTCCTAACTCTAGCCTCTGATCGGACAGCAGCCATGCAGGAGATGTGCAGGGCACTTGGTGTGGCATGAACTCATGGCACAGTCCTAACTCTAGCCTCTGATCGGACAGCAGCCATGCAGGAGATGTGCAGGGGACCTGGAGTGGCATGAACTCATGGCACAGTCCTAACTCTAGCTTCTGATCGGACAGCAGCCATGCAGGAGATGTGCAGGGAACCTGGAGTGGCATGAACTCATGGCACAGTCCTAAACTGTAGCCTCTGGGCATACTGCAGCAACGCAGGGAACCTGGTGTGGCATGAACTGATGGCACAGTCCTTCTAAACTCTATACCCTGGGTGCACAGCAGCCATGCTGGAGACCTGCAGGGAACCTGGTGTGGCATGAATTGATGGCACTAAACTCTGGGTGCACAACAGCCATCCTGGAGATATGAAGGGAACCTGGATTGGCATTCATTTATGGCTAAAACATTCTAAAAGCCAGAGTGTGGGCATACTGCAGCAATGCATGAGATATTCAGCGAACCAGGTGTCGCATGAATTCACGGCACAGTCCTGCTAACTCTAGCCTCTGAGCGGACAGCAGCCATGCAGGAGACATGCAGAGCACCTGGTGTGGCATGAATTTCATTGAACACTCAAACTCTACCCTACAGCCATGCAGGAGTCATGCAGGGCACCTGGTGTGGCATGAATTCATGGCACACTCCTTCTGAACTCTACCCTATAGCCATGCAGGAGATATGCAAAGCACCCGGTGTGGCATGAATTCATGGCACACTCCTTCTGAACTCTACCCTACAGCCATGCAGGAGTCATGCAGGGCACCCGGTGTGGCATGAATTCATGGCACACTCCTTCTGAACTCTACCCTACAGCCATGCAGGAGTCATGCAGGGCACCCAGTGTTGCATGAATTCATGGCACACTCCTTCTGAACTCTACCCTACAGCCATGCAGGAGTCATGCAGGGCACCCGGTGTGGCATGAATTCATGGCACACTCCTTCTGAACTCTACCCTACAGCCATGCAGGAGTCGTGCAGGGCACCCGGTGAGGCATGAATTCATGGCACACTCCTTCTGAACTCTACCCTACAGCCATGCAGGAGTCGTTCAGGGCACCTGGTGTGGCATGAATTCATGGCACACTCCTTCTGAACTCTACCCTACAGCCATTCAGGAGGTGTGCAGGGCACCCGGTGTGGCATGAATTCTTGGCACACTCCTTCTGAACTCTACCCTACAGCCATGCAGGAGTCATGCAGGGCACCTGCGGTGGCATGAATTCAGGGCACACTCCTTCTGAACTCTACCCTACAGCCATGCAGGAGTCATGCAGGGCACCCGGTGTGGCATGAATTCATGGCACACTCCTTCTGAACTCTACCCTACAGCCATGCAGGAGTCGTGCAGGGCACCTGGTGTGGCATGAATTCATGGCACACTCCTTCTGAACTCTAACCTACAGCCATTCAGGAGGTGTGCAGGGCACCCGGTGTGGCATGAATTCATGGCACACTCCTTCTGAACTCTACCCTACAGCCATGCAGGAGTCGTGCAGGGCACCTGGTGTGGCATGAATTCATGGCACACTCCTTCTGAACTCTATCCTACAGCCATTCAGGAGGTGTGCAGGGCACCCGGTGTGGCATGAATTCATGGCACACTCCTTCTGAACTCTACCCTACAGCCATGCAGGAGTCATGCAGGGCACCTGGGGTGGCATGAATTCATGGCGCACTCCTCCTGAACTCTACCCTACAGCCATTCAGGAGTCATGCAGGGCACCTGGGGTGGCATGAATTCAGGGCACACTCCTTCTGAACTCTACCCTACAGCCATGCAGGAGTCGTGCAGGGCACCTGGGGTGGCATGAATTCATGGCGCACTCCTTCTGAACTCTACCCTACAGCCATGCAGGAGTCATGCAGGGCACCCGGTGTGGCATGAATTCATGGCACACTCCTTCTGAACTCTACCCTACAGCCATGCAGGAGTCGTGCAGGGCACCCGGTGAGGCATGAATTCATGGCACACTCCTTCTGAACTCTACCCTACAGCCATGCAGGAGTCATGCAGGGCACCCGGTGTGGCATGAATTCATGGCACACTCCTTCTGAACTCTACCCTACAGCCATGCAGGAGTCGTGCAGGGCACCCGGTGAGGCATGAATTCATGGCACACTCCTTCTGAACTCTACCCTACAGCCATGCAGGAGTCGTTCAGGGCACCTGGTGTGGCATGAATTCATGGCACACTCCTTCTGAACTCTACCCTACAGCCATTCAGGAGGTGTGCAGGGCACCCGGTGTGGCATGAATTCTTGGCACACTCCTTCTGAACTCTACCCTACAGCCATGCAGGAGTCATGCAGGGCACCTGCGGTGGCATGAATTCAGGGCACACTCCTTCTGAACTCTACCCTACAGCCATGCAGGAGTCATGCAGGGCACCCGGTGTGGCATGAATTCATGGCACACTCCTTCTGAACTCTACCCTACAGCCATGCAGGAGTCGTGCAGGGCACCTGGTGTGGCATGAATTCATGGCACACTCCTTCTGAACTCTAACCTACAGCCATTCAGGAGGTGTGCAGGGCACCCGGTGTGGCATGAATTCATGGCACACTCCTTCTGAACTCTACCCTACAGCCATGCAGGAGTCGTGCAGGGCACCTGGTGTGGCATGAATTCATGGCACACTCCTTCTGAACTCTATCCTACAGCCATTCAGGAGGTGTGCAGGGCACCCGGTGTGGCATGAATTCATGGCACACTCCTTCTGAACTCTACCCTACAGCCATGCAGGAGTCATGCAGGGCACCTGGGGTGGCATGAATTCATGGCGCACTCCTTCTGAACTCTACCCTACAGCCATGCAGGAGTCATGCAGGGCACCTGGCGTGGCATGAATTCATGGCGCACTCCTCCTGAACTCTACCCTACAGCCATTCAGGAGTCATGCAGGGCACCTGGGGTGGCATGAATTCATGGCGCACTCCTTCTGAACTCTACCCTACAGCCATTCAGGAGGTGTGCAGGGCACCCGGTGTGGCATGAATTCTTGGCACACTCCTTCTGAACTCTACCCTACAGCCATGCAGGAGTCATGCAGGGCACCTGCGGTGGCATGAATTCAGGGCACACTCCTTCTGAACTCTACCCTACAGCCATGCAGGAGTCATGCAGGGCACCCGGTGTGGCATGAATTCATGGCTCACTCCTTCTGAACTCTACCCTACAGCCATGCAGGAGTCGTGCAGGGCACCTGGTGTGGCATGAATTCATGGCACACTCCTTCTGAACTCTAACCTACAGCCATTCAGGAGGTGTGCAGGGCACCCGGTGTGGCATGAATTCATGGCACACTCCTTCTGAACTCTACCCTACAGCCATGCAGGAGTCGTGCAGGGCACCTGGTGTGGCATGAATTCATGGCACACTCCTTCTGAACTCTATCCTACAGCCATTCAGGAGGTGTGCAGGGCACCCGGTGTGGCATGAATTCATGGCACACTCCTTCTGAACTCTACCCTACAGCCATGCAGGAGTCATGCAGGGCACCTGGGGTGGCATGAATTCATGGCGCACTCCTTCTGAACTCTACCCTACAGCCATGCAGGAGTCATGCAGGGCACCTGGCGTGGCATGAATTCATGGCGCACTCCTCCTGAACTCTACCCTACAGCCATTCAGGAGTCATGCAGGGCACCTGGGGTGGCATGAATTCAGGGCACACTCCTTCTGAACTCTACCCTACAGCCATGCAGGAGTCGTGCAGGGCACCTGGGGTGGCATGAATTCATGGCGCACTCCTTCTGAACTCTACCCTACAGCCATGCAGGAGTCATGCAGGGCACCCGGTGTGGCATGAATTCATGGCACACTCCTTCTGAACTCTACCCTACAGCCATGCAGGAGTCATGCAGGGCACCTGGGGTGGCATGAATTCAGGGCACACCTTCTGAACTCTACCCCACAGCAATGCAGGAGTCATGCAGGGCACCTGGGGTGGCATGAATTCATGGCGCACTCCTTCTGAACTCTACCCTACAGCCATGCAGGAGTCATGCAGGGCACCTGGGGTGGCATGAATCCAGGGCACACTCCCCCTGAACTCTAGGCAAACTGCAGCACTGCACGAGAGCCGCCAGGGAGCCCGGCTGTATTGCTCTTGTAAACCAGGGAAGGCTCGCTCGTCGCTATTTACCACCTGCTCCAACAGATCCACCTCTCTGCAGAGCAGATCTGTGCAGATCCCAAGAGACCGGGGCCGTGCCAGAAGAAGCTAAAATAAACACTTCAAAGTGAAAAACAGGGTAACTCCCTCAAGGGCCTGTATTTCTGCAAGGCCTGATGCAACGCAGAAGCCTGCCTTGCAGGAGGCCCTGCTGGGAGGCTTCCGAGGAATGCATCGCCCCCATGTGCTCCAGGTGAGGGGGCGTGGGCGCTGGGGCAGGGTAGCGCCAGGAGCAGAAATAATAGCATGTTTTCAAGTGTAGCCGCCTCGAGGCGCTGGATGGCACGAGGCTCACGCCGCAGACTGGGCGCGTCCCTGAACGATAGCGCGGGATCACTGTAAACAGCAACAGGGCAGGCGGCATCAGGTGCCAACCCAAGTGCCCCTCACTGGGGAGGGATGGGAGAAGCGGTGCCAGGGAAACTCGACCTGCGCTGCAATGCCCGACATGTCTCCGAGGGCTGATGCCCTACAGAAAGGCGGGGCAAGCGGCTCCAATGATGCTGCTATGGAGTCAAGTGTTACACTGAGACAGGGCTCGCCGAATAACCAGGGGTTATTAGCAGAATGAATGAACGAATGAAAGGCTGGATGCGCGGGTCCCGCATTCGCCTGCACCTGTGCATCCAAGGTCGCTGCAGCCAACGACAGCTGTGGACGCAGAGTCGGCTCACGGCTTGCCCCGGTGTTCTGTCTGTTTTAGGTCCCCCGTCTGTTAAGCCACATTCCTCTGAACTAGCCCTTTGCACCAAGAATACTGTTCACTTGGACGGGATTCCTGCTGCAGTTTAGGACCGCGAGGTTTTGGCTTCCTGATTTTCAGGACCGTCTTTTGAACGTAGAGTATATGGGGTCACTGGAAAGATATTTTAACTGGGAGCATTTGTAACTGCTTTAGTTTAATCACCACTGCAACCCTAGTGACAAGAAGCGAGAATAAACAAACTTCAAGGCGCACAGAGGGGGCTGCGGCGGGTGAGCCTGGAGAGGTGAAGCAGGCAGGATGCTAAGAGCTTCCCACACCAGTTGGCATTCGGCAACAGGAAAGTGCCCACTGGATTTACGGACCGCAAGGGCTGGCGCTGGTGCCAGGATGGATGTGCGTGACCTGAGTGACAGAGGGTTGAGGCTAAAGGAAAATAAACAGGACATGGGGAAGAAGTACTGTAGCAAGAGTAAGGGACAGAAGATGACTGAGGGAGAGGTGCAGTGCGATACGAGGGAATGACTGGCTTCACAAGGCCTGTAAGGGTAAGAGGTGCAAGGAGCAGTGTGATCAGACCAAGGGGTGGAGAGTTCACACAGACTGTGGGGAAAGTGCAGTGAGGATACAAGGGAATGTCTCAGTTCACAAGGCCTGTAAGGGTAACAGAGGTATAGAAACCAGGGAGTGAGGGTGAAAGGTAAGATATGAGCTGGGTGGCAAGGGGTGGAAGGAGCAGTGATCAGAGCAAGGGGTGGAGAGTTCAAACACCAACAGACAGTGAGAGAGGTTCAGTGGGGATACAAGGGAATGTCTCAGTTCACAAGGCCTGTAAGGGTAACAGAGGTATAGAAACCAGGGAGTGAGGGTGAAAGGTAAGATATGAGCTGGGTGGCAAGGGGTGGAAGGAGCAGTGATCAGAGCAAGGGGTGGAGAGTTCAAACACCAACAGACAGTGAGAGAGGTTCAGTGGGGATACAAGGGAATATCTCAGTTCACATGACGTGTAAGGGTAACAGAGGTATAGAAACCAGGGAGTGAGGGTGAAAGGTAAGATATGAGCTGGGTGGCAAGGGGTGGAAGGAGCAGTGATCAGAGCAAGTGGTGGAGAGTTCAAACACCAACAGACAGTGAGAGAGGTTCAGTGGGGATACAAGGGAATGTCTCAGTTCACATGACGTGTAAGGGTAACAGAGGTATAGAAACCAGGGAGTGAGGGTGAAAGGTAAGATATGAGCTGGGTGGAAGGAGCAGTGATCAGATCAAGGGGTGGAGAGTTCAAACACCAACAGACAGTGAGAGAGGTTCAGTGAGGATACAAGGGAATGTCTCAGTTCACATGACGTGTAAGGGTAACAGAGGTCTGGATACCGGAGCGTGAGGGTGAAAGGTAAAATACGAGCTGCAAGGAGCAGTGTGATCAGACCAAGGGGTGGAGAGTTCATACAGCCACAAACAGACAGTGAGAGAGGTGCAGTGGGGATACAAGGGAATGTCTCCGTTCAGAATCTATAAGGGTAACAGAGGTGTGGATACTGGAGCGTGGCGCCTTAGGTACAAGTAGAATCTGAGCTGGGTGCGAGGGGTGAAGGACTTCGGAGCTATCTCTGGAGAGCGGGCGGACTGTACAGGTGGTGAGAAATGGGGATCTGAGAAGTGAGCCGCTGGTCTGTTCATCTGATATGAAATATTGTGTTATCGGGTATGGAATGTCGGCATTGAGCAGAAGTACCAACATTCCCGCGTCCACTCATGAAGAATTAGCATGTGTTCGAGGCACTCTCCCCGAGGAGCGTGGATATTGCAACTAGTCCTCTAGCATAGGACTTTGTCATTTTGTGAATGGAGGACCATTCGAGATCAATTTTGCAATCGAGGGATCTTCATGGAGGAGAGCTCAGGAGGAATCTACCTGCAGGTTCTCTGGAGGTCACAAGGATGGGCTTTTCCTGGACCAAGACTTTGGACACTTTCGACAACTGTTCTGTAGCTCACTAGAAGAGCGCGTTCGAGGATCTTCCAACCTTTACCCGTAGCAGGGGTGTTTAACGAAGAGCCGGCGGAGGGCAGAGGTCCATCAAACATTTTCAGGATATCCACACAAGATAAATTTACCTGCAATGAACCTAAATGGAACACATACACATTCAAGGTTTATCCCAAACATCTGGATAGGATCTAGGACTACTGGAGCTATGCTGGACACCCCTGATCTACAGCATTTATAATCCAACCACATACACTATCAGAAGCACGTTTCTGGTTGGCCTTTCAGATCAATAAAAATATTATTTTATCTCTCTAGAAGGATCATGGCTGGCTCTGGTGCTTGTGCAAAAAAGAGGGGCCACTGGTGACCACAAACCCTGCCATGTGTTGTCAACACTGGGAAGGTGGAATGGGTGAGAGTTCGAAAGTTGACGCTGCTGCCATTTTGAGACCGCTGTGGAATAGGTTAGGATTCAACAATTGAGGGTGTCCCCATCAAAGACCTGCTCCACACAGAAAGCAGATCGAAAATGAAGTTGTGTGCCTATGAAGGAGATGTGGGCTTCCAGCTGACTTGGAATCTGGGTCCCAGGTCTGGCACTTGACTGCAAGTCCTGTGACCCTGGGCACATCACTCGCTCTCCCTGCTCCTAAAACTCTAAGTATGTATGAAACATAATGCCACTATGAAATGCAAACAAATAAATCCCCAGCTGATGCCAGAGTTCTGTTGCTGGGGTGCTATATGCTTCCGTATGGAGCCTTCAAGCTGCTATTTGAGCTGCCAGCCTAAATCAACAAATACCAACAGGTAACACAAAAACATAGAATGAAAAAGTGCACCTTCGGGAAAACAGAAGTGCCTGGACAAGAGGGGCTAACTCGCCAGCGAGCATCTACAACCTCTCCGTAGAATGCTTCAAATCTTGGTCATTTACAACGAAACGTAAGCACCTACTCTCGAGTTATTCTCAACCTCGTGTCCTTTTTAAGAATTCTCCCCTGACCTTTCCACGAGCTGAAATAAATACCATGTTTCTTAAAATACGGGACTCTCGCAATCTGGCCAGGCTGCTGATGTCAGCACGGAGCAGGCCTGCCGTGGCTAGCACTTGGGCTAACATGTTGCTATGTAATGCAACCAGGACATCTGACATTTAACTGGCCTCGCGTAGGGGCGGGCCCAGGGTCCCTTGTGGCTGTGAGCGCGCGGCCGCCAGCCCCCGGGATCTGCCCAGTGCCCATGAGATGTGATGGGTTAGACGGTATCTAGTAGATGCTGGAAAAAACATACACTTTTAGAAATGAAACATTGTGTAACCTCTTAAGCCAAGAGAATGAAGTGTGGGGCCGGGGAGGAAGAAGGGAGGGCTGAAGGGGAAGGGTATGAGCGACGAGTCTCCTGCCCCACACATGCTCTCTTGCATGGGGGGGGCAGAAGAAGTGAAATGAGAGGGCAGGAGGAGAGAGGTGGGGGCAGGAGGAGAGAGGGTGGGGGCAGGAGGAGAGAGGGAGGGAGGGGCAGAGGCAGGAGGAGGGAGAGGGGGGACAGGAGGAGGGAGAGAGAAGGAGCGGCAGGAGGAGGGAAGGGCGACTGCAGGAAGAAGGTAGGGGGGCAGAGTAGGCCGAGAGCAGAGAAGGAAGAGTAAAACAAGCATTTGCAATGCAATAGGTCTCGGATTTGTAAGAGTTAGAGGTATTGGCGTTGTAAATGACAATGTCTTTTACCCATGTGTTTTGGTTTTGAGTGGATGTATGTGGTGTGGAGTGGAATTATGTGGGTTGGATTGGAATTGTTAGTTGTGGAATTGTGTGGTGGAATTGTGTGGTATGGAGTGGATCTGTGTATATTGGGGTGTGATAGAATAGGGTCTAGTGGGGTGTGGTTGTTTGATGTGGGTTAGATTGGTGTGGAGTGGGGTAGAGAGGTGTATATTGGAGTGGGTAGATTGGAGTAGGGTAGTTTAGGATAGATTGTAGTGTATTAGAGTATGGTAAATTGGAGTGGCGTAGATTGTTGTAGATTAGAGTGGGGTAGAGTTGAGTGTGGTAGATCGGATAGAATGTAGTGTGGTGGAGTGGGTTACAGAGGGCTAAATTGTGGTAGGGTGGTATTGAGTGGGGTAGATTGGGATGAGGTGGACTGGCGTGGGTAGATTGGCGTCTGGTAGCTTGCTATGGAGTAGTTTGGGACAGAGTTGACAGGGTTAGTTTTGAAAGAGTGGAGGTGCTAGATTGGCGTAGGGTGGAGTGGGGTAGATTGGAATGAGGTGGCTTGGCGTGGGTAGAGTGGCGTGTGGTAGCTTGCTATGGAGTAGTTTGGGACAGAGTTGACAGGGTTAGTTTTGAAAGAGTGGAGGTGCTAGATTGGCGTAGGGTGGAGTGGGGTAGATTGGAATGAGGTGGCTTGGCGTGGGTAGAGTGGCGTGTGGTAGCTTGCTATGGAGTAGTTTGGGACAGTTGACGGGGTTAGTTTTGAAAGAGTGGAGGTGCTAGATTGGCGTAGGGTGGAGTGGGGTAGATTGGAATGAGGTGGCTTGGCGTGGGTAGAGTGGCGTGTGGTAGCTTGCTATGGAGTAGTTTGGGACAGAGTTGACTGGGTTAGTTTTGAAAGAGTGGAGGTGCTAGATTGGCGTAGGGTGGAGTGGGGTAGATTGGAATGAGGTGGCTTGGCGTGGGTAGAGTGGCGTGTGGTAGCTTGCTATGGAGTAGTTTGGGACAGAGTTGACGGGGTTAGTTTTGAAAGAGTGGAGGTGCTAGATTGGTGTAGGGTGGAGTGGGGTAGATTGGAATGAGGTGGCTTGGCGTGGGTAGAGTGGCGTGTGGTAGCTTGCTACGGAGTAGTTTGGGACAGAGTTGACGGGGTTAGTTTTGAAAGAGTGGAGGTGCTAGATTGGTGTAGGGTGGAGTGGGGTAGATTGGAATGAGGTGGCTTGGCGTGGGTAGAGTGGCGTGTGGTAGCTTGCTATGGAGTAGTTTGGGACAGAGTTGACGGGGTTAGTTTTGAAAGAGTGGAGGTGCTAGATTGGTGTAGGGTGGAGTGGGGTAGATTGGAATGAGGTGGCTTGGCGTGGGTAGAGTGGCGTGTGGTAGCTTGCTATGGAGTAGTTTGGGACAGTTGACGGGGTTAGTTTTGAAAGAGTGGAGGTGCTAGATTGGCGTAGGGTGGAGTGGGGTAGATTGGAATGAGGTGGCTTGGCGTGGGTAGATTGGCGTGTGGTAGCTTGCTATGGAGTAGTTTGGGACAGAGTTGACGGGGTTAGTTTTGAAAGAGTGGAGGTGCCAGATTGGCGTAGGGTGGAGTGGGGTAGAGTTTATTATGAGGTCGAGGAGTGCAAATATAATTCCAAGAGGGGATATTACATTTTCCATGGCTTGATTATTTGTGCTTTTAAAAAAAGAGCTATGGAGGGAGCAGCATGCAGTGCGAGGGAGAAGAAATAATACCATCACATTGTGAGCAGCGGATGGTCGCTGATTACATTTGATTAATCAGTGTTCCTGGTCCACAGAAAGGACGGTAACTGATGTTTGGCTAGCAGTGGCCAATTAAAGTGGCTGCAAAGAGATGTTGCAGCCATCAAATGGTAAGTAGTGAGAGGTCTTCAAGCCATTTGTTAAATAACAATGTCGGATCCTTTTAATATGTCTTTTATGGTATTATTGTAATGCAGTGGAGTGTGTTTTCAGTATGTCGGTGTTGTGAGTGTTTTAATTTTAAGTAAATCTCATTGCTTTTTAAAAAATATTCCAAAGTGCTTTTATTCAATTTTCCACATTCAATATATACAAAAAATTGTATTTAATAAAACACTTACTTTGTTAATAAAGCAAGTGTTTTAGAATGTGGCTTGCACATCCAAGAACAGCTCCTAAAAGTACATGGTCTCACTTTTTAAGATCGTGTTAATGGCTGAATGGTCCTATAGTGTGAAAAATATGTTAACGTAAGTCGCCAGAGACTGGGTCTTGAAGGGCGTGACTTTAACGGCAACCTCAACTGCTAATGTAATCGAAAGATTTATTTCTGCAAGTACTATGAATTTGTTTTTCCCTTGGACACATGTGGATTGACATGCCTGCATGTTTAAAATTGAAATTGTGTAATTTTCTTAATTACATTAATAACGAATATTTAAGGCTATAGTAAGCGTGTTACAAAGTATGATGTTTTTAATATTTTCTTGGTTTTCAATGTACTATAATGTGCTAGAGACATAGCTAAATGTAAAGCACCTATGGAATTTTATTTTTATTCTTTGAGTAAAGTGCGCAGTGCAAGGGAGATTTGTTTTATTAAAGTTCTCTGTACATCTAGTAGTCACTTGACCAGACCCTCATTATTTGAGAAAATATATTGCGTATGCAGTAGTGGTGCCGTCATCTGAATGCTGCTTTAAAGGCTTTCCATGGATTATATTGCAACAGAGTGAGACTACATCAGAAAGCACTTTGAGGCACTGTGAGTGTTTTGTTCACTACTGCAGCATTTTTATGGCGATGGCGCTGAACAGCCTTTAGCTGATTTGAAAATAGTGTCAGTTGGCTGCGGCTTTAAAGCGCTTATTTTAACCGCTTGGATAGTCTGTGCCATGAAAGAACATCACGTATTCTGATACGAATACAACTAGATTAAACATAAACGTACATGGACTGTTTAATAATGTCTACCATTCAAAGGCCATATATAGCACCTGTAGACAAATGCTTGTGATTAGAAGGCGCAGTTTCTTTCTAGTGCAGAGCCTGTCTAGTGCCAGTTCAAGATCTGCGAGAACCGCACTCAGTCCCGGACCAAAAGAGATGTGTAGCAGTGCTGAATAATTCTTGGCAGTCATCGCAGTGCACTCCCATGTGTGGCAGTAGGGGCACTTGGTTACAGTGTGAGTGCCGGGGGCTGCCGGTGAGCAGATGAGGAGACTGGGTCTGCAGCAGCCGGTGATGCGAGGCTGGTGGTCAGTGGGGGAGCAGCGGGCTCATTTTGTGGGATGTAATGACATAGTGCATTAACGTGTGTGGTAATTGTGGACACTAGATCACAGTGTGAGCACTGAGGAGACTGGGGCTACAGGAGTGGCCAAGCGTGGCTGGCGAGGAGTGGAAGTCATTGTGGGTTTAGCGGGCTCATCATATGGTATTTTTAGTTTGCTCACCTCATTGTGTCGCCCAATATTGTACCGCCCGGACTCATTGCAGCATGTAGAGCTGTACGGAATGACAGGCGAGGAGGAAAATGGCGGCGGGCTCTTTAAGTCATTGTCTAGGCAGTCGGGTTATCCGTCCGCTCGTTCAACAAGCGCGCTTGGAAATGCATGCAGCTCCAGAGAGATTAGTAAACAAGCAATGCACAAGCTGCAGCATTTCAAGCATGCTTGTTAAAAGCAAACTGTACAAGCACAGCCCAAGCGTCCGATCGCCAAAGCAGATGAAGCGGGCACCATGGGGAATCACTAGCAGGAAAAAGACAGGCTGCCGGCGAAGATTCTCGAGCAGCCCTTCCTCACGAGCAGCCATGGCTGCACTGGGCAGGGGGAGGGGCGGTGCAAAACCAGTGGTGCGCGCGCACCACAGAGGAGCGGGGGAAAGGGAGCGAGGCGAACGCGTGCTGCTGTGCGTGCTAGCCACCGACGGGAATGGGTCGGAGCAAAGGCGGGACATGCGCCCGCCTTTGCCCAATTGCGTGCATTTGTTTAAAAAAAAAAAAAAGCTACAGCCAGTGGCAGCCGGAGGAAAAAAAAAAAAACACCGTGTGGTCAGCTTCCAAAAGCCCGTGCAAGAGGTCTCGGGCTGCGCGAGCAGTGCTGCGCACTGCAACGCTAGGCCCGAGACCTAAAAAGGGACAGAGAAGGGAGGGGGAAATGGAAAGAATGGAGGACAGGAGGAGGGGGACTTTAACAAGGCAGAGGGCACTTCGTGGGATGGTTACACAAGGCGATTGCTCATTCACAAGCTTCCTCTGCATAAGCAAACATACGTCACGTCTGCCAGCAAGACCATGGTTGGCACGGACAGCCCCTCCCCCCTTCCCCCCCTTTGGGGGCCCGTAACACTCCTCTAGTCCCACTCTTGGGGTACCACAGGGCACCATCCTTTAGCCAGTTTGAACCCGCTCCATTTTTCACAGGTCCGTGAGCTGAGAATCTTCAGGCATGTATGTGGAAGACGCCCAGAAGATCTGCGGAAAGTCTTAACGAGGAGCTGGGCCCCTGGGAGGTTAAATATTGATAGTTGTGGCCGGCCGTAACCAGTGGTTAACCAGGATTAAGGAGGGAGATCAGCATAGTCTTCAGACTGACAACCCGAGCTCTGACCTTCACCTCCTCGCGTTATCCCAGCTAAGGGAAGCCACGGGAAAAAAGGTCTAATAGGTGGGGGTATAACGGGCTGTCTCCAGTGTCAATGAAACACATTTGGAAACTGTATAAACACCTTGAATTCTAGAATAGATTAGTCTTTTTGTTGTTTTTTTTTGACTGATGGTTACACGGACTTCTCTTTTCCATCATTCTTAACCCTTCCATCTTTCTACCCCTCCAACTCAAACAAAGAATTGTGATAAAAGTGAACAAGTGTGTTTTCACTGACCCCATAGGACTCCGCCCACAAAACACGTCCTCTGTAGGCAGATGCGGACTGTGATGTCCAAGAAAACCACTTGTTTAATTGCTTCTTTTGGTAACCAAACACCTCCTGTTCTCTAGATTTGCACTTCTCTGCCTGGTACCACTATTCCCTTTTATGTTTTATTAATACAAAAGGTCCGAGTCAACACCCTCCAAACTGTTCATTGGTGGTTTGACTATCAGTGGCTCTGGGTCCCTAGACCTACATACACACATGCACTTTGGACTCTTGCACAGTCCGACCAAAATATGAAACGCCTGCGTCCTAGGAGCTGGTAAACTGACCAGCGAGACTGTACACACCTGCTCTCAGGGTGGTTGGTCGTCTCTGCTGGTCAAGAGGGGACAGGAGTAGACGGGAAGAGCGAAAAATGTTACCTGCCGATGAGGCTGTAGCCACACTGGTGCCTTTTATCATATTCTTTGGGATTGCCTGGTACTGCAGGGCGTCTGGATGGCAGTGACTGACAGAGGTGTGCGGGGCATCCCTCACCGCCTCGGTGGTGTCTCCTAAATGTTTGGGAGGAAACGGATTTGCTCCATATGGAACATATATGGATCGCCCTGGGGTTGGCTGAAGCTAAACGGAATGTTGCTGAAATGTGGCGTGCGGAACAGGCGCCACAATTGGAGGACTGGAAACAGGATATAGACTGGTGTATGCTGGCTGAGAGGGTGATATATGAAGGCCAGGGTTGCCCCCAAAAGTGGGCAAAAGTTTGGGGACATTGCAATGCCTATAGAGGTAGTATATGTGATAACCTAAACAATCGAGTGGTGGCACGGTTGTATATATGCGCAAACCACGTGCATGCCCCATCTCAAATATACTACATATTTACCCAGTGCAACAGAGGATAAAGGGCGGCCACCGCTCCCTTCTTATATCGGGAGAAGATCTCCTGAAAACAAAGATACAATTTCCTGAGCACCTATGTATTCAAAAAAGGTCCAGTCCTGTATTTGCCCACAGTATGCAATTTCCTTTCCTTTTCTTTCTTTTATTTAATTCCAAAACAGTCTTGACAGGTGTGAACAATCAAAGAAATAGCCATATGTGATACCCTAGCCTCCATCTCCTTTGGTGGCCGGAATGTCTAAGGCAGTTCCATTGAGCGATGCTGCGGGTTGTGTTGAGAGATGGGGCGAGGGGGGGGGACGGAGTGGTATGATGCGGCTATGAAGATGATCTAAAGGAATTTAACAGTGCACAGTTTCGTTTTGTATATATTTTTATTGAAATTGTCAATAAAAAGATTTGTGTTAAAAAAACGAGGACAGGAGTGGCGGGCAGGGAGTTGGCCATTTACACAACAGCCTCCCTCACAGCGACAAATATATGGATAAAAAAGCTACACCGAGCGCATAGTACCTTTTCTATTTACTACAGGCATGCTCCGTTGGCAAATGCAGTATAAGGAACACATTGATGCATCGTTCATATGGGTGCCCTGTGCTGGCTGGCCTGACTGCCAAGTGTGCCCCTGCGCCTTCACAGCCGGCCCTCTGGAGTGTTAAATGCCATGTTTGCCTCTGAATATTAGGAGACCTCTGGATGATTCTTCCGCGTGACATCTCCCTGAACTGTCGCTCCTTTCTCATCCCATTCACACCGAAGAGCATTCCACCAATCAGAGCCCGTCGGCTAATCTCCTCAGCTCAGGCTCTTTATTAAAAGATAATTCATTTTTAATTGTACATTTTGGTCTTGCTCCCTTACCCCTCTAGCAGCTAGCTGCTGCTAATGGCCTGCCTGGTCCCCTGGTAGGGCTCCGTCTGCAGAATAACACCACTGCTCCTTTACCCTTGTTCACAGTTTTGCAAAAAGCAGGAAAGGTCAGAGAAACGAAAGCAAAACACAGGCGAGCTGTGGGTCCGCCTAAAGGCTCAGATGCAGACCACTCCAAAGAGCATTGTTGCTAGAGAAAACAGGACACGAGTGAGGTGAAAGATTAGGGCAGGCAATGGGTGACCCTAGCAAAGAGTTTGGTGCAAGAAATGGGTATTAACCAAGGGCAGAGGAAACGAATGTAGGGAGTACCCCAAAAGCAAACATAAAACGGGGGCTAGCACACGAGAGTAGCAAGGAAAATAGTGAAATGAAAAAATAAACAGAAGATGCAATAGGTGACCCCTAGAGTTAGAAGCAAGAAATGGGATGACCCACAGGAGACAGAAGTAAGCCATGGGGTGACTCCAAGAAAAGGCAGAAGAAATATGTCACCCTAGTGCTTAGAAGCAGAAAATGGGGTGACCTCCAAGAAAAAGAAGTAAGCCATAGTGTGACCTACAAGAAAGAAAAGCAAGACATGGGGTGAACAAAAAAAGATCGGCCAAGGAACAGGGAACGGTCTCAGCGATAGGTGCAAGGGATTGGGTGACCCAAATTGGCAGGAGAAAGAATTGTAAGGATTGCAAGAGATGACAGCAAGACACGTGGTGAATCTATGGCAAGGACAAGTGTCTTGAAACATGAGCATGAAATGGATAAATCCAGTCACACTAACAGAAAGTGCGTTGACCATGGCATGAAGCAAGAAATGCAGTTAACCGTAGTCAAAGCGAGAAATGTATGCAGTATTTCTATAGTGAGAACCTAGCTACAAGGCAGCCGGGCACTGTATAGGGTGAAAGACAAGCATAAAGTCAAGTGATAGGAGACGTAGCTGGTTAATGCATTTTGATGTAGTGTTCTTTAAAGAAGTGAGTCTTCAACTCTCTGCTAAAATTGGAGCAGCGTTGGGGCGGTCCTGATGGGTACAAGGATGTTGTTCAAGATCCTGGCTGCATGGATGGAAAAGGCCCGCTGCCTTGTTTATTCTTCAGGCCCTGGATGAGGCACGCTGTGGCATGTGAGAAACCCTTTAGAGGTGCCAGTGAGGTGTCGGGGAGGCCATGGGGCAGAGCTCTACCACCAATGGAGTAGCAAGGGTGCCATGGGATCTTGCACAATCAAGGAAAATTGACCACTTAACCACTAATTATGTAGTAAATTAATACAATAATCAGGGTTAGATGGGCCAGTCAGGCTACTTGGACCTGGTGCCGCTGCACCTGCTGCACCATTGATAGCTACGCCCTTGGTTACCATTGTCCAAACGTGCACAGGGCCTTGAAAAGTAGTTCTAAAGTTGCTTTCTGGAAGAAATGGGTTCACTTTCTTTAGAAGAGAGCTGGTACCAAGCAGCTTGTTTTTTTGCCAATGTGTTCCTTGAGGGTGAGGCTGGCGTCCAGGGTACATCCAAACGACTTGGCATTTGGGATGAATCAACGCAAAACGGTGCAGTTAGAAACAGGACCACCACAGGTGTAGAAGCAAGATATGGGTTTAACTGAAGAAACTATGAGGGAAAGACGAGCTTACAAGCTCTGGGAAAGGAGGACCCTCACTCGGGAATGAGGAAGAGACCACTCTTTCCAACAGGATGGGAAAGATGAAAGAATGCCCCTTCTGCAGGTTGGGAGACAGGTGGCAACCCAGACCCTCCGTCTCCCGACCTCAAAGAAAAGAAGGGACCTTCCCTCAAAGAAAAGAAGTCTCACATCCTCCTAAAATCTTGGCAAGCCAGCAAAAACCCCAGAGGAGGCAGAGCCTGGGCCCTCTGCATCTGTGCAATGCTAAGACATGGAGGCAGCGACCTATCACCCCTCAAGGTGACAGCGTAGCATCTTTCCCAAGCTAAGAGATGGGCAGCCAATCTCATCCCCATCTGTAAGCTGGAAGAAAGGCAGTAACTTCACCTTCATCCAGGCAGGGAGAGGCAGTGACTTCCCTTCAGGTGTAACAGGACCACGGTACATGGTTACCAGTCAAGTACCCGCTGCATACCTTAAGATTTACTGAATATGTTAAAGTACGCTGAAACTGAGTAAAAACCTTCCCCGATGGATCGGCGTCTAAAATCTAAACATCAAGGCCAAGAAGACGCAGACAGCAAAAGACTCGTCCCTGGTTTCTGATGGTCCTGGTCCATGGACAGACCTTTTCTATCGGCCACACCTTCTCTGCAGTGGACTCAGTTAGGGTAATAAGGTAGGGGCTTGCTCCTATGTACACACTCAATAGCACCCCTGCTGTGGTGTTAGTCCATCGTGAATTCCGAAGGCCTGAAGGCCGTAGACGATTATGAGGTCCAGGTGTACAAAGCCATAAGGCTGGAAAATGTGCAATGAACACTGGAAAGTTGAAGGATTCCAATGCCTTGGTATTTACAGTGCACTCATTACAGTGCTTAGTTTGAGCCGGTGGTTTCCGGTGCTAGGCACCGGCACATAATTGCCAACACCGGCACTTATGACAGTCTGCCTCTTGGTGACACTGTTTGCTTAATTAAGGGATGAGCACAATCACAGTTGTTTAATGATTCAATATACATTGAAAGCCTGCCGCCCAACCCATTCTTATAGCTTTAGGGGCCCGTAGTAGTCTCAATTATCACTTTTAGGAGTGTGTTGGTTAGGAGTTGTGTTGACTCTGACATTGGCAGCGCTGGTTGAGGCAAAGAGTGGTGCAAGCTGCGGTGGCCTCCTGACGACGGCCCTTGCAATTATTATTTTTACAAATTAAGCACCGATTTGTTATAATAGTATGGGGCTTGGTTTAGGAAGGAGGGTGACACTAGTCCCGGACAGCAACCAAACATTGCAGAAATAAAACTACACAAAAGAAGCCAAGAGAAACATTAAGGCATAGACCAGGGCAAACATGGACAGGCCTGTACGGAGAGAGCGGGATTTCCCAGCGTGGTTTAGCCATGCGTGCATCTGTCATACAACCAGGAAGCGGCCTTTACAACGTGGGCAGAGCCACGCTTGCAGTTTCTCAGTGTGGGTAAGGCAGTGCGCAGTCTAGATGCTGGGATGGGCGGGCACAGGAAGAGGAAGGATCGGCAGAGGACGCGGTCTGGTGAGAGTGGCTGGGGCCGGATTTTGGGGTGTGGGGGGTATTTTTTTAAGGCTCGTGGTTGTTTATAGGGCAGAGGGCCGGGTTTTAGGTCTCAGGGGAGGGGGGTAGGTTTAGGTTTTAGGGGTGGGGGGGGGTAGTTTTTATGGCTTGGGGGGGTTGGGTTGTTTATAGGGCTGGTGCCAGGGTTTTAGGGCTAGGGCGGAGGGGCTGGGGAGTGATCTTTACCACAAATGGCTTTACCAATCATGCCTTTACCACGAAATTGCGTGGTTTAGCCATGCGTGCCTCTGTCATACCGTCCAGAACCTCTGAAACCACAGTACTCCTGAGTCTTGTATACATGCACCAGTCCTGCCTCCTCTTAAGATATCTGATGCTGATGTCAGTGCAACTCTTGGTCCTCCTCTAGGAAGGGAAAGTAACTGTTGGAAACCACTGGAGGCGGCTAAAGCGTGCCCAAGAAAGTTTTAGGAAGTGGGGACACACGGCACAGAGGGAGCTCAGAAAAACAAAGATAGAGGATTATGAAACAATATAAACAGGAAAGTGGAGCTGGATAGAAATACGTTGATAAGGAGACCAACGATGGAAAAAAAATAATGCAGCAAAAAACGCAAAAGCAAAGCAGACCAAAACCCAAAGATAGGAACTCCAGACGGAAAAAGCGACAGCTAGATTTGGATGTGGGCAGAAGAGTGCGACGTCTGCCTGATCCGCGGATTAATATTTTATTCAAAAAGCCTCATTACGCGCAGCCCGCGCCACTAATTACCGAGGAAGGCGTGGAGCAGCCAGCAGCTCCATCAGGCACATCACAGCGATGCGGCTCTCGGTGCAGACGGCACATCCAGGCTCTGCGACAAGACTTTTATCGTTCGCAGCCAAGGCCATACTCTGAGCCGAGGCACAGAAAAAACACATCCTTTCTTGGTCCATTTATCCCCAGGAATGGCTCATTTCTATCCAGAGCAAAGAAAATATTCCGTTCTTTGAGCGCGCAGTCTCCAGTGGCTCATATTAGGGGGTGTCCAACATGGGTCCGAGAGGGCCGGATCTATAATTACTTCCACATAAGACACATTTACAATGAATCTACATGGAACTCATTGACGGTAAGTGGGCACCTGGAAACACCCCTCAAAGCTGCGTTTGACACCCCTGCCGAGAATCTAACTTCAGACTGCTGATACCACTACATATAGATTTACATCTTACATCAACCGTGCTTCACACCTCACGTACATCTGCACTGCGTACATGACAAGTGACATCCGCACATACATATTTATACTGTACCTCACAGACAAATGTTTACCTTACAAGAACAGTAGTGCACCTCACTTTATGTGAAGTGGTTCACCTCACAGATGCATACATTACAGGACTAGAGGTATCCACACATACATCTGTGTGAAATGCATGGACAATGGTACCATTAATACTGGTGTATGCCCTTCATGACCATGGGTGCACCACACCTACATTTGTACACCTTACATGTACAGAGGCATCCTTTACATACACATTCATGCCGCAGCCTTACTGGAACAGTACTGCACCTCAAATAAAGACCTCACACATCTCATACCTCACAGCCAGAAGTAAGACTTGTATACCTTACATGACTAGTGATGTATCCAACATACTTAATTTTATATTGCAAAAATAGTGTCTCGCATGAACAATGGTACCCCTCACATAGCTGTGCATGCCTTACATGAAAAGTGGTGACTTCACACCTTACGTCAATGCATCGGTATACATTACACTAGCAGTGGTTCGGCTCACAGACCGCTTTACCATACATGTACAGTGATGCACCACATGCATGTGTACATTACATGACAATGGTACCCCTCACATAGCCTTACATGAAAAGTGGTGACCTCACATACACCGTACGTCAATAGCGGTGTACCCAACATGCATCAGTATACATTACACTAACAGTGGTTCAGCTCACATACAGTTCTTTACCATACATGTACAGCAATGCACCACATGCATATGGGTACCTCATAAGCAGCTGTGCAGCTCACACACATCTGTATAACTTATGTGAAAAGTGATGTACCTCACACACATTTATATAGCCTGCATGAGCAGTGACGGACTTCACATACATCTGAATAAATACCTCACAGAAACAGTGATGTACGTCACACAGATCTGTGCACGAGACAAGAACAGGGATGTAGCTTAAATACACCTCTTAACCTATTCTGAGCAGTGATGAACTGCTCAAACCTTAACTGAACTGTGCTGCACCTCACACGACCACACACACACCTTACATAAAAAATGCATTACCTCATACATGGCTATACCTTAGATTAACAGTGGTGTCCCTTGCATACACCTGTGCACCAAACTTGAGCAGCAGTGTGTCTCCAACTTGTTAAATTCACAAGAGAAGAGTGTCACACTTGTGTACATTCAACTATCCTACACGGCACGGCGCACACCTCGAGACAATATTCAGTGGCACTGGAACGATGCAACTCTGCGGCACAGGAGTTTTACGCAAAATGATGGACTTGCCGCATTCGCCACAGAATCCACAATCTGCAGATTTTAACAATAAAATGGTTTCCATGTCAAAGGGATCAAAAGTTTCTAAAAATGCAGTAACCCGGTCTGCTGCGCAGTAGAAGGCCCCTCACAAGGGCCGACTGTTCAGCTGCTTCTTCATGTTTTTAGAGTTAACCTGATACTAATGATATGAAATCTTTGCCCATACAGTGTTAGCGTGAGCAGAAATAACAAAATAATGTGGTAATACCTTCACAAAATGTGCCAAGTTATGCCACATAATTTGCCTTTTCTTGATGCTAAACAGTCAACCCTGCCACATACTTGGGTCCTCCCCTGCTGCATAATTCCAGTGGCTCCTACTATATTCCTCAAATGTGCAGCACACAGGTTGTAAAATATTTCAAGTCAGTACGGACCTTTTAAACAGGTTCACAAATATTCCCTGTAACAGAGCATTAAAGGGAGTCATTAAGGCAGCAGGAGCCAGAGCTGTTCAGAATGAGCCGAGTGTGGCACGCACGTGGGCACCTTATGTTGGGATGTAAATACATTCACCTCGCATACACCTGGACTCTCTGCTCAGCTGCAACACCCACAGACAACAAGCATCACTTCATAACCTGGGCTCTGCTCAGCAGCAACACCCAGAGACAAGCATCAAGTCATACACCGGGACTCTGCTCAGCAGCTACACCCAGAGACAAGCATCACGTCATACACCCGGACTCTGCTCAGCAGCTACACCCAGAGACAAGCATCATATCATACACCTAGACTCTCTGCTCAGCATCAACACCCAGAAACAAGCATCACGTCATACACCTGGACTCTGCTCAGCAACAAGAATCCGAGACGAGCATCGCATCATACACCTGGACTGTTCAGCAGCAACACCCAGAGACATGAATCACGTCATACACCTGAACTTTGCTCAGCAGCAACACCCAAATACAAGCATCACGTCATACACCAAGACTCACTGCTCCGCATCAACACCAAGAGACGAGCATCACGTCATACACCCAGATTCACTGCTCCGCATCAACACCCAGAGACGAGCATCACGTCATACACCCGGACTCACTGCTCAGCAACAACACCCAGAGACGAGCATCACGTCATACACCCGGACTCGCTGCTCACCAGCAACACCCAGAGACGAGCCTCACGTCATACACCCAGACTCTCTGCTCCGCAGCAACACCCAGAGACGAGAATCACGTCATACACCCGGACTCACTGCTCACCAGCAACACCCAGAGACGAGCCTCACGTCATACACCCAGACTCTGCTCCGCAGCAACACCCAGAGACGAGAATCACGTCATACACCCGGACTCGCTGCTCACCAGCAACACCCAGAGACGAGAATCACGTCATACACCCGGACTCACTGCTCAGCAACAACACCCAGAGACGAGCCTCACGTCATACACCCAGACTCTCTGCTCAGCAACAACACCCAGAGACAAGCATCTCGTCATACACCTCGCCTTACTGCTCCCGCAGCAACACCCAGAGACGAGAATCACGTCATACACCCAGACTCACTGCTCAGCAACAACACCCAGAGACGAGCATCACGTCATACACCTCGACTCTCTGCTCAGCAGGAACACCCAGAAACGAGCATCACATCATACACCTGGACTCACTGCTCAGCAGCAACACCCAGAGACGAGCATCACGTCATACACCCGGACTCACTGCTCAGCAACAACACCCAGAGACGAGCATCACGTTATACACCTCGACTCACTGCTCAGCAGGAACACCCAGAGACTAGCATCACGTCATACACCTCGACTCACTGCTCAGCAGCAACACCCAGAGACGATCACGTCATACACCCCGACTAGAAGAGTTCACTTAGCGGATCATTATTAAAGGGTAAATTAGAAACATGAAGAAAACATGTCCCACACAAAGAACTATTAGTTACAAGCAAGATGGAAGGGCAAAACCCAAGGACCACAGGTCCTCCAAGATGGCGGCAAGGAGACACGAGCAGCTGCACATCGAACAGAAGGTGGCGCTCTAGCTGCTGTAAACCGCTGAAGGGAAGAGGTGCCACTGGACACCAGGAAACAGGAAGCCATCATCACCCAACAAGTTAAAGCAATTCTAAACCTTGAACTAAAGAGTCATTAGTTGTTGCGAATCATGAACTAAGTGTGTAATAACAATTACAAAGTAATAAATGTCACATCTTGAACTAAAATCACTGACTAGTGAACACCAACCATTGTCAATGTAATAGCAAAGGGTTCCTCAGCTCTGCAAACAAAAATCCAAATGCACACTAGTCATGACAAGCATTTGCAATGCAATAGGTCTCGCAGTTACACAAGTTAAAGCTATTGGCATTGTAAATGACAATGCCTTTTATTTATGTTTTAAAACGAAAACAAATATAAAAGGCATTGTTATTTGGAATGTCAATAGCTCAAACTCACGTAAATGCGAGACCTATAAACAGGGTCTTGTACAGGCAACAGTGAGGTGAGGACTGCAGTCTATTTGATTTTATAGGGCCAAGCTGGTATGAAAGGAAAGCATTGTCCAGAGAAAAGGTGCCAAAAAGAAATGCGAGTGCGGAAACCACTTTCTCCTTGAGAGTGTGCGCTAGCTGTACTGAGAAGTGTAGCCCAAGATGATACTAGCAAGCCAAGTGTGATACATCACACACACTGCTAGTCGAGGAGGGTGTGGCAGGTAAATATATTGTTACCATTATAAGTATCGTTGGGCTCCTGCCAGGCGTGATACCTCTCACGCTGTGCGAACAAGGAAACAAAAGCTAGTACACTGAATGAGGCACAATTCGGGAAGAGAGCTCCCCATGCCGCCAAGCATTCTAGAGTCAAACGCTCAGGCAGGGCTCCAGCACTGCGAAGCATTGGGAAACTCAGCTATCCAGAACAGGCGTGCTCGGGAAGCCGCCGCACGTCTGTAGCGGTAGATCAACTCGGGGGTAAAGTGGCGCTCCAGTCCTCAGAGCGGTCCAGTAATAAAGAGTCTAGGGGTAAAGTCAGGCTTACCGCATATACAGGCGGCTTCCTTGTCTTCGCGTTGGCGTGTCCCGGAACAGCTGAGAGCAGCTCAGCGGCGGTTCTAGGATGTCAGCATGGGCTCGGTCTGCATGGCGGGCGGGGCTCTTCTCTGGTGGCTATACTTCTTCGGCGGCTAAACAGAGTTCGGCATTGTGGTCATTCCTCGGCAGTGATGATCGCAAAGGCTAATCCACACCTGATAATCCACTGCGGAGCCAAGGACCAACGGTTCAGATACAAGATTGACCAGCGCCGGATCTCTCCGAGGAATGGGCTTATGTAGGCAGTCCCAAAATCTCGGAGAAGACACAGCTGTTGCACGCGAAAGCACGCCATGCCGTGAGCGTGCACATCGGCTGTCCGGGATCCCCAGAAAAGACACGCCATGAGCATGCACATCGGCTGACCGAGTGTCCGGGCGCAAGCTCAGCATTGCCAGCGAAGACACGCCGTGAGCGTGCACATCGCCTGTCCCCCTTCCGAACTCAAGTCGACGACAATAAGTCTCGCTAGCGACAGCGCTTCACGCTGCATCGCTAGGCGAGACCTAAAAAACGAAACCTAAGAACCCACACTACAAACAAACGGCTAAGGACACACTAGACATAGTAAACAAGATCTAGGAGCCTACAGAGTATCCAATAACTAAGGGTCTGTAAGAACTATGGTAACATCAACCGTAGGGACCACTGGCTACTCCATATCGAGAAGTAGGGTAACAGAAGATACTGTAGACCTAGGCCAGGGGTCCAACCAGCTACTCTATATCAAGCATAATAGTAAAAAAAAATAAAGATACTGTAAACATAGGGTCGAGAACGCCAGCTAGTCTGCATCAAGCAGTGTCACAGTCACAACCATATGACCCAGGGCTCAACAGCTACTCCATACCACGAGTAGCAGAAAAATACTACTGTAAACATGTAGACAGGTGCCCACCAGCTAATCTGCACCAATAAGCATGGTATGAAAAGCTACTGTTAACAGAGACAATGCCCCAGTAAATGCAACTGTATTTATATAGCACCTACTACCCTCGACAAGGCATCAAAGTGCTTTCGGTGACGAGCACGCTAGTCTGGAACCCAAAGGATTAGTGGTGGATTAGTACAGGGAAATATAAATTGTTAATTTGAGCTGTGGACATTTGAGTCTGTTAAATAGATTGAATAGGATAAAGGAGAGATAGAGGAGGGAAGAGTCTAGGAAGTGTTATTTGGGAGATCATAGTAGTAAAATGTGGTTTGGGATGAGTCAAAGGAGGAATACAAGAGGGAACATGAGTTAAAAAACCACATTGTAAACAAGAGTCAAGTCTCTTTGCCGATGCAGATTAAGAGAAAGAGCAACATTAGCCACTGTACACAAAGAGCTACGGAAGACTAGATATTGTAAACGTAGGGCTGCCGGACCACTGGCCACCATTCACTTGCAATAGTGGTTTCAATAAGGGGAGTTGTGAGATCGCCCTTGAATGAAGGGACCGGTTGCACGATCCTAGGGGATTGAATCTAAAGGCTGCAATTCTTCAGAGAACGGCAAACTAGGTAGCATTGTAGAGAGTGCACCTCATATCTGAGCCAACAGCGCCTAGAAGCCCCCCCCCGCCCATCAACAGTCTTATGCATACAGAAGCCAGAACCTGCAACACAAAAGGACCTCACTTACCGCCTTCCAACTTCCCTATCCAAGGACTTACCTCTGATACGTTGACTCGTCCCTCCTGAAAGGAGCAGTCGGCGGCGTTGTGCGTGCACACGTGCCTGTACTTGCACCAGTGGCACGGGAAGGATCCGTTCACGCAGGACAGGCACCTGGAGAGAACCAGAGAGAGACAACTGTTAGGCTGAGGAGCAACAGGGCACAGCTTCACTGCAGAAACCGAATCGCTTGCGTTCTGGGAAACTATCCGCAGGCCTCTCCTGAGGAAGGTCAGTATGAAACAATTTGCAAGCCGCAACCTCATCGACTCCAAGAAAACGGGACTTCTAAACTGTGACCTCCTCAGAGACAATTAACTGGATTCATGCACAAATTAATTACACAGCAGTTCTTAGACATTATGCCAATTAACACATGGAGCAGTCAACATACGCACAGGCACTGGACGACGAGACATGCAGAGGCTTGTGTGTGCAGGTACCTGTAGCAGCTCTGCTTTGAAGGAAGGGTACTCCGGGAGCACAGGGGCACTTAAAGACCACCCTCTCCACCCTTCAACTGCGGAGCAGGTTTAAAAGTACCTATGTAGGCCTACAGTGTTACAGTCACACACTGCATGCAGAACAAGGAAAACGGAAAGAGAACGATGTGGAATGGTGGAGAAGGTGCGAGAATTAAATTTTTTTTAAAAATAGAAAAAGTTCAGGAAAAATACAAAAAAACCTCTAAACACCAAACAAGTGCTCTGCCGCCATGAATGCTTACAAACATCCCCATAAAACATACGAAAGGCAAGGCAGACAAAAGTACTCAAACAGACGTAACAAGAGCCATTTTATACTAGACCACCAGTGAAGGGCTCCAAACTCAAAGATGTTCTTTCATGAAGCGCAGGATAATGTGGGACCCTCACTTACAGATTAAATGAAAGTGACCAGAGATGGCTGACCGTGACACCTCAAAACAACAATGACAACGAATATACAACAAGTATGACGCTGAGCTGGACAGGCTCAAGTGGTGCACAAATTCACAACCAGTTCTGTAAAAACATTGTATATCCATCATTGAAACAGCATTTGTCAGAAAAATACAAATATCCAGTTTTATAGTGTTTATTGCTACGCCCGGCTATCGATTCTTGGCTCTCAAACGTTTTACAGGTAAGAAAGAGGGAGGAAAAGTGGTTTATCCAAGATAATACATCTTTGACAAGGCTAGAAAAGTGTAATATCTCGGTTTAGCAGTTTAGCTTCAAGGGTATACATTCTGACAAAGTTCATTTTATTTTAACTTAATTTGTGATAATGTAGTCTTGTGTACCATGCAGAAGTCCTGTTCTAATATTCCCCATACCCATCAGACTACTCCCATCGTTTCTATTAAAAAAAAAAAAAATCTTTGGGCGAGTTGAAGGTCGTATAATGTCAAATTGGGTGATGGGTGTCAAAAGAACACAGGCTCCACTCTTTTCTCACCATCATATACCACAGCTGAGCCCTGTCAAAACAGCCAGAGGTTACATTCTGTGGACTTCACGTACTTTGTTTTAGTTACTGTGATTTTTGGAGGGAAAAAAAGGCCATGTTTATCAGAGGGATAGGCAACTTCAATGTGGAATGCATTACTTAAAAACAGAATGCAAAAGCAAATCATGGCATTCTGCCAAGTTAAACCAGTTTTGCACCAGGCCAGGTCTTTTCAGTTAAGCAAACCCACGGAGAGGAAATTAAACCCAAACCAGAGCCTGAAATAATACCAGTTTGACTTAAAAGTACTTCTAAACTCGCCTTTATGGTTTAGTTTTAAGGTGACAAAAGGCAACTGTTGGATACGGTTTTTAAAGTGCCTTGCCTCGTACATTCATGTTTTTCGCCGGCGCCATTTTAGGCGCCAGATTTCTGATGTTTTAGTGGTAAAAATGTACCGACGAGTGAGCAGACGTCACAGGAAGTGCCAATACACCTCAATACAAAAGCTGAGGAAGCGACGGAAGAGGCAGAAATTGCTCCCCGAAATGTGTATTACCATTTAGATTTCAAAGATTGCATTGTATTTTATACTAGTATGTTTTTAGTGCCTCGTACCTGAAACAAGCCTCACAGCACTTTGGGCAGACAACAGGATACGAGTGCGATGTGCTTGGTTGTTCGAGTGCTGATTTAGAATGGCTGCTGCTGTTGTGGTGGTGAAAGCCTCTCTTTGAAACAATGCACACAGCTCCAAGACCAACACTGCGCTTGACGGATATTTGTATTACATGACGAGCATCTCAGAGATGACATGGTGTAAAAATGAAGGATGGGACATGCTTAAGACCAGGATGTGGTGGGTGCAAGGGAGAAAATATATTGGGACAGTAGTCTAGAGTATACTTGGGTGTAGCCATCATTGGTGCAGCAGGTACAGCAGCACCAGGGCACAAGTGTGCAAGGGACCCACTGCATCTCCTGATGGCTCTTTTAGGCCTTGCTTAAGGCTGTGCATGCCCAGTTTGTTCCGAGTCATTTTGTTAGCTTACAGTGGGCTTAGAGCCAACCCATTACTAACCAGTTTGGCTTCAGTGTCACTCATTTGCTTGTTTCTATTTCGTTAGTGTGTGTAGGCTTCACTACCAATTTTTGGCTGTGTCCCTCCCCTGGAGCACAGACCCATTTCTTGTGTCCTTCCACTGCTCCCTTTTCAAGTGCTACTTTTTTTTCTTTTTGTTTAAGCACTGTGGCAGAGTCTGTGTTTTCCGGCTGTCTCCCTCGTATGCTCTCTTGTTCATTATCTACCCTCATGTTCCTCTCTCTCTCAATTTGCTCCCCACTCGGTCTTTCATGTGCTCTCCATGTTGCTTCGTCTCAGCCACACCTCTGAGGTTTTGAGCACACCCTCCTGTTACTACATCCCTCGGTGTTGTTTCCCCTGTTCCTCCCCCACTCACACTACTTTTTTTTGTTTGCCTATCCACCTCGGATCAGCAAACAAAAAAAATCCACTGGAGTAATTTTGTAGGTGCGAGCATGCTTGGTGCGCATGTCCAAAAAATGGGAGCCCAGCAGTGTATGGCTTTTTATTTTTTTAAAGTCATGCTGCACAGCATCAGGAAAGGCAAGATTTATTGGCCTTGCCAATGCTTGTTTTACTACTCAACAGCGGTGAGGAGGCACTCACTTTCCTTGCTTGTATTAGGGCCCGTAGCCCCCTTGCTATTATTCTCGAGTTCACTGTGCAGCCAGGAAGGTACACTGGGGGGGCAATGCAAACCCCTGTAGCACCTTCGATGCCGGCCCACCCACACCCAAACCTTTCAGGGGATCCCATTCAGAATCAGGACCATGAATATCGGTGGCACATGGATGTCTCGGGGACCCCCCCCCCCTACACTTTCTGTAGAGGGGTCCATTGTGGTAGGTTACACCACCCAGTGCAACTAATTTTACTTATTAGCAGCAAACATATTTACAATCCGAGGTCAAGGAAGCTGAAGAGATCTACTCAAAAGTCCAAAATGTTTGGCCCTCTGTTGAAACTGAGTTTAGAAACCAGAATTCCAGGTTAAACTGTTCCTTTTTATAACTGTCCACTGTCCAGTTTGCTTTTGGCGACTGTTCCTGGTTCCCTTGTTACCAATGGGCTCTTCGTTGCCCAGTGGCGAAGTCTGAGCTATGTACTTCAATAAAAATATACAATCCCCATTGTGAGGATGACCGCTGACCATGTAGAAGACTTTAATTTAGATTCACTGTACGTACGTTTATATTATTCGGCCACCATGTAAATATGACACAAATGTGGCAACGGAACCACATTGGACGCTGAACACACCTTTGATCAACCTAAATTTCACCAATCCACACTTTGGACCATGGAGAGTCGATGCACATGGATATTAGGAAAGTTGCCTGGACTATTCTGGAGAAGGGAGGAAGTTCTGGACCAGTGAGGAAGTTCTGGACTGTTCAGAAAAAGGGAGGAAGTTCTGGACCAGTGAGGAAGTTCTGGACTGTTCAGAAAAAGGGAGGAAGTTCTGGAGCAGTGAGGAAGTTCTGGACTGTTCAGGAGAAGGGAGGAAGTTCTGGAGCAGTGAGGAAGTTCTGGACTGTTCAGGAGAAGGGAGGAAGTTCAGGAGCAGTGAGGAAGTTCTGGACTGTTCAGGAGAAGGGAGGAAGTTCTGGACCAGTTAGGAAGTTCTGGACTATTCTGGAGAAGGGAGGAAGTTCTGGAGCAATGAGGAAGTTCTGGACTGTTCAGGAGAAGGGAGGAAGTTCTGGAGCAGTGAGGAAGTTCTGGACTGTTCAGGAGAAGGGAGGAAGTTCTGGAGCAGTGAGGAAGTTCTGGACTGTTCAGGAGAAGGGAGGAAGTTCTGGACCAGTTAGGAAGTTCTGGACTGTTCTGGAGAAGGGAGGAAGTTCTGGACCAGTGAGGAAGTTCTGGACTGTTCAGGAGTAGGGAGGAAGTTCTGGAGCAGTTAGGAAGTTCTGGACTATTCTGGAGATGGGAGGAAGTTCTGGACTGTTCAGGAGAAGGGAGGAAGTTCTGGACTGTTCAGGAGAAGGGAGGAAGTTCTGGAGAAGGGAGGAAGTTCTGGACTGTTCTTGAGAAGGGAGGACGTTCTGGACTGTTCTTGAGAAGGGAGGAAGTTCTGGACTGTTCTTGAGAAGGGAGGACGTTCTGGACTGTTCTTGAGAAGGGAGGACGTTCTGGACTGTTCTTGAGAAGGGAGGACGTTCTGGACTGTTCTTGAGAAGGGAGGACGTTCTGGACTACTCTGGAGAAGAGAGGAAGTTCTGGACCAGTGAGGAAGTTCTCGACTGTTCAGGAGAAGGGAGGAAGTTGTGGAGCAGTTAGGAAGTTCTGGACTATTCTGGAGAAGGGAGGAAGTTCTGGAGCAGTGAGGACATTCTGGACTGTTCAGGAGAAGGGAGGAAGTTCTGGAGCAGTGAGGAAGTTCTGGACTGTTCAGGAGAAGGGAGGAAGTTCTGGACTGTTCAGGAGAAGGGAGGAAGTTCTGGACTATTCTGGAGAAGGGAGGAAGTTCTGTACTACTTTGGAGCAGTGAGGAAGTTCTGGACTACTCTGGAGAACGGAGGCAGTTCTGGACTGTTCTGGAGAAGGGAGGGAGTTCTGGACTACTATTGAGAAGGGAGGGAGTTCTGGACTGTTCTGGAGAAGGGAGGAAGTTCTGGACTGTTCTGGAGAAGGGAGGAAGTTCTGGACTATTCTGGAGCAGTGAGGAAGTTCTGGACTACTTTGGAGCAGTGAGGAAGTTCTGGACTACTCTGGAGAACGGAGGCAGTTCTGGACTGTTCTGGAGAAGGGAGGGAGTTCTGGACTACTATTGAGAACGGAGGGGGTTCTGGAGAAGGGAGGGGGTTCTGGAGCTGTAAGGAAGTCAGCATTAGAACTCATTTCTGAACAAGCAGAGGTTTCTGAAAGAAATGGCCGTCAGGCAACAGTACACAATAATCGCCCCAAATACGGAGGTTTATAATAATAAAATGAAAAAAGACGGCATAGAACTGCTGCCGCATAGGTCAGCCCCCGCCTTTCAGAGACGCTCTGTCCTCGCAAGGCCTAAACTTGGCTATTGTTCCGGCCTACACCAGGCTGGTGAATGGAGCACTTTGTGATCAGCTTAAGGCAGAAACCCCTTCTGCTAATTGAACAAGGACACCCACAGCACTTAAATCCCTGCATTAATTCAGAATCATTCATATGAAAATTAAAGGTTGAAAAAAATTACCATTTCCTGCGTGCATCGGTTTTCTTCCCTTCACAATAAAGTAAGTGCGTGCGCAGGCCTCTCGCTCACGCACTTTTTTTTCAAATATCGGTCGAAAATGTGTTTGCAATAATTTGATTTAATGAGCTGCGCGGAGGCTTTGAAGTTTTTAGTGTCACAGAAGAGCGGAGGCAGTTTAGAAGGAGAAAGAGGCCTGTGCAGGCCTTTGTGCACAGGGCGGGGCGGCCGGGCCTATTGTTGGCAGGAAAAGAATGAAATCTTTCGCATCTTTGTGTGAAATGTTTTTTTTTTAATTATGCTGCTTTGCTTTTAAGTATGCACCCTGGCCTAACATTGCGGGCCTGCGGCACAGGGCGAGTACCTCCAACTGCGTCAAATGCCAAAACAGATCCGTTACAGGGGCGTAACACAGGCCCCCGCGGTGCAGGGGGGCCCGAGCTACAGGGGGCCCCCCCTCAGCACAGAATTCAGGCCTGAGAGCTCCAGATTAAATCCGGAGTGGGGGGCCCTCCGTATACCTTCCAGGGGGGGCCCCCTCAACTTTCGTTGTGCCACTGATCTGTTAAACTGGGCAGGGGTGCCCAGTAACTGGACCATGGAGGGGGCGGGGGCCGCACACGCATACACACTCACAACCAAGTATTCACACACGTGCACGGACACACATCCATTCACAACACTCACTAACAAATACACAATCATACACTCGCACTAAACAAAAACAAAAAAGCCCACATAAAACTTACCTTCACTGTAGAGGGGGAAACCTCAGAGATCCCGGTGGGGTTGGGACTACTGCCTTCCCTCATTGGTTGAACATTTAATCACGAAAACAGTCATGTGAGATACCGGGAAGTTGACTGACTGAATGCTGACGATGTAAATTTAATTTTGTCAAGGCCTAACCTGAAACTCTTGGTTCTTTCCACGGGCTCAGGACTCGGGGCAGAAGACATGAAGTGGGTAGCCCTGTGATAGCTGTAGGAAATGCAACAAGGCTTACCACAGAGGAAGAGGTGTGGCGCAGCGGCCAGAGCGGCTGACTCCACGGGGCTCACGGTTCGATCCCCAGTGCAGGCAGCAGCTCAGTTCAGCATCATGTGACTCTGGGCAATTGCTCACTTGATCTCCCGACGGCCCCCAGCGCCTGGATAGCCTTAGGGGTCATAAATTCACGATTTACAAATGTGGAATTATTATTATATTACGCATAGGAGTTGGTGTAAGGGTGTACACATAGGAGTTGGTGTAAAGGATGGCACCATAAAGTCCAAAGGGCACCAGTAAAACCTTCTGTAAAGGGCAGGGTTGGGTACCATCAGGTCCAGGCACTAGAATCAGTGTTTCCCTGGGTACACCCGCAGGGCTGGTCCTGCAGCCATACTGTACATAGCTATGATGTGTTTACTTGCTCCCACCACTGCCTGCATCGCCCGGCTGAGGAACAAGGAAGCGCTTGTTTGGATTTCAAGGTTCCAAGGTGGTGCAAGACAATTGCTTTTAGGGGGCCTTGCACTTGTCCACGATTCGGCCCATTTCTTTCATGGAGCCATCCTCGTGATCCGTAGAGGTCCTGAGTAGGGCTGGGCGATGGATTAATTTAAGCCAGTGAAATCTGCATACTTCCTTAATGCCACAAAATTAAGCAAATTCACGTAGTACATGCACGGAGACCCGCTCATCCAGAAAATCTCACCACCCGACATTTTCTACTCAGACCACACTTCTGTCAGTCTCATGAGACTTCTTTATGCGGAGTAAGAGTTTACAATTAAATTTTTTTTAAAAAGCCATGCGAGATACCTGCAAACAATATATCACTAAAACCATCATTTTGCTTTTTATAGTAAGTGGCAAAACTTTGGGAACAAAATATGAACTTCCTAAACCCCTATGGGGTGGCGGTGCCACTACAAACTCTGCAGGAGGCCCTTATCACTACCACTTCCTACCCAGACGTGTTGTCCCTCTGTCTGTCCTCTGGGGAGGACAGTGAGCAGGACCCCCGTCTCCTCCCCCCAAGTGTTCAGACCCTGAAACATGTCGACCGACAGTTTCCAGGGCCTACAGAAGAGCTGGTTACGTCATAGAAATGATAATATGGAAGGAATGGGGTGTGGCTGAAAAATCCCCCAATAACGTGTCCTTCCGGACCGCATTTTCCAAAACAGACCGGGTTCAGCAGTGGGCTATGACGTGTCAGTTTCAGAAATGAAAACACATTTTATTTTCACCTCCTTCAAGTATGGTACATTCCAATGACGTAACACTCGTTTTAAGAGGCTGCTGGGGACCACAGGCGTTCAGAAAACCTCATGTCCCTCTAGTCCAATCCGGTTTCGCTTATTTTTCCTTCGCGGCTGGCCAACACAGTTAAAACCATTAATTTACAGAATTTCAGTACTGAAAAGGAGGTTAGCTGACTTTCCAAAAGACAAGCCAAACTTCAAAATAAATTCAAAGCGCATTTGTGAAATTTAGAGATTCTGAACTTTGTGGCCGCCTATCTCACAGCTAGATGATGTACTGGAAGTCCCAGCAGTACACTTAAAAAGTCAAAATGATCCGTGAAAGGGTCCGAGGATTAGAAACATAAGTTGTCCGTAACAGCAAATATATATATTTGCAGTAAGCTTAGCGGTAAAAAAATAGAATACAAAAATAAAATTCCCTATATGGGGCCCTATTTCCAGAGCCAGAAGCTTATTCAAAAGGACCCAGACACCTTTGTAATTCCTACTGACTGCCACCGACAAAGGTTTCAAATATAGCAAGAACACAGAGTGAGAGAGGCATTGTTATACAAAGAAATTTCAATGGGTCCAAATCCCACACATGGTGATGATAGACAAGGCCAGTCCTTCAACTCCTTATTTTGATAAATTCTTTTATTCAAAAAAAATTATACACAGCAGCCAACGCGTTTCACCCATGCGGGCTTCTTCAGGGCTAGTATTCTAGTTCACACCTTAGAGACAGATATCCCAAAGGTGGAGGCCCAATTCAGTCGCTACTTTTAATGCGTATAGTTCAGGTCGTCGAGTCTTAAAAAATGTATTCGGTGTGTGCTGTTCCATAGACCCTTCAGGGACATAAGTGTAATAGGCGCTTAATCGCCAGCCTCTTCATTCGGCCATTCAGGAGACGTGTGACATTTCCAAGTTGTCTATCATCACCATGTGTGGGATTTGGACCCATTGAAATTTCTTTTATAACAATGCCTCTCTCACTCTATGTGTGACCTTTCAAATTTCTTTTTGTGTGGAAAGGGGTTGCTAGTCCCCATAAAATACAACTCCTTATGTAAGAAGTAGTCTCCTGCGAAGATTACAATTCAAAGCCGGAGTTGTGTTGATCGCAAAAACCTGGAACGACCTCGCCCTGCACCTCCGATCACCCTCTCTCCCTGAATTCAGAAAAGGACTCTAGACCCGGCTCTTCGACTGACCCCAGCAAGAACCCAGCGGCCTGATACCCTCACCGGTGATAAGTCGCGCTCTACAAATCCGAGTTGATTGATTTGATTGATTGTTGGGGCAGTAAGAAGGGACTATTCACTGATTCTAAATTAAAAACTGTGTCGTGGTTAAAACGTTTCTCAGACCTCTCTCCAAGACAGTGAGTCGTTCCAACGGGGCGAGACATGTGATGCCGCCTCTCGGGCAATGCATCGGGGTCCAGCGCCTACTGTGAACCTCGCAAAAATACAACAGTTTTTAAAACTTTATGGAAGAGATAAGGGACAAAATGTCATGGGTTGGTTTAGACATTGAGTTGAAATATTATAGTCCAGGCGAAGACCTTCTCAGCAGTACTGGGGCCTCCCTGGCAGACCCTGTGGGTGGGAGAGATCTGGATTACATGCTGTCATGGGAGCCTCGCTCCTAGCTTGGCTACTTATAATTTGACCCCCCCCTCCCCCACCCCCACTCCTAACTCCTCTTTCTGGTTCTCATAGCTGCATAAGGAGAAAGAGAGAGAGACTAGAAGATACCTCTATGGACCCCTGAAGGGTAGTGAAGAAGGCCCAGTGGGGTACTGCACCTGCCGTCACAGTTACAAATCCCAAACCAGGAAACTCACCAGTCTTATTCTTTTAGGGGAGTGTTAGAAGGTGGTTCTGACACTATGGGCCGCCCGGATTTTTCGCTTTTTGAGCACCTATTTGTTGAGCTTTTACTGTGGGAGAGCCTCATAAGTTGGGACTCACCCACAGGGAACTCATGATGAAAGAGACTGGATTTTACTGGCGTCCTCCTGGCTTGACTAGGCCGCTGCGCAGCAGCTGGAGTACGGGGCACCGGGCTGGTTACATGCAGACACCTGTGTACATGCGTGTGCACACGTGTAGGGGCTGCGCAGGGGAGATTCCTGGCGTCCGCAGTCCAGGAGCAGCTACAAAGTGAATGGTGTGGCAGGACTTATGCAGAATTGGGTGGTGACATGGAATAGGCTTTATACACTGGGAAGAAGCATGCCAGGGAAAGTCAGTGTGTTTGACTGTTTTTCACTTCATTATTCCCCTATGGGGAAGTGGAGCCCATGGGCTAGTGTCACTTTCCTAAGGCCTACAGATTCCAGACACGCACTAAAGTCCACTGTAACGGGTGTGAGAAGAAGTATTCTGCAGAGTCCAAAGTCATATTTGTACTGCTTTTGGGTCATCCAGAAATGTCACATTTCTCTGAGTCAGTCATAACCAGGGCCAGGCAGAGGGCTGACCTCAGCTGGCTGGATTGATAACCTTTTTTTCCACAAGCTAAGGCCTCCTCTCCACGAAGAGAAGATGGGTGGGGCTACAGGCCCATCCATCAGCAGCTATCACTGGTGCCAGGCACCAGGCTGCACCAAGGAGGGAAGGGCTCTTGTTTCAGAGACCATGTGGCCAGAGACCCTGGACAACGCCATTTTGAACCAGCCCAGAGGCTGGACAAGGAGGGAGCAGGGGCAGGGAAGTGATGTGTCGCTGTTTGATAGGACCAACAGAGACTTCCTGCCAGCCCCCTACTCAACTTTTAAAAAGTGCTTGCACAGGAAGAGAAGCTCTCTCTGGGGTGTGGTCTGCTGAGGCGGAAGGTGCTGGAGCCTGGCAATGGACAGTTGGAAGGAGGAACCCCCTGGCTGCCCCCCAGGGCCCTAACAGCACCAGAAGAAGAGCCCAGGACCGGTGCGCAGAAGCAGGGGCCTCTGAGCAGGGAGACGAGAGGCCCAGGAGGAGAGCCAGGCGAAAGGCTGGCGCAGGGAGCCAGTGAAGACATCTCCCTGCTGAATCCCCCCCTCTCAGAGACCCTGAGGGCGAAGTAGAGTGCTCCCAGTGGCTGGGGGGCGCCACCAGGAGCAAGAAGACGCGAAAATGGGGCAGATCGGACCCCCAGGGGCTGAGATATGGCCCCCCGGAAGGTAGGCAACCTTTGACCCCTAAGAAGACCGACGACGAAGCACGTGGGGCTCCGCCGCCGGTCTCAGAGATGCCCCCGGGGTGGGTCAGGTCCCGGGGGCTGCCCCCCCAAAGAGAAGTAAAGCCGGGGGGGGGGGGCGCGCGCCGTTGCGCTCCCCCCGTGAAGGGGCCCTGCAGGGGGACCAGGAGCCCACCCTGGCCCCCACCGAAGATGGAGACGGGGGAGCGCCGTCGCGCCCCCCGCGAAGTGGTGCCCAGGGGCCCGGGACCCCATCCCCCAAAGAAGTAAAGACGGGGGGACGCCGTCGCGCCCCCCGCGAAAAGGTCGGGAGGGGCCCGGGACCCCATCCCCGGGCTTCGAAGCAAAGTCGGGGAGCGCCGTCGCGCTCCCCGTGAAAATACCCCCAAGCGGGGCGCCAGGAGCCCACCCTGGCCCCCGCCGAAACAGCCGAAGACGGGGAGCGCCAGTGCGCTCCCCGCGAGGAGGAGGGGCCCGGGACCCCATCCCCGAGCCCCGTAGCAAAGTCAGGGAGCGCCATCGCGCTCCCCGTGAAAATACCCCCAAGCGGGGCGCCAGGAGCCCACCCTGGCCCCCGCCGAAACAGCCGAAGACGGGGAGCGCCGGCGCGCTCCCCGCGAGAAGGAGGAGGGGGCCCGGGACCCCATCCTCAGGCCCCGAAGAGTCAGGGATGGGGGGAGCGCCGTCGCGGCCCCCCGAAGATGTCCGGGGGCCTGGGACCCCATCTCCGGGCCCCGGTGTGAGGAGGAAGGAGGGGGGAGTGCCGTCGCACTCCCCCGAGGTCCAGGCGGACCCGCGGAAATCGCCGTGTCTGCCCGCCGGAGCGGGCAGACCAGAAGAGACCAGACGGCTCCCGCGGCAGCACACGAGGGTGCGGGCGGGGAGCCGGCGGGGGCAGGCTCCCCGGGCTGCCCTCCAACGATGGAGCAGTGTGGGGACCCCGGGTGGGACCGGGGCTCCACGAAGCAAGGAGGAGGAGCCAGGGGCCCGGGTGGGACCGGGCCCCCGAGAAACTGCATAAGCGGCCGGGGGTGGGCTCCCCGAGCCGTTTTACTCACCTGGGGGTCCGGGTGGGACCGGGCCCCCCACCAAAAGCTGGAGATGCAGCGAAGCCGCAGCGCGATCGCGGCCCCCTCCGAAGCAGCGGGGGAGCCGCTACTATAATATGCCTGCCTGGACCGGCCTGCAAGGGCAACACAGCGTTTTCACGGCTTGTGGTGGCCCCAGGAGAGCGGGGTCACCACCATACATGTGCAAAGGTGCTGGGGAAGCTGCTGGAGAAGCGCAGTCTCCCCCCCAGCACGAAGAGGAGTCCCTCCACAAGTCACATGGGGACTTGAATAGAATAACCCCTCAAGGGCTCAGCTTGCATGTAACACCTTCCAGGCTGGAACTTTTGTTCTACAGCTGAGGGTGTATTGAGAAGTGCCTAATGGAGTGAAGGGCTGAGTTGGGGATGTCTGGAGAAGGGCATCCCCTGGAGGTGAAGAGGTGTAATTGCACCCGGTTATTTCTTTTTAGAGGGACTGAAGGTCACATGTGTAAGGTGAAGTACCTGTGTAAGGTGTAGTCATAAGCAAAGTGGGGTTATGTTGCCAGACATTCCTGCTAGGGTGTCTGGCTGTATATGCGTAATCCTGTGATTTCATCTGTGATGCCTTCTAGGGGCTGTAATTGCAATGCATTCTAATGATCCACAAATGTGATGAGTACTGTCATTCTAAAGTGATGCTTAAACATGTATTCTTGCTGCTGCGCTTAAGTGAGGAACAACCCAGACTGGTAGCCCTGAAGATGTAGGGGTGCATACTGTATGGTCAATATAAGATGCTCAGTCAGGGTTATGTGTCACTAGGGCAGGTGAACCTATTTTTAATGCGTGTTGAGGTAATGGGGTGGGTCGCCACTGGGATGGTGCCAGTGCGCAGGGCCCTCGCTCCAGGTTATGTTCAACTAACTGCATTGGGGGCAAGATGATGTGCATACATGGGAGTGGTGGTACTAGACCCCACCCCCCCCTTTCGGGAGGGGAGATGTTATGCAATGTCACAAAGTAATTCCAACAGCTTATGTATATTTGTAAATTGGTGCATAGTATTGAGTAGTGTGTGTGTTTAATAAATGTACTCTTACTTTTATAAAGCAAAGTACAGACTGGACAATCAATTATTGAGTGTTATTTCTGCGCACCTGCAAATGGCGATTACTAGCCCACACCACCTCCCTTGAGTAAGCCTCAGACTGCTCTGCAACGCTACCCTCTGAGAGTCAGGCGCTACAATTGGGTGTTTGGTTCCCAGTGAAGGACAAATGTAGTTATGTTATTTGTGCAGGCCTCACAGATGCTGCCTCGTTTTCCAACAGGGAGATAACGTTAGTACAGCTGAATTAGGACCTACTAATATGGCAGGGTTGAAGAACTATATAAAAAAACCACAATAATAATTATAAAGCAGTGCATCTATTGGACAATGAAGGAGTACTTTATACAGGCATGCAATCGAATGCCAGGAACGTAAACTCAGAAGAGTATTTTTGGGAACCACTGGCACCCTGAAAATGGAGGTGTCTGAAGAAGAAAATCTCAAGTTGACCCATATCATATGCAGGGCTGCACCAAATTATGCAGCAAGGATGATTAATCATGCAGCAAGAAAAGGCAAATTATGCAGCACATTTTTTTGATACCATTACTTCATTATTTTGTAATTTTTACACATGGTAATACTATCTGGGAAATATTTAACTTCATTAGTCCCAGTTTAACAACCAAATACAAAAAAACAACCAAAAGGTGACCACTTAACCCCTGCAAAGGGACTTCTACGGCGCACAAACCCACATCATCATGTTTTTAGCAACTTTTGATCTGTATGAGCTAGAAACAACTTTTTTTGTTAAAATCTGCAGATTATGCAGCAGTAGATGGATTTGCCAAATGCAGCAAATCAATAATTATGGGGGGGAAAAACTGCGGCATCACAGAATTCCAGTGGCCCTGATTATACGCAAGTATTACATTTGTTTTTTTCCTTCACATTCTGGGACTTGTATTTTGGTGCTTCTATAGCAAAAGAAAAACAGCAAGTAACAGAATACAAATAGAATAAGCATTTGCAAAGCCAACAGGTCTTGCTTTAATCTGTTCATACAAAATAACAGGCATGACAATGTTTTGCACGCATAAATGTTGTCTCCCACATTAATGCATGGTCTACTGGCTTTGCCAATGATACGAAAAATGCAGCAAAAAGGGACTGCTTTCTGTATGGACTGCTTATAGATGCTAAAGAATGGAACATGACAAACAGTCTGAAGCCTGAGTGTACTTTTCCAGTGAAAGAATTTCCTAGAAAGTGGAACACTATGCAGTCAACTGCATATGGTGAGAAAGAAATACTGCTTTAGGCCATCCTAAAGCCAACTCTACATATATCGTAAAACACACCCAATGTGGATGTCGGACGTTGAGAGCCTTGGCGGTGGGATACCAAGTCTGCAATCCTGCACATCTCATGATGTGCTGCAGATCAGCTTGGAGCTGGGAAGCAAACTCCTTATGGGAGCTACTCGCTGTGCAGGCAATAACGTAATTTGATCAAAGTCATAGGACTAGCAGAAGTGACATCACAGGCACTTTGAACCATTGCTATCACCACTGAAGTGTCAACACGTGACTTTCGACACCGATGACACCACAGGTAGTGGATCCAAACATCTCACATTAAGTGACGCTAACAAATTACTTCAGCATCTGAGAAGCATAGAAAAGATAGGTGTAAAACAAAGGGAACCTTCGGGGTCAATTTTAAAACCGAGGAGTCAGGTCTGGTGGCTTAGTGGACTAATACATCCACTGTAGGGGCCGTGTTCGACCTCATGGTCACAGGTTCAAATCCCAGCGGGTCCACTCAGCCTTTCATCCTTCCGAGTAATGAGTACCATTGAGTTGGGTAACAATAAGCATCTGTTATTCAGCACCAAGATACTGTTGGGTGAATGGGCACTTTACAAACACACGTTATGTTACAAATACACATGTTAAAGTGTGTTGGTTCCTGTGGGAAGGGGCGGTGGGTATGTACCCACCCACAGTTCCGCTCTTGTGCCAATCAGACACAGCTAAATGGCCCACCCAAAAGCTGGGTCGCGGAAGCCAGAGGTGGTTTGAGGCATAAAAATGGGGTCGCCATTGCACCTCATTGCTAAATAGCGCTATGTGATGAATCGGGGGTGAAGGAAAAGATGAAAGCATTCAGAGAGGATGTCCGGCTCAAGCCTTTGAGGCACACAGTGTTTAAAACCGGGCTTCTCCAATGAGTAGCTCGTGAGCTACTGGTAGTGCTCCAGCGACCTGTACGTAGCTCTCCTATGTGCAGCCCAGCCTACTTAATGTTAACTTTTGCTTGCAGGAATTAATATATGCAAACCAGAAATGAGAGTATACATTTAAGATGTTTGGAGAAAAATGGCTGAAATTCCAAAATATATTTAATGCTTGTATTTGAGGGAGTCATAAATTAAGTGATGTTAGGGAGATTTCTTAATACTACTACATTGGACCCATGGGCATTGCAGCCAGGGCTGTTGTGTATTACCCAGGTAGAGGCATTCCAATTGGACAGTTCCATGTTTACATTAATGTTACCACCCCCTGCCTAACGTACTGCGGTGATCACTGCTAGCAATCTTGCACAGGGGGTCACTAATGTAATCTTATCTGATGTGGTCTCTATTATAACACGAATTATATTATTAGTCCTGGGTTATTTTCATCGATCAAAAGTGGCCCTTATTACAAAAAAGGTTGGCGAACTGTGGTTTGTATAAATTTTGCTACGTGTAGAAACCCAATTAAACTAAAAAAATCTGTTAACAAAGCTGAGTTGAAGGAATAAGTTAAGGTTAATTTAAAATAAACAGCCAGAGAGCGACAGGCCTCGCCCGCCCTTCTGAAGTCGGCGGGGTACTATACATTCATGTGCATTTGAATACGGAGGCGCGGTTAGTCATTTTCAGAGACAGATATAATTTTATTTACGCTGGAGAGTAACTAAATACATGGCCCTGGCATTCAGCGAGCGCATTCATTTAGCAGATTTACAGTTCTAATTAAATAAAGTGAACGGGGATGGGGACAAAGGCATTCAGCATGGCAAGCGACTGACGGCGCCCCCTGCGACAGGCTGGTAGATTACTGTCTCTCAGACCTCACAGGAAACTGGGATAAGGAGCCGTCTTCTCAGGTGAATTTCCAAAGCAAGAGAAATGCAAACGAGAGCTTGTGCTGACGATCCGGAAGACGAAAGAAGACAGCACCCTTGGTGTGCGGTCTCTGTCAACGAGTGTAGGAGACAGGTCCCAGTGTGCTTGTGCTGTCTCTGCCAACGAGTATAGGAGACAGGTCCCAGTGTGCTTGTGCCGTCTCTGCCAACGAGTATAGGAGACAGGTCCCAGTGTGCTTGTGCAGTCTCTGCCAACAAGTAGAGGAGACGGGTCCTGGTGTGCTTGTGCTGTCTCTGCCAACAAGTAGAAGAGACACATCCCGGTGTGCTTGTGCTGTCTCTGCCACCATGTAGTGGAGACACGTCACGGTGTGTTTGTGCTGTATGTGCCAATGAGTATAGAAAACATGTTGCGGTGTGCTTGTGCTGTCTCTGCCAAAAAGTAGGGGAGAGACTTCCCAGTGTGCTTGTGCTGTCTCTGCCGTGTGTAGGAGACAGGTCCCAGTGTGCTTGTGCTGTCTCTGCCAACAAGTAGAGGAGACGTCACGGTGTGCTTGTGCTGTCTCTACCAACAAGTAGAAGAGACATGTCCCAGTGCACTTGTGCTGTCTATCAACTAGTAGGAGACACTTCCCGGTGTGCTTGTGCTGTCTCTGCCAAAAAGTAGGAGAGACATGTCTTGGTGTGCTTGTGCTGTCTCTGCCAACAAGCAGGAGAGACTGCGGTGTGCTTGTGCTGTCTCTGCCAAAAAGTAGGAGAGACATGTCTTGGTGTGCTTGTGCTGTCTCTGCCAACAAATATAGAAGACACGTCACGGTGTGCTTGTGCTGTCTCAACCAACTAGTAGGAGAGACCTGTCGCGGTGTGCTTGTGCGGTCTCTGTCAACAAGTATAGGAGACAGGTCCCGGTGTGCTTGTGCCGACTCTGCCAACAAGTAGAGGAGAGACCGGTCACGGTGTGCATGTGCTGTCTCTGCCAACAAATATAGGAGAGACCGGTCACGGTGTGCTTGTGCTGTCTCTGCCAACAAATATAGGAGAGACCAGTCACGGTGTGCTTGTGCTGTCTCTGCCAACAAGCAGGAGAGACACTGCGGTGTGCTTGTGCTGTCTCTGCCAACAAGCAGGAGAGACACTGCGGTGTGCTTGTGCTGTCTCTGCCAACAAGCAGGAGAGACACTGCGGTGTGCTTGTGCTGTCTCTGCCAACAAGTAGGAGACACTGCGGTGTGCATGTGCTGTCTCTGCCAACAAGTAGGAGAGACACTTACCGGTGTGCTTGTGCTGTCTCTGCCAACAAATATAGGAGAGACCGGTCACGGTGTGCTTGTGCTGTCTCTGCCAACAAGTAGGAGACACACTGCAGTGTGCTATCTCTGCCAACAAGTAGGAGACACACTGCGGTGTGCTTGTGCTGTCTCTGCCAGCAGGTCGGATAAACACCAAAAAGCTCGTGCTGAGTCTTACAGCAAGTTAAACACACACTGTCTGTGTATATGCGTCTCTGACAATCAGTAGGAAATACACAGTAGTCTAATTGTGCTGTCTCTACCGACAGGTAGAATACACATACCATAGTCTACTTGTGCTCTCTGCCAGCAATTTCCACCTCTCTTGCTCACATTAGAGTGCAGCGCAAACCTTCTTCAAGCTTTTACTACATGCACATCTACAAAAATGTCCCCCCATCCTCCATTTTGGATGTCTAGTACTAATGGACAATCCTTAAAGTGGGATAATAAAAACACAGTGGCGCGGCCCTCTAAAAGAGGCGGGGCCAGTAGTTTATTTTTTATAAAGAGTGGAGTGGGCCAGGCCCTCTGGGTGTCGGAGTGCTGTACATGGTAAATAAACAGACAAGTAGCTAAAAACTGAAACAGGGCAAAGTAAAAGGCAGGCTGTTCCTGTGCAGAGGGAGTTCAACAGAGCAAGGGGACAAAAAGTGCCTATCAGAAACAAAAAGTAGCAAAGCAGTTACGTGCAGACGCATTGACCGCACGCTTTCCAGGTCATCAAGTCGGCCATGCCGTTTGTGTCACTGTTTAGCATGGACAAACTAAGCTCGTTTTGCGTTAAAAACAGTGCTTTAAATGGGCCGTTACTGAGTACCGGTACTTTTTATTTTATTTTGAGAGGGAGAGTACCTGCACTTCTCAAAGGAAACGTAATACTTTTAATTGGAGAGTAAAGGCACTTCTCAGAAACAAGTAGGTACTCTTGTACAGAGTACCTGCACTTTTATTGCAAGCACTGGTTAAAAATGTCCAGAGTGGGGGTTGTTCTTATGGGTTGTGGTACTATGTTCCAGAGCAGCTCCTAAATTAGGGGTCCTCGTAAATGTAAATTCTCTCTCTCTCTCTCTCTCTCTCTCTCTCTATCTATCTCTCTCTCTATCTATCTCTCTCTCTATCTCTCTCTCTCTCTCTCTCTATCTCTATCTCTCTCTCTCTCTCTCTCTCTATCTCTCTCTATCTATCTCTCTCTATCTCTCTCTATCTCTCTCTATCTATCTCTCTCTATCTCTATCTATCTCTATCTATCTCTCTCTATCTCTCTATCTCTCTCTATCTCTCTCTCTCTATCTCTCTATCTATCTCTCTATCTATCTCTCTATCTATCTCTCTATCTATCTCTCTATCTATCTATCTATATATCGCTTACTATGTGATCAAGGCCCCACGAGGGCTGAAACGCGTTATGGCGGCGGTGCAGGGGATCTAATAAACATATTGCATCGATATATTGGGTTCGCTTCGTCTTTTTGCTTACAAGGCACGGAGAAGAGACGATTTGCTGATATATATATATATATCGCTTACTACCCCGATGAGGCATTGAAGCACCTCGCGGCGAGTAGTCTGCTACTCTGTAGATTAGTAAAAATGTTTTTTTCCTTTGTTCATTAGTTGTGTTAGGATTGTGCTCTTGTTTATTCGTGTTTAGTAGAGTTTAGAGTAGGGATATAATGATGGAAATGGATCTGAAAGGGGAAGTAGTACTTTTTTTTTTCCCCAAGTCGTAGTCTTGCGTGCCTGTTAGTTGGGTGAAATGACTAAAGGAGGGGAAAGTTTGATAAGGAAATTTAGGGGTTCATAGTAGTCAAAGTTTTCAGTTAGAGAAAGTAGGGATGGGTCAAAAGTTGAGAGGATTATCTCTCTGTGTGTGTGTATATATATATATCTATATATCCATTTCTCTATATATATTTGTCTAACTTGTGAGAATGGAAACTAGTATCGGGCTCCACTGCGTAAAGGGCCAGAAGCTCAATAGCCCCAGGAGCTGATGCAATACCAACTAAAGGCAGCAGTCTGACAGATGCTGCACGAAGCCTTATAAATAGGCTCAAACTGAGGCTCCGTAACATCCAACAGAACTAGCTCCTCTTCCAATCAGCTGTTTTTGTAATGCCGTTCCTGCTCTTCTCAGCCTAGTTTATGAGGTGATGTAATGCCAATGAATGACGGACTATGGGGCTGGGTCGGCAGTTCGAGAGAGTGGCCTGAGCAGAGAAGACGTTGCTCCCGATAGGGTGTTCTTTTAAGTCATCTGTAACCACCCCTAACCCATACCAGGTTCACAATGCTGGTTAGTTTGCTTTTTATATATGCCTGATGATAGCAACTCATTCTCTCTATGGAAGCATACAATTGTTTCGATAAAGGCTTTGAAAACGTTTCATCTTACTACGATGATCTCTCAAATAACACCTTCTGGACTCTTCCCTCTTCTATCCCTCCATTATCTTATTCAATCCAAACAACAGACTTGCATGCCCGCCACTCAAATTAACTCATATTTCCCTAGAATAATCCACCACTAAACCTTTTGGGTTCCGGAGTAGCGTGCTACTTGCTGAAAGGCGCTTTGACGCATCGTCAGGGGTAGTAAGCGCTATATAAATACAATTACAATATGTGTGGCTAATGCGGAACTGGCGGAGGGTGGTGAAGTTGCCTCAATGGAAGCCCACAGAACATGTGCATAGGAACATTCTAGCACTGGAACGCTTTCCAAAGTCTCTAACTAACCAATATAAAGTCTTGAAAAGGAGTGGGCTACTGTGTTTACTTACTGAACACCAAGCCCACACAGAGTAACTAACCTGTTCCTCAGATTGAAGTCAATGAACCTCTTTACATACTGAAATGAGAGTAAAAGTCGAACTTTGGAAACTGTTGGGGGTGGGGGGGGTGGCAGCCCAGCTTATGCAACTGCAGTGAGTACTCATCAGGGGTAGCAAGCGCACATAAATGCAAACCTTTCCCTCTTCTATCCCTCCACCATCCTTCTTAATCCAAATAACAGACTAACATATCCACCGCTCAAATTTATTTCATATTTCACTATACTAATTCACCACTAATCCTGTTGGATTCCGGAGTAGCGTGCTACTTGCTGAAAAAGCACTTTGACACCTCATCAGGGGTAGTAAGCGCTATATGAATGCAATTACAATTAAGTCTTTGTTCCAGTACTTAAAACATTTAATTTTACCTTAAGGCACAATTTAGAGACAGTGTATAGGGAAGGATTATTTTTTTTGGGGGGGGGAGAGAGCAGAGGGCCTTTACATCTGTACTGAAAATGTATATTATTCTTTGAAGCTTCTTTCTATGTCGACCACCAAGTCAACAATCTTGAATTTTGATCATAAAAATAAAAATATTTGGGAAAAAATAAACAAATTATCCGTGAAAGTGTAGACAGTCAAATTTGTAGACATGACCTCTTATAAACCACTCCATAATAGATCGTACCATTCCAATAAGGAGTTGCGGGGTTTGGGAAGGGTGGGGGGTTAGGGGGAGTTATATTATCAATACAAAGAGTAATTACATCTCACACATCATCCATATTGTACAAAACAATCCTACCGAAGCCATCTGCCTTCCCCATCAGCTGCCCTGGCAGTGCCAGCTGCTTTACCGCGCCTTTGTTTTGTGGCAGAGACAGGGCATGGGTCCCACTCAGGTTAACAGCAGCAACTCCTTTGGCTGGACTGTATGAGCTGGACTCTGTCCGTCCGTCCTTCACTAGAGGCGTGGTCTGTCATAGGGTGTGGCCCGAAGGATGTGAACTAGGATCCAGCGCTTGGCACAGTATGCCATCTGACCGGTATTTGGGTGGCTCTATGCATGTATTCCCTGATTGCATCTAATCAGATCACAAAACACACATATAGGCCTAAAACACACATATAGGCCTAAAACACGACAGACCTACGTCTCTGTCAGCGCTTGCTGGGACAAGTTTTTACTCTGTATCAAATGAGGAACAATGGTATTTTTGTAATTTATTAGACATGAAAATGCTTATATTCTGAAAAAGACGTGAATAAAACAATACAACAGGGCTGTGCCACTGAGACTAGTTTAATTTTTGTCAGGGGAAAGAACCAAGCTAATCACAAGTATAAATGTTTAAAATTAAACAGGACAACATACACATAATCAATTGACATGATGCTGGAATATTATCACAAAATATATTTTTTATTTAATATTTCATTTCGTATAAAAAATTTTTTTTCATTTTTTGTCAGGATCTCAAAAAAAATATATATATGATTCAATACATTTTATAAAATCCCAATGCAGTGACACATATTGACATATGGAATATGATTGAACTAAATGAGAACTTAGAGCATAATAATGCTCTTATCTGATAATACAATCTTTTTTTCTTTTTTTCTTTTCTTCAAGTGTTTCTAACAGAGTCACAGATCTTATGTGGACTGAAAAGAGGGTCAGCGGTAGATGGAACTACGCGCGTTTCGGCAAGTTGCCTTCGTCAGGACACCGTCTCGACTTTCTCTATTGCTCTTTCCAAATGCGATTGGATGCTCACTCCAATTTTACTGTTTTACACAGATGGAAATTCATTAATTCCCCGAGTCTTACTATATTGATAGCAGCATCTTTATCGTCAATAGACTATTTCAAATGTTACGGTTTTATTTCAGAGGTAGTTTCGCTTTAACCAAAGATGTTCGGTCCAGTTTCAGATGTGATAATCTGTAAAGATCCCTGTATGGCCAAGGTATCCTGATAATGGATAATATATATTTTATTTTAGGCCATCTCTTGTCAGCAATACGGGGGCTCTCGATCCAGCGGCGTGCGAATATTCGCAATAGTTTAATTTTTACCAGTACTTAGCACCCAATGCTCTTAAAATCTTGATTAGACCCCAGATGTCCAATCCCAGCACAGAGGACCCCCACCTATATCCTTAGTCCCTTTTCTATTTCAAGTTGGCAGTACAGAAAGCACCTGCAGGCGGGGCTGGCCATTACACGCCAACTTCTACCAGCTTAAGCCACCTACTCTCTGCAGGTGTTCCAATCTCTGCAGGGGTGCGAGGGATTTTCTTGGTACCCCCAAATATCAAAACAAAAATAATCCTGCCACAGTGTTTGAGCAAGACACCCTCCTGAAGGTAACACCGGAAAGATGGACGCCAAGTGAACTTTCCACAGACCTGCATGGTGCTGCCATGTGTCGCACGTATTTCAAACTTCACAAGATCACACAGTGAAGATCATAGAATGCTAAGGGGAGTTGGGAATAATATTCTAGGGTAGGTTGCGAGCTGGTGTGGTGGTTCTGACACTTTGGAACCATTACAGGTTGTGCAACCTCCCCAAAGGTAGAGGGAGTCCAGGCGCCTTTGTGATCATGGCAAGTGCAGGTGTGACCTACGGTAACACGTGAAAGCACTAGCCGGGTCCAAGGAATGGCCATCACTGGTTGACATGAATCTGGGGGCGATCTTCATGGTGAGGACAGTACTTCTAACACCTACAGGCTGTTGTTTCATTGTATCTCTAAAGCATCTCCAACCACTCCTCCGCTTCTAGGAGCTTCCTGCGACAAGGTTTACAAGGTTGTCAGGCCTGTTTCCGCACAAGACTATGGTCTATGGAACCATGGTTTTCGGCACTCCAGGCCCACTGAATAAATGTGATTTGGGGCGTTAATTCTTCAGGATGCTAAACCGATGTAGATGTCAGCAGTTTGGGCGAGGAGCCCTTCTAAACACTGGCAGATGAATACAATGGGAGCATCCCCACTACTCATAGAAGATGGGCACTTTCGAGTCACGTCAGGATGGCCATCCATCAAACCTCCTTCCTTGTAACCATGACTCCCAGTGCCATGTTTCCCTCTGAAAATCCATGTCAGGTGTGTACCACACCTGGTCTCAACAGCATCTTCCAGTTATCAAGAGCCTGCAAGATTGTTGACTCTCGGTCCAGTTATCGCCGGCATGATACCGCTCAGGGTACTAATTAAATGGCAGCCTACCCTTCATTAGCTCCTCGTAAATTTGAGCGAGCGACTACACAGAATGTCACATTCTGCTACAAATGCTACAATGCATTTGATTTACACTGCATGCGGACTAACAGAGAATAAACCATTATTAACCATCTAAATACACAAACTCTGCAAGCTAGCTGTATTTTCTTGGGCAAATCTTTCAGCGCAGAACACTGAACCTTTTGGGTTGGCCAACGGTGGACCAATCCTGTTCTTCGCTTCAGCACGCTCCTACGTTCTCCAAGGGGTCACGTGCAGGCCATGCCGCGCACAAAACAGTCAACAAGCAGCCTTTAAGGGGGATTACAGGGTCAGGGTTTGTAGTGGAAATTATTCAGTTATGGAAGAAAGGGAAAAGAATATTGACTTCACAGCAACTGCTCTGTGGAAGCCAAAGCTCCGCCTACAGCACGCGCAAAGCGTTCCATGCCATGGTGGTCATCATAAATGAGATGCTTAACTGCACTATGATGGAGTTGTCTTCATATGTAAATGGACTGTCGTGGAGCACTTGACCTCTGACCCATATGGACTCAAAAGGCGCGAGTCATTGACCCAAGTACAAGCGCCCTCCTTGTAAGGTCCAAGGGGCATTATGCAGCACAATGATGTAACCGTTCTGTTGGAGCCATTTAAATGTATAAGGGAACATACAACAAATAATGGGTCGTCCCGTCTCAAGTCAACCCCGTAATGTCCGCCAAGAGCCAAGCCAAGATCTAACGATAGGAAGGCACAGTTGAATTCACAGAATAAGTTATCAGAACATCTGTCACGTGTCTAAACTCTCGAGCAACGAGCCATAATGGGAGTCTTGTCTGAAGATACTAGCGCAATAGCTTGTTGCGCATGTCGCAGGAATGGGTAACAAAATACAGCAGAGTTTGGAGGTCCCGTGCCACCAAGAACAACTACTCTGGTTTTGCGTCTTTGATTGCAGTTGATGAACATCGGAGTGTTACTCGACTGATGGCCTTATGCATTGTGCGACGACTGAACCCCAAGGATTGTGGGTCTGAAGTGGGGTTGTGCGCGTTGCTCTTTTCATGTCAAGGTTGAGCCTCCACCTTTGTTTTTGCATCAATTGATCTTTGCGGTCGGTGGAGCGCATGTTGCCTAGTCTGGGTGTGCAATGACCGGTGCTCTGGTGACCTCCAATAAATGGTTCTCCTACATTACATAAAATCACCTATACAGCTACATACAGACGTGTGTGTGTACACACACACACACACACACACACACACACACACACACACACACACACACACACACACACACACACACAGAGATATATGTATAGACCTACACACACATATGCACCTCTACAAATACCTGCACACCTATTAATATGTACTTGCAAGAACAATGAAGTCTATGACGTCATAGAAGTATTTGCACGTGTATAAGCTTGCACGAGCAGGAAAGGAAATCAATATGCGTAGGGACACGCGTGCACATGCACGTACAGAAATGCACGCACGTATACCCCCAGAGGCATGCAGAAACGAATCCGAGCCGGTTTCGGCCCTCTGCCCTCGGTTTCACAACCCGCCGCACAGTAAATCAAGGCGCCTTTATTATCTTGGCGACGAGACATCCCAGATCATATGCTCTTGGCAAGGGTCCCAGTTCCCTGGGGTTATAAACCTACTCCCTGGGGATTCCCACGCCACCCAGGGAGAAGCTCCCCCATTTCATGGAAAGTTCATGCTCTCGAGCCAGGCTGATCTGGGAGGGAAAGCCGAGCCGCACCCCACAATCTGAGGCGGACCCGGCAACAGGGGCGTCAAGAGACTTCCAGACACAGTGTGCCTCTGGAAGGCTGGGGCTGGACCAATCAGGGCAGGCGCACGCGACATGCAACCGACACTCGCCCCAAGCTCTGCACGTGTGTTAGTGGTGACTCAGACTTTCATCCTTCTGAGACTTCTTCATTCACATTAGTTAATGACGTGCTTGGATACCCAAGGGTTTGACATTTAAAGGGAAAGAGAGGATACTTTAATGTTTCCATTAAACATCCGAACTCGTATTATTACTAAGCGACAAGCCCTGGTCTAACCACAAGTTATAACACCTCTCTTCACCGTTTTAGGCACTTTACCAGCCACTGGCCCATCCAAGCACATCACCCCTCAAAGCCACCTGCACTGGGAGACGGTCCATATTTCTACTGTGCATCAAGCGCGGTCAGAAAACCTTACCGTGGATACGTTATCAGCAACTTATGGCCCACGAGAACCATGCAATTGTCATCTATGCCCCCCCAGATTTTTTAAATGTGATTTCTCCCTCGAAATTCGCCCCCCTCTTCATTTGGCACCTGCCTAGTTCACCTATATGGAAAGGCCACCACAGCCAACCAACCGGCTGCAATCTATAGCGCTCTCGAAGAAAGCCACAGAGAGACGACTATCCGGCAGGATACTTGCACATCCCTGAAAAAGAAACCCTGGAAGGGGACATGAATATTGATAGAATATATATTTCTATGCAGAGACGCGCGGTGCCATCCAGGTACCAGCGCCCCCAAGGAACGGGAGCACCCGGGGCTTTCCTGCCTGGAACAAGCAGAGCCCAGAGGGATCCGACGACTCTTCCATAGAGATTTTTCATTTTTTTAATGTAAAAAACACAGCAGAGGAAATATTTAATTACACAGCTATCAAAGAACCTTGAAGTCATTCCAGAGTTCTTTTCCCCTTCAATATGAAAAGCCTTTTAGATTTACCCACAAACAAGTTAATTGAGCTGCTCTCTATGCAAATGTATGCAATGGTATTTCAGAGGCGGATATTAATTTGAAAGTGCGCGCTTCCTTCCCTCTCCGCTGGGTTTTGAAGGAGGGTAATGAGAAATTCAGGACAGCGGTTGATGTCACTCGCCCGAGCGCCAACAGGGACGGGGGCTTGGAAGCGTATCGCCAAGCCACCCTCCACGTGCCCAGCGTGTGCACACGGCGGCCATCTTGAGAGAGCAGTGGGTCTAAGGCGGGGCAGAGGTAACCGGGACCAAAGTGTCTTAGGTTAATCTTTCAGCCATCTTGTAGTGACTACGGACATATTAGAATCCAATAGCACTGTCCGCCTCGCTCAGTACTGTGCACGTACGGTGGTGACGCTGTACCAGCGCACTTCCTTGGGGGCTTAAGGACAAGCTGGCAATACGGGTGATTATAGAATGAGGGCAGTGATGAGGCGGTCTTAACCCTAAGAAATCGACATATGTCTAGTTCACAGTACCTGAACTTATACAAGACAAAAAGCTTTCTATGTAGTGCCCTGCAAATTCACATAGCAAATAATTGCATAACCGAGGTATAGAACACAACTATGGTCAGACAAGACACTCATTTTATCATCTGGGATGCATGAAATGAGGAGCGGATCCTACCTTAATTCAAACTTGTAGCCCGCAATTTACAGGAATCTCAGCGATAATCCTGCGCAACTACACAATCCCTACAGATATTTTACAGTAAAACACTGGGAAAGTGTAAAAACAAAACGAAAATCTCCTAAAGTACTATGTGGGAGACATCAGATACAACTTCCGGTTTGATGTGGCTGTAGCTCTGAAATCCTAGGCAACATCTGCAAATCCCTACTGCTAATGCCAGATAAACAGCATCCCTGAGAAACACATGAACCATTACAGCAAGTCCAAGACCATCACGATGGACTTCGTCAGAGTGATACGTTACATCTGACATGTCAATTGTTCTTCGCACGGCTGCCTTGGAGTAATACGGCATGTCAACAAGTCTATGGTTAGAGTTAAGGAAACCAACTTACGATTGATGAACACTGCAGTTGTAGAAGACAAAGTCCACACTGGCAAATTTCTTCCCAGTCTCCTTCGATTTCAGGTAGAGTTTCACCACCCTCTTGTCTCCTACGAAAAGCAAACACACTAGTTAAGCCCTGCAATCGAACTGGTCATACTCATCCTTTGGACACAATACACATCGTTACCAGAGAACCCCCCGGGAGGTCTGGAGAGGAGATGGCTGCACTGGGATATTGAGAAATGCAGATGTGCTGAAGGCTGGCTCTGCTGTCAGACACCTTGAAGGGCCGCAAGAGCCGGTGTCTCACCTTGAATCAATTCCAAATGAATGGCAGAAGTCTGATTGTCGCGCGGCGATACATATCTAATTAGGATCTGAAGTTCAGAAGCACCATCTTTTTAACCTGCAGTTCAACTCTGCAGGAAGGTGCAACTGGGGAGTGCAACAGTTTTGCTGTGTGGATTTTTTCTCACAAAGCCTATATATTGAATTTGAGAAAATGAGCAAAGCTTGTCGTAGAAGATTCTGACAACCCCCTCCACCCCCATCTCGATCAAGAATTTCCATAGTAACATTATTTTGGGCTAGGGTCAAAAGCAAGAGCGCAACGCCTGCACAGAGCCAGACTGTGCTCAAAATCATGACAGCCAGAGAAGACATGCAAGTGGCAGCGCAGAGCCGGCAAATTATGTGCTGTGAAGACTAATGAGAGAAAACAACTTGTTTATTTGGAACGCCCCCTGCTCTGCGTGGAGGGGAGGGGAGTATTAATAGATCTCGTCAGCCTGGGTGGAGAGCAGAGGTGACAGCTCTGCAGCCTGAGGGCGGGACTAGCAAAGAAATAAGATGGCGCTTATAGGGGCAGAACTGTTACCTCTTCTGACCCCAGCCTACAGCCGCCCACCCAGCACAGGCCACATCAATATTGTGTACCTCTGCCTACTCTCTGCTAGAATGGAGTACTGCTAGCATGTGAGAACAGACTCCGAAACATCTCTTGCAGCAACAAACTGCGAAACAGCCCACGAAACCTCAACCTTCTGTAAATAAAGTATGAAGCTGCACTCAACCTTGACCCCAACTATGCTAGGGCATGCGATAGAATAGAAAATGACCCCTCATAAAATAAGCAGGACCTGGTCTGCTGATTTGAATATTTAATAACCGGTTTCAATTTTTATATGGAGATAATTGAGGTCGAGATTGTATCTGTTGTAGGTGTCTATGCTTAGGCAAAATCCATTTTTATAGCCTATTTTACCACAGACCCGCCCTACTACAGAACTACTCTTGCCACTGGATGGTTCCAATATTTTTTCCGTTTTCCAATGAGCAGCAAGTAAAATTAATTCAAATGGATGGGAATTTGTCACTTCGGTCACAGCACTCACCATTCCACATGCCCTCCCATAAAAGGGTGTGGGGGTCCTGTTGGGGTCTTGGTCAAGTCAGCCTCTTACTCACCTCTCCATTACCATGGTATAAGAGGGCCGAGTGCGTTAGAAAATGGATAAAGCCCTCTGCCCTAGAAGCGAGCGTGCCGGATGAGCCAGGACCACGGTACTCACCTTGGCCCCTGGTGATCGGAATGATGTCCTTTGCCGATGGGGAGCTACAGTAGATGCTGCCGTCGCTGATCCGACCTCCCGACTCCGTAAAATCTTCAAAGGAGCAGTTCACCCCCAGGGACAGATCGGGGACGTTCCAGGCCTGGAGAACCAGCTGCAAAGAACAAGATGGGAAGATTGGAACCAAGGACATAAATGTCTCAAAGACGCAACAACCACGAGATCCAATCAAATATCCTCCGACAATTCACCCTCCCCCTCAGAACCCAGGAGCATCCTCCAAGGACAATGAAGTGTTAAAAGCAAAACGACAATCGTGAACATTACCTGCGCCATCTTGTCTGGTGGAATTCTATGTGCACATAAGTTGCAGTCATTTTAATCTATCACAGCCATTTTGTACTCTGTTGGTCACCTTTGTTTCACCCTGCCCTTACTAGCATCCCTCTGACCCTCTGACCGACCTGGTACGTGTGCTGGGGGATATAAACTCTATTTGCCGCAACAAACCTCAGCGCCACTTGCTGCCACAAACTCGTTTTTCCTCTCATCTCTGTTTTCAGGCAAACCTTTGGACACTCTACCCCTCACTACACCTAGTTACACAAACAGGTTCCAAACACCAAAAAGACTCTTGCAACATGATTTATTGCACTGCAAACAGCAAGACTTGTTGTTACCAACAATGGGACCTATTTTTATCAACAGAACGGACTCTTAGATCTGGCCGGTCTCACATGTTTTAGACCCTGAAGCAAGGTCCAGCTGCAAGATAAGATTGTCTGTTTGACCTGGGTGGGAAGAGAATTACTGTTGTGCTTGTGTGACAACCTGCCCGGGCGGGGACCCCAAGCTTGTGTAACCATGTTGATGAAACCAATGCATTGTGTCAAACCTGTATAAAAGGAAGAGCCAAAGGAGTTATCAGCAGAACACCTCCCTCAGACATCCCGGTGTCTGCAGTTGACGTGATCTCCTCATGAGAAATAAACCTTTTTCTTGTCTTCCAGTTTCCAGCGCTTGCCTCATTATTTTGATAGCGAACCCAAAGTGAATTAGAGGTGGAATCCTGCACCGGGCAGCATGGAGGGTCTTAGAAGACTCGCTGCCTTTCACAAATTGGCGCCCAAACGTGGGGGCCCATCAGCGACGCGTGGGTCCGGTAGAGAGGTCCTAACGACGGAGTGAACGACTAAACGATTGGGGTATACCTGCCTAAGAAGACCCTTGTCTGGCTGCCGATCGACTGAACTTCACCGGTTCCGAACGGACCGCTCTCGAGTGACCTGCGGTCCTGACTGGGACCTTAGAGGAACGCCGCATTGATTGTTGGAGTGAGAGGACAACCAGGCGCTGGAAGGGGAAGACGAAGAACTGTCCATACGGTCCGGGTAAGGTCGTGAAAAAAAGACTTAAATTGATTGATTGAATAGTTTGATTGAAATACTAGTATTCCTTTTTTGATAGAGTTATTTGCGACATTTCCCTGCTTACAAACAACGAAGAATAGGAATATTCTCTCTCTTTGCAGGCAGCGGACAGGTAGTGCAGACTTTGTCTAAATTGATTGATTGAGATATTCATTTTTGACCGATAAATACGTCATGCCGGTTTTCTCTAGATTGTTTGATTGTAATTGTTTTGGACCAGACCGTTCGTTAGAGGTCAGTCAGCCGGCACCGCCGGAAGGCACCCCCAACAAGGACATGTACGTAAAGTATGGATTAGCCACCGTAGCTTATAGCAAACTATGGCAGAAATACACTAGGAAGGACCGGGTAAATCAGTGGCCACTGACTGGATCTTTCGATCCCGCTAAAATAGAAACGTTAGAATTAGCTCTCCACAAAAAGAAAACTAGACCAGCCATGTTTGACAGTTTTGGTTTATGGCGAAAAGAGGCAGCTCAAAGAAAGAAAAGGGACGAAGCTAGACAAGATAAAGAAACGCGAAAATCAGCTTACCAAGCCTGTAAAAGATTAGAAGAAAAACTAAAAGAAAAGGAAATCGATAAAAAGGAACAGGAATCAAAAATATCAGGTCAATGCCCTGTTAGAACGCCCTCGACTCTTTACCCCCAAGTTACCAGCAAAACAAAGGGTAGATGATGATTTATTGTTAGGTTCCCCAATCATATACATGCCACCCCCTTACGCCCCTACTCATCCCGTAGTACAAAGCCAGGACCACCAAAGTATAGCCGGAGATGGCACGATCGCCTCAGTCTCCACCGCCTCTGCTCCCACCGAGTCACCCACACCAAATGCCTCAAAGGATACAGTAGTAGAGGTAGGATCAAAAGAAAAAGGAGCACCCAGGGTCCCGCGATTAAGTAAAAATGAGCGAGCAGGCATTGATAAAATAGTTAAATCCCTCATAGATAGGAAGGAGACAGAAGAGTATGTAACTGACATATGCAACTCCTATGTTGAAAACCGCAAACGATACTTTATTGTACGTCTCTGTTACCACACTCTTACTGCATATGAAGAGAAGTACCAAGATGTAGGGCCCGAGCGGCTAGTGGCTCTCTATAGGAAGGTAGACACCGGAGATGAAGGCGACAACGATGTTACAGAACTCTTTTCATCCACACTGAAGGTATTCCGTCACCTCGTGGAACAAGGACGGATAGATAAGGACAGGACAGGACATCTAAGATAGTGTTGTAATTTGGCAGCACTTAAGTTAAGCATTGGCTAAAGACAGCCTGTATTTAGAGGCTAAATTGTCCGCTTTGTGGAATCCATTTTGTATTTCTGGCAGCCATTTTGGTTGCCATGTGCTCACCATGTGCTCTGTCCTACCTTCCTGTTAACTGCTCTTGAAATCTGCCTAGAGACAAGTTATATTTAGTTCCTCTTGCTTTGCACATGCTCAGTTGAGCTTGCAGCTGTTCCGAGTTTATAAATGTCAGGATGTGTCTACTAGAAGTAGAAACTGTTAGCTCCACCCACTTGTCGACTGTGCATTTTCTGTATGTCCTTATATGTACCTAAAACCAGCATTTGTGTTTGTACCGCCTTCATTTGAGCCCCTGTGTGGGTATAAAAGGACCATGGTCCTTCCATTCAGTGTGCTACTTCATGCATTACTGAAGGGTGATGTGCGAATTTAGCTCCACCTCATGAGGTTTAATAAACTCTGTCTTTCTTATTTCAGTTTCTATGCCAACTTCTTCCTAAGTGTCTGATGACTCTGTGCAGAGAATGGTGAACCCCTAAGCACTGGTAGGCCTTGCTGAGGCTCACTACTACAAATAGGCGCTTCCAACGTGGGACTCATCAGCGACTCGGATGCCCGAAGGACTGGTCAAGACGAAGGATTGGAATCTCGCTCTTGGACGCGATCGCTGCCTGAGGAGACCGGAGTCTTGGCACCCATGGCGTTTTTCCTTTCTTTCTGATCCGACCATCCCGGCGGCGCCGGTCCTTGACTGAGATCTCTTTTGTTGATTCGCCGTGCAGTGACCATTTGGTCGATTTGAGAACTTGGCAGTTGGAACCTGGACACCATTTGATTGGTAAGAGCCGTTTTGCGGCACTTGCTGTTGGTTTGATGCCTTTGATTGGTAAGGTAGTTTTAGTAACACTTACTGTGGCTTTGTTTGTATGATTGGCCAATTTTGGAATTTGTTTTGTAAGTTATATATGCATTGCAATACATATAGGCAGGTCATGAGGAGATTTTTCTCTATTTGAAATTGTTTGAACAGCGCAACGTACGAAGAGTACCTTAAGCGCTACTTTGATTATAATACTGCATATTCGGCACTATTTTTGGCATGCCTGTTTCTAGCACACTTCGCAGAAAGTGTTGCTGTTTTGGAGGTGCCAATAGGGATTTAGTAAGTACTCAGTTGACTCCCCTCAGAGGGGATACCTAAATAGGTTTAGATATAGTAAAAAGATATTTCTTCCTTGGTGACTAAGTACCCCATGGAACTAAATATGTACATAAAACGGATCCTGATCTGTGCACTTAGTAACATTCATAAGTGGTGATATGCAGAGCGCTTTTTGAGTGTTCTACCAGCCAAAACTGGCGAATTTGGTGTATTTTGGCTTCTTGACCATGGAACAGTTTTTTGGGCTACTTTTGAGAGCTCTTCTTGTAAATATGACTTACAATTAGTATTTACAAATAGTTTGGTCTTGCGTACAATTTGTAAGCTGTCTTAAAGTCCTAAGTGTTGATTTGTGGGTTAAATGTGTGTTTCAATGTCTATGTGGTTTGACATTGGTGATACTTGTGTGAGTAAATAGCGATTGCGCTCTTTGTGTAAGAATGGCTAGCTTTAAGCGCGCTGTGTTGTGTGTTCTGAGTGTATGACCCCCTTCTGTAAATGTCTGGAATGAGCTCAATGAGTTTGTTTATGTTTTTTTGCTGTCATCATTCTGTTATGCAAACTGTCATTTAGTTACTTACATATTAAATAAAAATCCAGAAATGAATGATATAACATATGCTAAACAGCTGCATGTTACTATTAAATTGACAGAGTAAGACACTATACATGTGTGCAAATTGCCACAATGCTAAAGATCAAATTAGAATTCGTATTCAATAGGATTAAAATAGGCCTCATACAGAGGAAGAAAAACGAAATTGTGTGTTTTGTAATCAATAGACTAAAATACAACATGTTACAGCATTTTCCTTAGATACATTGTATTAGACATTAAAAGGCATGCACATAATTTGAGTGAATTTGGTCGTTGCTGAACTAAATACACATTATAGAAAGATAGATTTGACTGCATTGAAATGCCTCAGTTTTTAAATAGACTGTGACATGCGTTTCTTTCAGCACCCGAGAAAAAAGCTTTCCAACAGCTGTGTTTAAACTGACTAACTGAAAAGAAACTGTTTGACACAGCAAATGGGGATTTAACTCTGTCAGGGTATTTCAAATAATAAAGGGGTTTTTCCTGAGAAAGGCGTGAAAATTCGACGCCTGCTGACAAACAACAGCTGCATAAATAGCATATGGCTATTCCTGATCATGGCCACAGACAGGCATGCTGAGTCAGCGAAATTTTAAGTCAGTGTAAAACTGGTATGAAGGCCTGCATTATTTTAAAAGTTTCAAAAACCAGTTTCATTATTTTGGATAACAGAGAACAAAATTGAAAGTAGGGATTTCCTTTCTTAATGCCTTTTTACATAAGTACCTCTGTGGTTCTGATGTTAAATAATAACTGTCCTTTTAAAAAGTGGCGCAGACTTTTCATGTTTCAAGTAAGGCTTCTGTGCTTAGGGTTATACATGAATGCGTTTAAATATGATAGGCTACGAATGAAGCTTGCTTTTCAAATGTGGAATCATCAAAATGGTTGGTTTTATTAAAAAAAAAAAATAATAATTATATGGAAAAAATATATTAAAAATAAATGCTTTAAATTCGTTTTTTCATCTTTATAAAGCCTAATCATCATACTGTGAATTCCTAGCATCAAAGTTGGATTTAAGCAGTGCTGTACCAAAAACAAAAGGAAACTTAAATGTGAAATGTCACTTTACCCAGCCGTACAAACCTCATTTTTATAAGGGTATACCTTATACATTTCTGATTTCCCATTCCTGGGCTATCTAGAGAACACTCTGGGGGTTCCTATTATGCAAAAATATTGTAGGATATTCATTTTTAAGTGCCCCTACCACCAAAGTCGAAATTGAGCTAAATTCACAATTTTACAAGCAGTTCTACCACTCAGGGCAGGTTTCAAACTGATCTCAAGCTAGAGCTGGTACACATGCCAGTATAGAACAAACAGCTGACCTCTGTATTACTAGACTGCACACCACACACCGTACACAAATGAAAATAAGTATACAGAAACCAGCAGACGTTATTATCCTACCTTTAAATTACTGGCAAACAGACCGGACAGGACTGCCTTTCAGCCGTGATTCTCCAGAGTTGCTTTGAATTACAAAAACCGCATGGTAAGCCTTGCACAAAAAAAAAATGACCAGCTGCTGAACGGGTCAAAGGTCGGAGTTCTGCATTTAGCAACTTAGCAGGGTGAAGGGTAAGGTTTGCTTGGCCACTTCGACCTCTGAAAAGTTTTTGAAAGACGAGATGACAGCGCAGAGAGAGGAATGAGAAGCTTTGCTTCCTATTTTTGGCAAACACACGTTTTGCGCAGTCATATGAAACGAAGGAAAAGCAGCCCTCAGTTGAGCATTGATCTGTCATGTATATAAAAATAATGGTTTTAGTTTAAAGAATACTGTGTAGGGGCTACGATAAGGAGGAAATGGATTTTAGTTTGCATTCATGCGCCCTCATGTTAATCTAGTACAATTGCTGAAGGAATTGGTACATTGGTTACTAACGCTTTCCACAGTATTCAATTTGCTTGTGTTAGGCTGAATCAGAGAATAGCCACTTTCTAAGATATCTCCTACAAGTTTGTTTGTGCCCAGTTGCTACAAATAGGGGTTGAAAGTGTTGACAGAAGTGAAACCTGTTTCAGGTTTTCCTACTGTCAAAATGGGGGAAGGAGGCTAGCTCCTCTACAAATTAAGGGTAGGCAAAATTATGTTTTCGCTCTTCTTTTTCTCACTCTTTCTTGAGTCTGTCTAAGCTGTCTAGGAAATGGCCATGTGACAGTTATTGGCTATTCTGTAATACTGTTTTAAAATTGTTAGAATTAATAAAATGATGAAACATATATACTATGTTACTGCCCATCCTGTATGAAAGAATGAGTAGAACAGATTGATGTTCCCTTATTTGACCTTTAAAGGGGAACTGTATAGTGGGGGTTTCTGTTCAAAAATCTCAGGTGGCAATACCATTATTGTTTATGTTATTCTCATGTTCTATACAGTTTTGCCAGGGCATTGCTAGTCTTTTATTAGCTAGTCTGTGTAATTGAGCTGACAGCCCTTATTAGAGCTGGAGATAGGGTTTTTTTTTCCTTTTGAAAATTATGTTGCATAGTCCGGATCGTGAACAGTACAATGCAGGAAAGACGCCCATGTGATCCTTAGCAAACATTTTGAAGGAAAATATTGTTTTATAGGAGTTTGTTTGTCACAACATGTTCTGCTGGAGAAATTTGTGTACCCACTATGTTGAGTTTTTTTTAGTTCTTTTTGCAACAAGAATCCCCGTTACATTAGCGGTTTTAGATTTTCCTGCTGCGCCTATAACATGAAAGCATAGCATGACCCTAAGTGTAACATGTAGGTGTTTTTATTAAGAGAAAGTATTTTAGCAGTGTCTGCAGTCCTGTACAAGTAATGCAAGGTTCATAAGTAGAAGTGTAGGAAAAGTTCCTTTTTCTTGAGGTTCTTCAGATTAATAATATAGGAATGCACAAATGTAAGGATTTGGAGTATGTCTGTATTGTTTTTCTTTTTTCCTCAGAATTTAGTAAATGAACACAGACTTCCTTGGCTGCTTGGGATTGGGTGACGTATTACTCTTGTCAGTTCACCAAAAAGTTCCTTTTATACTTGCCAATAGGTCTAGGGTGTTTTTTTTTATTCTCAGATAAGATGAAGTGGTTCTTGGGTGCCTTGCTAATGTATGGGGCGCCCCAAGACTAAGGAAGTATTCTGTTAGATTAGTTCTGTGCCTTCTCTAAAGACCTCTTGTTCTGTCCACCAATAGATATTTGCTGCCTTACAACCATTGCCAGAGGGGCCCGGACATCAGATCCAGCCTGGGAGTCAGCACCAGTCCAGCCTACAGTCAAAACAAAAGGAACCAGCACAGGCGTTGCTGGCAACTAGGACCTCAGTGAAGGCCGGAAGCACTGGGACGTAAAGTGTGTACCCCTGCCACTGTCTTGGGCGAAAGACGGGGTCACAAATCAGGATGAAGAAATCTTTCTGTGGATCCAGTTTTTGATGCCGCCCAGCTGAGAGAGTCACAGACCGATAAGGACGGCAAGGAGGCTTTTGCTTGAGGTGACCCCCTTTGAAACAAGGGTTGCTTCAGGCCTTGAGTCCTGGTCCCCAAGTGAATGCAAGTCTACGCCTTTGTTTGTTGATCAAGGGATGCCTGAGCATATTAGCTACAATCAGTGGCCCCAACAAAAGAGCAGTGCGCCTGCGGAACAATACAGGAGTTAGGGAAGGACTTGAGTTTAGGGTACAGGTGCTGTGCCCTTGGTGCCTGTTAGATTAAAGTGAAGAAAACTGGTGCACTGCCTGAGACACTGGACAGGATCGTTGAGGGTATTTGCCCTGGGGGGGTGATTGCCCTATTCTGAAAGAAAGACTTTTTCTTCTCAAACTGGGCCGTGATTCTTGAGTTGCGAGTTGTGCAGCTCCACCGTGGGAACAACAAGAGCCTGCCTGTGAGGCTCAAACGGACACAGGGAGAAGACTCCCCTCTGGCTGGTTTGTACAGCGGCTACAATTTCCCAAGGACTCTTTTTTTTGTTAGTAATGTACCCCTTTGGTCGTCCCATTTTTGAGGAGGAGCAGCCCTTTGCGGCTCCTTGTCCTAATTCCAATGGCCTTGTGTGGTCCTCCTGGTCCCCCGGAGCCAGGATTGTTTTTGTAATAATATGTCTGACTGCATTAATATTTTTTTTAAGAGTAATGTTTATTCTGCACGAGAAAAGTTCATCTGAGCATGTTACTTTACTCTTTCCTTAAGATTATTAATTGATACTTTAGCCATCATAAAAAATACTGAGAAAGTCTATTGAAAATGTTTTTATTAGGTATGTGCTGTTGGCTATTCTGAAAATGAAATAGATAGTCACTGAAATACATCAGAGCCCTGAAACTTAGAATTAGACTAGATGGTTTTGGACTCTTGTTTCTGCTCGGGGCTGGAAGCTACTGACTATCCTGTGTGTAATAATTATAATACTTTTTTCATGCTGTGTATGTATCCAATGTGGTCCAATGCTTTGCTCCATTTGCATCTCTGCTTGTATACCTGCCAAAGGGAACGTTGCTGAAACAAAGGCCCAACAAATGTTGAATAAAGAGGTGGCCGAAATAATGTTAATAGATGTACGGGATGAATATCTAGATTAACCCAGATAAACGAATGTCTTCAGCCAATGCTGAAAGGGTCGTCTGTTGTAATTTGGCAGCACTTAAGTTAAGCATTGGCTAAAGACAGCCTGTATTTAGAGGCTAAATTGTCCGCTTTGTGGAACCCATTTTGTATTTCTGGCAGCCATTTTGGTTGCCATGTGCTGCCATGTGCTCACCATGTGCTCTGTCCTACCTTCCTGTTAACTGCTCTTGAAATCTGCCTAGAGACAAGTTATATTTAGTTCCTCTTGCTTTGCACATGCTCAGTTGAGCTTGCAGCTGTTCCGAGTTTATAAATGTCAGGATGTGTCTACTAGAAGTAGAAACTTAGCTCCACCCACTTGTCGACTGTGCATTTTCTGTATGTCCTTATATGTACCTAAAACCAGCATTTGTGTTTGTACCGCCTTCATTTGAGCCCCTGTGTGGGTATAAAAGGACCATGGTCCTTCCATTCAGTGTGCTACTTCATGCATTACTGAAGGGTGATGTGCGAATTTAGCTTCACCTCATGAGGTTTAATAAACTCTGTCTTTCTTATTCCAGTTTCTATGCCAACTTCTTCCTAAGTGTCTGATGACTCTGTGCAGAGAAGGGTGAACCCCTAAGCACTGGTAGGCCTTGCTGAGGCTCACTACTACAATAGCAGGACCCCCGGTGGAAAAACCAGATAGCATGATGCCGATAAAAGAAGCTGCCCCTTATTGGGTACCTCCTAGAGGACAAGGGACTCATGACGATATGAACCATCAAGACGCTAGAGGAAGGGTGGTCTACAATTGGGTGTATCAACCATGGGACAGACAGGACATTTTGATGTTCCGTAAATCTTTACCGGATTTACGAAAGAACCCCACCGCCTTTTACACCGAGCTAGGTACCGCTCTGGGATCAACATTAATGACACTTTCCGACATAGACTTGTTCTTCGGGTTATGTTTGCCAGCAGATGTGTGGAAACAGATTAGGAAAATATAGCATACCGAACTGCTTGGTCATACCTGGGAACAACTTAACACACTAGATAAACAGCGGAACCCTGGTCAAAAACCGGTTAAAGCAATATTGGACCTCCCTGACAAAATAGTGCAGAAAGTGAAAACGCTGATCCCAGAGAAAAAGATAGACTGGTCCATAGTAACCGCGTGCCGCCAGAAACCACAAGAGGATGTCTCAGAGTATTTCTCCAGATTTGAAACAGTGTTCTCCGATTACAGTGGACATGACATGTCCACCGCAACCGGACACCACTTATTTGTGCAGAACTATGTCAAAGGACTACTGCCAGATGTATCCCAGAAATTACAAGCCAGCAAAAGTAGTTGGGCAGCATCTAAACCGGCGGCCATTCTCCAAATGGCCCAGTACTATGAGCATCAGAGAAACGAAAATGACAGGGCTACAGAAAGGAAAAAGAAGGACTTGAAGGAAAGGGTAATGGTAGCACAACTCCAGGGGGCGAATACAGGAAGGGAGCAATATAGGGGAGGATACCAGCAGAATACCCCTAGAGTACAGCCACCTAGAAACAATTCATCTACATCATATGTAGGACGCCAAGACCTAGGACAGGATCAATGTGCATTTTGCAAAGAATATGGACACTGGAAAACCCAATGCCCGGCTTTGTTAGGAGCTGGTAGGGGCAGAGGGGCGAGGGAAATAGCAAGTGGACAGAGAGGAAGAGGACGTGGGAGAGGGTACGCGAGTGAAGCAAGCGAGGAAAGGCCAGGAAGAGTGAACACATTTGACCATCCCAAACAGAGTCAGTACCAACAGACAGATTATGACAATACGTACGACTTTGCATAGGACAGCCAGGGGCAAGGGAGGGATCCAGTCTAGCTCTATGTTGATCAGCAAGGCCCTTATGTTACCGCTGAGGTCCTGGGCACAAAGTCGCCATTTCTGGTAGACACGGGAGCAACACGTAGTGCACTATCCAAACGACTGATTCCAAGGGCACTCGTCAGGCTCACATGTGACCTCAATAGGATTTGACGGTACGCCCTCCACCAACCCTTTGTCCCGACCGATCCCTTTTAACCTTAACAATAGCGTCGAAACGACATTCCTCCTCTCTTCCAACACCCCAGACGCCATTATGGGTCTCGACCTTTTGAAACACTTCCATGCGACTATCAGATGCTCACCAGACGGAGTGCGTGTCGTCCTGTATGACAACCCCCAGCGCCATAGAGAGAACCCTTCTCAGCACATGTTTCCCATCTCCGAGACTGACGCATCCCTACTGGACACTTTGCCATCACACTTATGGGCTAGGGCTGATTCAGACGTAGGACGAATGATGATTGACCCAGTACACGTAACAATACGACAGGACGCAACCCTACCGAAAGTACCGCAGTACAAAATATCGCCAGAGGGTGAGAAGGCACTGACCGAGATCATACACTCTTTGGTAGAGGAAGGGGTGGTAGAGGAAGTAGTGAGCAATGTTTGCAACAGTCCCATACTACCGATTGTAAAGAGACAGGGAGAGGGAGACGGAAAAGCCTACCGCTTCATCATTGACCTGCGGGAGATAAACAAAATCGTAGTGCCACAATACCCAGTAGTTTCCGACATCACGACAATTTTGACTTTAATCCCCTCCACTGCCACCACCTTCACTGTAATTGACCTCAAAAACGCATTCTTTTCCATACCTATACACAAGGACAGCCGCTATCTATTTGGATTCACCCTAAACTCCCGTTCGTACAGATTTTGCAGAGCACCTCAGGGGTACACAGAGCCCAAGCATCTATAGCCAGGCGCTTAAAAGACAGTTGGACGCCATACAATTGCCAGATGGAGTGGCACTAATACAATCTGTAGACAACATCCTTCTAGCAGCGGACACCATACCAATAGCCGTCACAGCCACCATCAAACTACTCCATTTTTTTGCTGAGAATGGTCACAAGGTCTCCCGAAAGAAATTGCAGTTCTGTAAATCACAAGTGACCTATTTGGGTCACCTTTTATCCAAAGAAGGGAGGAAACTCACGCCTGACAGGATCCAGACAATTCTAGACACCCCTGTCCCCAAAGATCAGAAACAAGTCCGCTCTTTGATAGGTCTCACTTCATTTTGCCGACAGTGGTTACCGAACTTTAGCCTCATTGTCAAACCCCTTCTCCCTCCTAGCTAAAGACATCCCCTCACCTCTCCCCTGGACCCCCGAATGCCAGTCAGCCTTTAAAGAACTACGCAATGCCCTTTGTTCAGCGCCTGTCCTAGGAACCCCGGATTACTCCAAACCATTCTTCCTCTACACGCACGAGAGGGAAGGATGTGCATTGTCTGTCCTAACACAATCAATTGGTCACAAACAACGCCCTTGTGCATATTTCTCTGCCACCCTCGATCCAGTAGCCAGAGCGCTGCCAGCGTGCCTGCGTGCTGTGGCAGCTGCAACAGTATCGATACGCCAGAGCGAAGGAATAGCACTCTCCAATCCAGTCACTGTTTTAGTACCCCATGCAGTCGACACACTACTAAACCAGACCAAAACCCAACACTTGACTAGCGCCCGACTGACAGGATATGAGTTGACCCTGCTAGCACCGCACATTACCCTAAAGCGATGCACCACCCTCAATCCAGCCACACTGTTACCCCTACCCGAAAATGATCCTAGCGTGACTCCACTACACGACTGACACTAACCGATGAACAAACAAAGAGTAGAATAGATCTCAGACACACCGCCTTTATAGAACCAGATGGAGAACTATGGGTGGATGGTTTGTGCATCAAACTCCCCGACGGCACCACCTCAGCTGCATACGCTGTCACCACAGCCCGAACCGTTCTGGAAACAGCCCGTATTCCCCAACGTTCAGCCCAGGCTGCAGAACTCATTGCCCTCACACGAGCATGCATCTTAGCGACTGACACGACAGTTAACATATACACCGACAGCCAATATGCCTTCGGGGTGGTTCACCATTTTGGGATCTTATGGAAAGAAAGGGTTCCTGACTTCACACGGTACACCCATCCTGCATGGAGATTTAGTCTCCGCCTTGACGCAAGCAGTCCTCCTCCCCAAGAAGTTAGCAGTGATAAAATGCCAAGCACATAGGAAAGTGACTGATCTCATTGGACAGGGAAATGCACTAGCAGACGTTACTGCCCGAGCCACGGCAGGAGACAGAACTACGACACGAATGTATGTGACCAGGTCACAAGCTGAACGATGGACTGACGCTAGGACCACTGTAAGGGACATACAGACTACAGGCACACAAGACGAATTGACCGAGTGGGAAAAGGTGGGACTAAAAGACGAGGAAGATTGCTGGAGAACTAAAGACGGAAATAAATGGCTGTTACCCAATGCCTACCTCATCCCCATATTGACCATGGCATATTTACCAGCACACATAGGCTCCACCCCATGATTGAACTAATCACCAGAGTATGGCATAACGTCAAGATAGCAGAATCTGCAAAATGCCTAGTACAACAATGTATAGTCTGCCTACAACACAACCCAGGGAAGGGGACAGTAGTACCACGGGGAGGGTTTGGAGTCCCTGACCACCCCTTTGAAATCCTTCAAATGGATTACATTCAACTAGAGAGATGCCTTGGTCTAAAATATGTCCTGGTGGTTGTGTGCGCTTTTAGCAAATGGGTGGAGGCATATCCCACCCGCGACAATACCGCCTTAGCCACTGCAAAAGTATTGCTGAAAGAATTCTTCCCCCGATACGGCCTTTGCAGAATTTTATGGAGCGACAACGGCCCCCACTTCGTAGCCGAGGTGATACAGAACATACTGAGAGGGTTGGGGGTAAAACAAAAGTTCCATGCCGTCTTCCACCCCCAATCAGCGGGCCTGGTAGAGAGACACAATGCAACGTTGAAACTAAAACTAGCCAAAATAGTTGCCACGACCGGGTTGAAATGGCCCGACGCCCTCCCATTGGCATTATTGATGCGCTCCACCCCAACCAAACACCGACTGACCCCGTATGAGGTGGTCTTCGGCAGGCCTATGAGCATTTGGGCGGCACCAAGACCCACCTCCATTAACTATGTCCCGAACATATTAATGTCGGATTACTTGCATAAATTGACAAACGAGCTAACAATTATCCACCAACAGGTGCAGCAAGCCTTGCCTGACGTATCCAGGGGCCCGGGACATGAAATAAAGCCAGGCGACCATGTATTGATTCGCAACTTCCAAAGAACGAAGAATCTGGAGCCTAGGTGGACGGGCCCCTGGCAAGTCCTGATCACCACCCGAACTGCCCTCCGAGTGGAAGGAAAACGAAACTGGCTGCACGCTCATCATTGCAAGCGAGTCCCTCCAACCCTGGCAACCTGTGAAGGGGTGGAGGTGCAAGAGGAAGTACTCGCGAGAGACCGACCAGCTCTGAGTTGCTACCCACAAGAAGAGACCCTCGAACTCTCAGAATTTCCCGACCCCACGGTGCCATCCAGGAAAGGGTACAACCTAAGATCGACGAAAGGAGGGAGCTCCAACGACCAGGCCACTAACTAAGTCAAGGTCTCAGATCGGTAGCACAGTCAAACAACGCTACCAGGAAACCGCCAGACAAAAGTCTATGGTCCTAACAGTTGTTGAGCTCCTCGAAGATGATGGAAGAAACTGAACACCTGCAAAACCACTGCAAAGACACCAAGACTGCTAACCTGCACAGCACAAAGACAATTGCACTTGTAGCCGCATTTCTCACCTGTCTCCTGCTAATGGTCGCACTCTGGATCATTGAAGAGAATGCACCTGCATACAGAACATTGTCACCCACCATGCAACCAACCACCAAGAAAGAACACTACCTGGTATCACTACCGCCACATCTCCGAGAACGACGCAAATAATTCTTTCGTGCAGATATTGCACCAGCACAATCTTGCCACCAATGCTACCAACTGTTGGGTCTGTGGGCTGTTACCACATGCCACTGAACATTCCATCCCTTTCATCCCTTCGCCCTTTTCTATTCACGGATCTTGCCTTGCCTGGATGATGCTCCTACAAGAAAGTTACAAAGACAATGCCACTTCCGACGGAACAATCGCCCAGTTCTACAACGAGTTCTGGCGAAACAAAACAGGAAGGACAGCCGCCCCCTTCTGCCCTCACACCTTCAATGCGACATTCCAGATTAATGTCCCCTCCAAAGAACGCAGTGGAAATGCAAGTGTTCAATAATCCTAACAGAGCCACATTTTCCTACCTGAAGAAAAGAACTGCTGCAACACTGACTGTGGCCCTATCTGTGGTGAACGTCTCTAGCCTTGTATGCATTGAAGGACGTGGGACTAAGAATGTGGGTCACAGCACCTGTAGCATTGTAAGGACTTTGAACACTGCCAACCCCCCAGCGCTTGTTGCATCACCCAATATGTACTTTGTGGAACCAAAGCCTACACCTGGCTCCCAAGAAACTGGGTGGGGCACGTGCTACATCGCCTTTGTTTTGCCACCAACCTACACAGCCCCTGCAGAGCATCATCGAGAAAAGTGTTCTAAAGACATTGATCAAGCAGACTCTGCCTCATCACAGTTCCTCGACGCAGCAAAAGGGCTCGTCCCGCTATGGGGTCCGATGGCAAACAGCCGAGCCATCAGACATCTGTCCCAAGCGGTAGAGACCGCCCTGAACGTCACTGCTGGCATCCTCACCAACAACACTGCTGAGCTCCAAGCGATCCGTCTGGTTACCCTGCAAAATCGCATGGTCCTGGACGTGGTACTAGCGGACCGTGGAGGAGCATGCCGCATCATCTGTGCCAGCTGCTGTGTATACATTCCTGATAATTCACCTTCTGTCTATGAAGCAATCGAACATCTCCATAGACTATCTTCAGAAATTCATCAAGGATCAGAGACTTGGACAATTGGAAGTTGGCTTTGGGGCATCTTGAAGGAGTGGGGTTGGAAAATATCCATGATTCTCTTGGTCCCAGTATTGACAATATGTGGTTGTTGTTTGGGTATACACTGTATACCACCTTTGTGTTCTCTTTGCATAACTACCTTGCACCCTAAGACTATGGACACTCAGCTAACAAAAATGAGAGTAATGTATGATCAAGAGATACAGGACATTATGGAGATCGAAATAGACTGACAAGCTGGCTAGTTATGTTCAAAGGGGCCACTGTTAAAAGCAAAACGACAATCGTGAACATTACCTGCGCCATCTTGTCTGGTGGAATTCGATGTGCACATAAGTTGCAGTCATTTTAATCTATCACAGCCATTTTGTACTCTGTTGGTCACCTTTGTTTCACCCTGCCCTTACTAGCATCCCTCTGACCGACCTGGTACGTGTGCTGGGGGCTATAAACTCTATTTGCCGCAACAAACCTCAGCGCCACTTGCTGCCACAAACTCGTTTTTCCTCTCATCTCTGTTTTCAGGCAAACCTTTGGACACTCTACCCCTCACTGCACCTAGTTACACAAACAGGTTCCAAACACCAAAAGACTCTTGCAACATGATTTATTGCACTGCAAACAGCAAGACTTGTTGTTACCAACAATGGGACCTGTTTTTATCAACAGAACGGACTCTTAGATCTGACCGGTCTCACATGTTTTAGACCCTGAAGCAAGGTCCAGCTGCAAGATAAGATTGTCTGTTTGACCTGGGTGGGAAGAGAATTACTGTTGGGCTTGTGTGACAACCTGCCCGGGGCGGGGACCCCAAGCTTGTGTAACCATGTTGATGAAACCAATGCATTGTGTCAAACCTGTATAAAAGGAAGAGCCAAAGGAGTTATCAGCAGAACACCTCCCTCAGACATCCCGGTGTCTGCAGTTGACGTGATCTCCTCATGAGAAATAAACCTTTTTCTTGTCTTCCAGTTTCCAGCGCTTGCCTCATTATTTTGATAGTGAACCCAAAGTGAATTAGAGGTGGAACCGGGTAGCATTGAGGGTCTTAGAAGACTCGCTGACTTTCACAGAAGGATGTCTGATGTGCCAACACTCTCCAGTAGGTTTCATGGTACCTCTTAAGCAAGTGTGTGGACCAGTCCTTGGCCACCTTTGATGAACGTTAAATGACCAACTAGTGCAATGCGCTCATCACAGCTCAGGACAGCCAAGAGACACAAGACTTTCAGATTCCGACGATGACTTAAGAATAAGTCTACATGTTGATGGTCAAATAGCCATAAGCCCATCCTCAGCAGAGCAAATACTACCAACGAGCTATGAAAACCCCTCATGTTGGGAGTCTGGTCGTGAAGTAGCCCCCCTTTCTGTACAAACTTTTACTAAAAACCATCGTTGAGAACTCCAGCCGTGTTTGACAACTTTGTTGTTCAAGACCAAGATGAAGAGTGGAGGGCTCTGTGGAGGTCCTGGACAAGTCGGTCAGCACAATTCAATAGCAAGATAACTACACATAACCCAAGCCATCAGGGATGTAGAAAAGACCAGGCTGGGCAGATTCTTACTACTTTGCCTCCACCTACCAGGACCTCGGACATGGTGACGGAGATGTTCTTAGGCTGGACTGTCAGCTGCACACACTGACGCACGTCTGACGCAAACCGCTGGGGCTCGTCCGCACGTTCACACCGGTCCTTCCGGGAACATCTGAAAGAAGAGACAAATTCTCATTAGAACCAGCAGCTATCGGGTACACCCACCCTTGTACTCAACATTGCACACTTGTACCCACTAAGTAACCACAAAAAAAAGAAATAGAATTTATGAAATAGATGGTTGGATTGTGCCCTGCCAGGCGACAGCTTATATTGGGGAACATTTGATCAAAAAACATCTATTCATGCATTTCAAATATTTAATGATGCTGTTATGCACGAAACGCCAAATTCAGACTAAAAGGAACCTTTCAGGGAAATCCTTGACCCTCGGTGTACAATTCGTTGTAATCAGGGCCACGCATAAAAAACAGAGCCAACGACCTGCATTGGATTCTCGCCCTAGCAAGAACATTTTCTTACGAACCCCCGTTGCAGGCAGGCGCCAGCTCACGAATAAAAGCGATTTTATTTTCCTATTGTGTATATCCAGTAATCCAACTGGTCTTTGACAGCTATGGTGCAGGAGGGGTCACAAACGTACAGCAGAATGACTTCCATGGCCTACCACGCTTCGTTATGCAACGCATTCAGGGTTGGACATTAATGAGTGCAGTAAATTTAATCACAGGGCCGATCTGGGACATGCACGAGGAGTCAAATTCATAAAAATAGAAGATGCAAAGTGTGCAGGTTTGCTCATCACCGAGTAGTGCACAGGTAAGCACAGGGTTCGCGTAGACGCATGGGTTGAGCGCGGGGACAAGCATTCAGGGTCTAAAGTAAGCATATATGCAAGGTGGCCAAACTCTCACCAAAGCAGGGTCCAGTTAGGGGTATGTACCATGCACAGGGCACCGCACAGCAGATTCTACCCAAGTGTCCAGCTGGGTGTGTACATACGGAGTTCAGGGACACGCTTGGTGCATGTGCACAGGTGCACACTGATGAACACAGTTGACTCAGTTTCAGAATTCAGCTTAGGGTACGTTCAGGGACTTAATAAATGCAGGGTGTACATTCTGCGTAAAAGTCCGTACATCTATGCAAACAGGAGATTACTTGCATTACCACACGTGGCGCGCACTTGATGTACACGCCACACACACGTAAGCCTACGCATATCATCGAACATAACCGATTTACTTGCAGGGCCCACGTAGGAGTACGTGCCAAGTGTACTAACCGCTGGTTTATAGAGGAACATTCAGGGACTCAAGACCTGTAAATTGGACTCCCCTCTCAAACGAATGACATGCTCCAGCGGTCACAGAAAAGAATGAAAACATCTTGGGAGAAAGGACAGGGATAGGGAGAGTCGACTGTAGAAAGAATAAGGAAAACAAACATGCAACTGATCTTTGAAAGTCCCAGAATGAGATGCTCAGAATTTAAAATACTGAAGGGGAGTAAATTGTGGAGGCTTGTGCAAAGGGGCGCCAGGGCGCTGCCCTGCCAACATAAAGCCCATTTCCTGCTCCAACTGCCAGCCGGATATTACAGCTATGACAAGTAAACAATCTCCCAATCCTTTGTTTATAGGCAATGGGGTAAGTGAAAGGTGTCAGTCATGGCTGCTTCCGCTTCTACCTCGTGGCGCGCTGTTTGCAGAGTCGGGGATGGTGAACCTGGGAGTTTGCAGAGGTGGGCCGCCCTTAGGGTCTCAGTTTCAGAGTAAGTCTTAGTTACGACTTATGTGCGTGTGTCTGATTGGGACTGTACAGTGGTACACGTGTAGAACTTAAGTTATGTATTTAAAAATGAGTGAACCTGTATGTTAAGGGTAAACAAACCATAATCTAGCCTGTGCTGTGCGACAAGGGTTCAAAATAGCAAACGCTGCCTGGGTGGGGGGGAGGAGTACTTCAAGGTCAGACGCCACAAAGAGCATCATTTTCTAAACAGCTCTTCTCTTTCTGTTTTAAGGAAGCACATTTCCAACTCACCATGATCTAAGCTGTTTTGCCATTGAACACCTCATGGCTCCCCAGCTAGCACCGATCTTATAGATTTATCATGCCAGCTAAGTTAGGCATTTTATGGAAAAACCAAGCAAAGATCTTGTCCCCCCTCCACAAAAGGGGGCATGGTATACACAGCTTGAAATGACAGGCCTACGCCCACATATAGTCATGGCCACATTGTGATGTCACAATCAGACACGGAAGGTGCCAATGTCACAACAGAAGACTGACATTAGGGTACACAATGATTGTAATTCTACTCTTGTCTGCAGATCATTCTAAGAACTACTAGGCATGACCCATGACCCCTTGTCGTAGCGCTCCGATGTTCACGCAGTCCTACAAGACAAACATGTTTCTACCCTGGACATTAGGGGTGCAAATGGCACCTTTCTTGCCATAGTCGCTCGCAACAAAGGGACAGAGAGAGCAGGTGACACCTATTGGGGGGGGGCAGTGTAGTCAGGGTAGAGTTTAGCACGTCTTATAATGGGAAAGATACTTTCTTCCTGTTGAAGACCACATTGTTAATGACGTTTCTGGTACAGCGGCTGCATAGGAATGACCAGCAAGAGTCACACAAAGCTTCCCCTTCTCTTTTTATCTTTCTTCTATTTTCACTCTAACATTATTCATTTTACTCCTCGTTTCCGTTTCTCTTACCTACTTTCATCTCCCTTTATCTTTCTTCATCTTGATCTCTTCCTTTCCACCATTCAATCCTTCCCTCGCATCACTTCTTCTCTCAGCCATCTCACCTACCTTTTCCTTTTTTTTTGTTTAACCCTTTTGCACTACCTCACTACGCATCTAATTTTTTCTTTCTCTCCGCTTTCACCCCTTCATCCCAGCTCATCCGAAGCCTGGTTCTTTTAGTTCCGTTACAAAAGAAGACCGCACTTCCCAGAATGCAAAGATACACAGGACATGGTCATCTTCTCAGTCTGGTACAGACCTCGCACAGGCTGGCATTCATGAGTGACAATCCCATAATTAGGATTAGAACATTGGAATGTTGGGAGCTCCATTGAAGACAATGGAGTTGCTCTGGGCTTATAATGGCTGGTACAAGCCCAGCGCTCCAACATTCCAATGTTTGTCTTTGTTTCTCCATTTTTAATTTAGAACATTCTACCCTTAGTGGGTGGAATGTTCTAATAACTACTATAGCCCTTCTGCCTCAGGCTATACCGGCTGTTAAAGGCCCTCTCCCTCGTTATAGGCCCTCGCCTGCGGCTCAGGCCTATAACTCGGGATCAGGGCCTTTAACAGCCGGTATAGCCCTCGGCAGCGGGCTATAAGGCTATAGTAGAACATTGGAATGTTGGGAGCTCCATTGAAAACAATGGAGTAGCTCCGGGCTTATAATGGCTGGTATAAGCCCGGAGCTCCAACATTCCAATGTTTCTTTGTTCACAGCTGTGGAAGGGGAACATCATCACATCTTAGCCTCAGACCAAAGGGAAACACCCCATTATGCTTGAGACACACTGGTGTGTAGTTATGTAGGACACGTGATGTAAAATCAAAGGCGGTCGGCATTGCTGTTAAAAGTACAGGAGCGATTAGTGGCAAGGAAGTGCCCCTGGTCTACACTCCACACGTCTACAGAGTCAGCCTTGACATAAAGGCATGGCGGCAGCAGCCCATCCCCAACTGGAAGGCAGGTACCACAGCTTCCAACTGATCTGTTAGACATGTGTCAGCATGCCATTGGCCCATATGGAAGGAAGCCGCCTCTTGTAACGGGAAGTCCCACCTTAAAAATAATGGTTGAAACTTAAGTTCCATGTTCACTTAGTGTTAAAAACTCAAAGAACAAGTCTTTTATTACTAACCAAGTAAAACATTGTGTTGCCCATAAGCGCTTCTCCCATCCATCCAAAAAGTGATAAATTAAGGGCGACAAGAGGATTGCGATCGCGATCCCCTTCAGAGGGGATTTCTTGAACACAGTTCAAAGGAGACCTGGCATTGGCCTCTCCAAGCTGAGGCCTCTCCAAATTCCTCTCCATGGAAACTGATAGAAGAATTGGACAACGCCCAATGGGAAGTCCTCACATTTTTGTGCGACTATTTTGAAATGATGCAGTCGTGGTAAGCTTTTTCAGCTGCAAGAGTGACTGTGGGTCTGGGGCCACTGACTGGACAAAAAAAGCTTCACCAGTCTCAACTGGGAGGTGATCGTTAGCAGTAGAGTTCTGCGGCATAAAGGAGGTCCCTGCTGCATAGAAGGCTGGGGGGGCAGGGAACCCCCGCAAAGAGTCCCCATTGAGCCCAAGACAAATGACTGAGCCATGAGAGACTGGCTCATTAAGTTCTGCAGGGCGCCCCCATCATTTTCCCTTGCGCCACTGCTAGAACAAACCGTGATTTTAATTTGAGATGTTTCTGGCACCATAAGAGCTGGAAGGAAGGTTCAAACAGTTCCAAAATTAGAACAACCTGCCACATCCAATGTGACACTATCTAAGTAATTAAGATTTCTTTATACCTCTGAGGCTAGAAAGGGGCTGGCACGTGGACACTTAGGGTACAGGCCAAGGATAGGCAGATGAAAACAAGCAAGCTTCTCTGAAGTTCCAAGGCCTAGGGGATTACCTGGTGTTGCTTTTGGCACTCACCAGTTTCACTGTAAGGAACTTATGACGCCTACATGTTTCGGTCTGCTGAGGTGCTCTCCATGCAGGCCTTCAGCTGGAATTGGTTCTTCACTATGCTGGGGAGTTCAGCTTCCCTTCTTTTGCTCAGTGGCCATGAAGTCATTCTCCCGGGTCCATGGCTTATTCCCAGGGCTACATAGGAGCATCCCCACCAAAGGCTCTGATCGCTGGAAAATGTCATCGCACACCGATCTGGAGAGTCTGTCGATTGTCCAGATGATGTACACATTTCTCAGTTGATGAGAATAGCATTTCTATCTCATTCTGAATACATCGAAAGGAAGCTTGTGAATGCCCAAGACCTTGCTTGTTGTAAATTTTGAAATTCCTTCAGTCGTGGAGAAGCATCTCATATATATTTGTCCCGCCGAAAACAATGGTGATGTGGATCCAGATTGGTGCAGCCGGTGAGCTTAAGTTTCAAGGTGATAGGAAAGAACAACGAAAGCGCTGCGAGAGGAAGCAGTCGGATTGTGCTTAGAAGAGACCAATCTTTACAACAGAATCTGGGTCCCGTCCACCAACCCACAGCATGACTCCAGCCTTGGGATGAGGTTGAGAACAAGGAAACAGGTAGCTTGACAAGTCCATCAAGAGACAAAGAACAGCCTGCAGAGAGACCATCACTTTGCACAGAGATACACTCTGTGCCCCAAATTGACACCCTACATTCATATCCACCACAAGGGAGCACACACAGTTGCAAGTTACAAGGTTCTGGGTGTAACTTTACAAGGGAGGGGCATGCAGGCTTTCTCCCCATCATGGGCGCAGGTACAAAGGCCTGTAAACCTGGATCATAACCATAACTGCTCTCACCAGCAGACACCGCATCGCCTGGTACCCGGAGGCAGGTGCCTCCACTGTGGTTGGAGACACACTTGGGAGCATATCTTTCAACAGTCAAACCTCTCTCGTTGAAAGATGAATCGCCTGCAAATGGCTCCCAGATTGTCGAGTCCACTAGAGGGGAAACAAAGCCGGACTGTAAAATGGACAAGGAGGGTGAACCCGACCATCCAGTGCCTGCAGACAACCCCGTCATGAGTCCTGGTGGCCCAGGGATGAATTTACACGTGTGACTGATCCGGCACAAGGACTTCGCAGTACGGAGAGAGAACTGATGGTGTGAAGTGGAGGGACATTCGGCTCATCAACTTGTCATTCTAACAGCTCTGCCTGGGCATGGAATAGAATGCGTGTGGATCGATAACTAAACACAAGCAGCACGCACGCAGCGCACAAGAGCCAACACAGTCGCATATGATCGTTTGCACTCTACGGTAGACAGAGCAAGCGGAGTACTCCTTGGGGGACTGTAAGTGAATTTCTCTCAAACGATCATGCACATCATTTCAATAATTCATTTAGAGGCGAAAGCATTAAAAGTAAGTGCATTTGAGGCTCCAAAGGCCATTTTTATATTTTTAAACTTCTATCGACATAAATCTAGGATTTGAAGGAAGATGAGAAATGTCTGGCCAGTCTAACACTCACTTCTTGCCTTTGCCCAACACAAGAGGGTCTGCATGGTTTCCCACTTAAATCCTGCTTTCGAAAGACTGTCTGCTACTTCCTAATGTTACCTTTGAGTGGCCCCGCCTCCTGCCACCAACACATCACCTGATCTTGCTGGTGGCCAAATACAAGTCTATGGAACAGAGTTAAATACGAGTAGATTAAGCGCCTCGAATAAGCACAGCATGGATATAATCAGTTTTAAGTGTAAATCTGCATTTATAGGAAAAGCGTAGGGTTCCGAGGGAGGAGCAAACACTGCTGGGGTGTACATTGTGGGGCAACACATTGTTTGATAAGCAGTACATTGCTCTAGAAGAGACAGTCACTTCCTGGGAGGACAGCGAATTGCAAGGGGCAGTATGCACAGTCGCGTAGCATGAGCGGGGCCACAGGGGCGGTTGCCGCGACACAAAATTCTTAGGGGCAAAGGTTTTTTAAAGAAAAGTGGAAGGATACTTGCCTGGACCCGGGCACTGGCAATCCGTACGCACATGGCAGGAGAAGTGGTAAACATGAGCATTACGCACTGCAGAAAAGGCTGAGTTGAAGGTAGAGCGAGCAGGAGATGGAGCCTCCTGCTCGCGAGGTGAAAGGCGAGCGAGCAGGAGGCAGAGCCCAACAGCAGCGATAAGGCAGATGAAGAAGAAGGTGGAGGGTGGAAACCTTCCGTTTCAGTAACCTTTTTCAAGCTCTGCTTGTAGATGTTGGAGCTGCTCCAAACGCAGGTCAGTGGTGGAAGCGAGGACCCAAGAAGGAAATGAGTGAAAGAACAAGCTAGCACACCGATCCCTGGGCCAATGGTGAATTATCAGCACCTTTTCTTATGTGACGTGGTGGAGAGTGCTGCAGAATGTGAGTTTGCAGACTGAATCGGCGACTCGCAATACGTTGCGGGATACTGGTAAAGAGGGCAAAGCTGCGCTCTTAGATGGTGAGCTAGTGTGTTGTGGAATTCTGGTCAAGAACCAAAGGCTGAGCTCTTGGATGGTGAGCTAGTGTGTTGTGGTATACTGGTAAAGAACGCAAAGCTGCGCTCTTAGATGGTGAGCTAGTGTGTATTTGGTCCCCCTACTTGACCTGGAGGTGTCTAGAGTCGTGTGAACGATGGAGATTTAAATTAGATAGAGCACCCACCAGGAGCGTGCTAGATTCCTTGATGCTCTCTGGATGTTCAATAGGAGTCTGGTTGCCTTGCTTTGCATAGTGGGAACCCTAGTGGTAACTTGAGATGGGAGCCCTATGCACAGGCGTTAGCACAGCCCAGTCGTGTAATCACCACCGCCCACATTAGGGGGAGAACGCTGAGGAACAGAAGCCGCCACATTATCACTCTCACCATATTGAGGCGGTGGTTACAGTCTGTTTTGATGCCAATGGCGCAAGCTACCCTCAGAGTCGGCATTCTGGAAGTCAGTGGGAAAGAGTTGGGACTCCACCAATGAGGGTCAGATTGTTGCCTGTTATTACGCTGATGTAGAAAAACAATGGGTGACCCTGTGTCCCTCACAACCTGGGTATGTATATAACAGGCTACAAATTGTTCTGTCAGGTAAGAAAATTGCTTTAAAAGGTCATGAAGTCTTAATCATGTGAAAACAATTTAGACGAAAAAAACAATAAATTTCTTTACAGATTAAATTGGAACACGGAAGACAAACAGTTTGGCAGTAAAGTCAAGTTTTTACTTTTTCTTTATAGATCATATATTCTCATATGGCTGTCAAAGTACACAACAATCATCAAATGACGTAAGTGACAGAATAAGGTGGAAAAAGTGACAAGGTAACAAGTGAATAAGTGTCATTTATATACAAGTGATCTGACAATACACAAATATGTACAAAATATACAAGGGTTAATGATGGGGTCCAACCAATTACGTTATACATAAAGCGTCTCAGGTACAAGCAAAAAAGGCTTAATGAGTCTTGGGACCAAAAGACCTATAGGACATGGGAACCCCCCTCAAAGGGTCCCAATTGAGCCCAAGACACGTCGTTTCGACCCTGAAGTATGCGCAATTAGGTAGGCGTCATGGCGGGTCTTCTTCAGGACAATGGGACAACAGTGGAGACAGCGACTTTCAAATGTAACGACCAATTCAAGGAAGTGGTTGAATTGCAACATGCAGCGTTTTCGCGGTGCCTCAAGTGACGGAGTTAATTAGCCGGGGGAACGGAAACTGTGGCGCAAGTACTTGCCCAGCTTGCAGTTAGAGAAGAGAACACCTTGAAGGTTGTAATCAAGCAGCGTTTTCGTGGTGCCTCAAGTGACGTAATTAATAAGCCAGGAACATGGAACGAATAGTGCGAGGACTTGCACTATCTAGAGACAAGGAACATCGGATTGGGAGGAAGGCTTGCCATTCCTTGCAGCCCTCCGCGACTATCCAGCGATGTGAAGTATTTCATTAAATTTCTTTCAATTTCACGGGCTCTGTCTTACTTGGAACACTCTCCTGTTATTACGCTGAGGCATGGAGCGGTGATGGAATGCATGGTGGAGGAACTTAAACTTCTATCAGGTACCACTTGGAGAAGGTCCAGTTAATTAACCATGATGGGACACCCTGCTCCACCCCGCTCAAGTCCGCCACATGAGGATGCAGCAGCGATGACTGATTTAGGTGCGGTCAACTTAGGATGATGTAAAAAAGATGCTCAGTCAGTTTAGCGCTCACCACTGAAACGTACAGTGGCCACAACTTTGATTCCTGGCAAGGTCAGCTCAGCTGTCCGCGTTTATTCCCTTAAACTGAGAATCATTATATTAAGTAATAACACCAGGAATCTACAGCTCTTACAAGTCGCTTAAGTATGATATTGAGCGCTATAAGAAAACAACCATTGGCAAAGCGTTGGCCACCAGTCTTTTCATTTTGTAATGCTTGTTTTGCTGCTGTTCTTGCAAAACTTTATTGTTGTAGAGGCTGCTGCGCTCTCGTTAATCGACACAAAAAAGCTAATCACAAAAATAACTCAGACTCAAAAGGCACCTATTGCAATTATAGTAAGGGGACTACTTTGTGTGTGGATGTGATCCTTGTGAAAGGGTAGAATGCAGCCAGTCACAGTGAAGTTAGCCAATGGCTGAAGTGGGCGGACCCACTGGGCCCTCCCTGCTCTAATGGGTGGAAGAAACATGTGAATAACAACAACAGACCAATGGGTGAAGAGGGCTGGCGAGAAGCACAGGTAAGTAGCCTTTTTCTACATACAACTTTAGTAAAAGCAAAAGGTCTTGATCAATCCCAGACCTAAAATAGACCTTACTGACGAAAGGAGACTGGATTAAGTAGAAAATGTCTTTCTGGGACTGTGTAACTAATGTGTGCCATGGCCCAAAGAGATTTTTTGCTAACAAGTTTCCTACTGGTATCTTGTGTGACTTTTGTTTGCTCGGTACTGACAAGTGTAGAATTTTCAAGAGATATACTGCCCACAGGCATTTCGTGTAATTTCACTTAAATTCTGATAAAAATACACATAAAAAGGAAATAATTCACAAATTTGCCGACAGCTAAAATGTGCCTAGCTCAACAGACCTTAATAACCGTCTCATTTGTAAAAGCATCAGCTTGTCTACACTACAAACCTCTCCCCTTTCATTGGCCCCCACCTCTCAAGGTGCGCAGCCAAGAAGCATTCTCCAGGTGCACCCCAGCGCCTATTTTTTGTGCAAGAGTAACTACCACTGTCAGCAGATGCCGAGCTGTGCATCTTTCTGCGCCCTAGGGGTGCACCGCGACCGTCAGGTACTCACGTGTTATGTAGGACACACCAGCCGCAGTGGGGGTCTTTGGACCCCAGACATGCCCCACAGGTCACGTACTGCTCACAGCTCTCCACCGGGACCCTTGTCACCTGAGGAAGAGAAGCGGAAAAAGAATTATTGCCCATTCCTCCAGCTCACACACAACCGCAATGCCCTTGAGCACGTGCCGAATGAGACAATATCATGGTAGGACACAAATCTCATAACCCAATCACAGCCCGCTGCACACGAAATGTACAGCAATAATGAGATTGCAAGGTGAGCTGAAACATGTCATGGGGGCACAACATGGATGTTTTTTATAAAGCCCAAACCTTGCTGAAGGTTAACCGAATGCCTAGCAATAGATAGAATTACTAACAGGTAAAGGCGAAATAAAAATCACAAAAAATACAATCGATTCAAGACCAATACATCACAGAGGGCATTAGATTAGGGAAAAATGGTCAGAAAAACTTCCAAGTGAAACCAAGGTCAAAGAGTGTCCCAAAAAACAAGTATGGACAGCAAGCAACTCTCTTTTAAAGCTGAAAGTGTTGGAGCCAGACTGAGGGAGAGACGGGTTTCCACAATCTGGTAACGTCAAGTGAAGGAACAGGATCAGCAGTATGTGATTTTTTTTTATTTATTTTTTTAAACGCGTGAAAACTCCAGTTGGCCACTAACCAGTGGCTTGTACCAGGGTGATTTGGTGGCACCAAACTGCTATGGAAAGCCTTCCAGCTGCTTCACTGCTGTTTATTCGGGGCCATCAGTTTCAGCAATTATTACTAGTAAACAGTAGGATTTCTATGTTTTTGCTGATAGGCACACGTAGTGCTTCCAACCCGAAAAAAATAAGGAATAGACTAGATTTAGTCAGAACCATGGGAGTCTTTTCCACTGCCTTGACACGCTGGGGAATGTTTAAGTCTCTGAATCTATCCCCCAGGCCCCACCACTGTCTGGTGGTCTACAAACCCATTATTATGCTTGGCGACCACCCAAACACAGACCTCAACACAGCATACGACCAGCACCAAGCCACCTCTGCCGACCTACCCCGCAGCCCACGCCAGCCCCTCTCCTGCAGCTTTGTTCTGTGCCAACCACATCTCCCATGTCGCCGACAACACCTCCCACCTCTCTTGGAGCCCCAGTCCTTGCCACGGTTTCCAGTCAGTAGAAACTGAAGGATGAACTTCTCAGTGATGGAAACGGGTCAGAAGACCTCCATAACTACCTCTAATGGTCAACTATCCAAGAACAGGATTGCTAGTTCAGGCTCCAGCACCATCTGGAGCGGAGCCACCAAGGCGGCTTACGTTGCCCTTGGGTGTGAAACTCCACAGTGGATGCAGTGTCCATCACGTGACCGGCATGGAGGATGCCTGCACCGGAAGCTCAAGAACACCAAATGCAAGCTAAAAACACACTTATTCTATGTGACCCCAGCCCTGCTGACCATACCTCGGGGAACATTCCATTAAAACCAACATCTTATGACAAATTGGACAGTAAAATGCACAAATTGATATCACAAGTCTTGTTTGTTGATGGGCGCACAACAGCACATCTAGTCTCCGCCTCTTCCTTACTGCACTTGACACCGCGCCCAGCCTTCTGCCTTTGTCAAAACGTAACACCACGTGCACCCGTCTAGTCACACCATGCCCAACTCGATGACCTCACAGTAACGCCAGTCCAGCATCCCCTAACCATGCCAGCACCAAAACCATGCCTCCATACATCTATCTTTAGGAACACAGCGACAGCTGGGACTATCCGTGCCCTCACAGTGCCGGATCCCTCCACCTATGCCTGTGATGTCACAACATGCACGATGCCCCTGATGTCCATGACTGCAGAGACACCATCCCGGGCCACTTTGTCTCCCCTAGACTCACATAACATCTGGCTCTAATGACTCCCTATGCACATACAGTAATATCATGAGCCCTCCTTTGTCTATACGCCAGCAGGGACACCAAGCTGCCAGTTCTTTTATGCCTATAGAGCGACACCAGGCCCACCCCATGTCTCTGTGCACGCATGCCGACACCAGGACCACCCCACATCTCTGTGCATGCACATCAACACCAGGGCCACACTACGTCTATGTGCATGCATACCAACACCAGGAGCACCCCCAAGTCTCTATGCACACATACTGAGACTGCAGCCACCATTCTCGGTGGATGCGTACTGACATCATGCCCACCCAACATCTCGGTGCGTGCATACGGACACCGTGCCCACCCTTCTCTGTGCATGCATACCAACACCAGGCCCTCCCCAAGTCTCTGTGCACGCATACCGACAGCAGGCCCATCCTACCCATCCTACATCTTTCTGCATGTATACTGACACATGCCCATCCTTCGCTGTGCACGCATACCAACACCAGTCCCTCCCCACGTCTCTGTGCACGCATACCAACACCAGGCACACCCCATGTCTCTGTGCACACATACTGACACCATACCTGCCCTATGTCCCTGTGCATGCATATTGACACGTGCCCACCTTCTCTGTGCATGCCCACTGACACCTTGCATGCCCCATGCTCTGTGCACGCTTACAGACACCAGGACCAGCATGCCGCCAGCAGACACCACGGTGCCAGCATCTCTCTATAACTACAGCGACACACAGTGAACAAACCCCATTTTACGCCTCTCTATGCCCGCGCAGTGACACCTTGCCCGACACGCTCGCTCACGCACCTCCAGTATGAGCTCCCCTGCCCCTCACCCTGCCGGGAGCAGAGCCCACTCTTCAGACTGTCACCTTCGATGATGAATACCTCCCAGGCTTTACCTACCGGCTGCGGGCACAGGAGCGCCAACAAATGACTGTCACACTCCGGCACGGCGCTACGCCGCTGCCTACCTCAGCAAGTCAGGCCCTCATCATCAATCACAAGCAGAGAAAGTAAAGACTCCGAGGAAAGGCCGACTGTCACCACTCGGCTCCTCCAGCAACATACAAGGCGGCAAATAACACAAACAGGCGGGAAAACCGACATGGCGCCCCCGAGCCACGTGCGCGGGCCTCAATCTCACGAGCCAGCCGAACTGCTCAAGCGTAATTGCTGCAGGGCGCGGGCCAGGCAGCCAATCGCCACGCTCCGCTTCGCATACTAATGCCCGCACCTGCGTGCACGCTCCCATGTCATTCTTTCCTTTATTTGGCGCAAACTAAAAAATGTATCCACAGTTATAAATCATGACAAGGGGTGAGGACTTCTCGAGATGGCAGGCGCTGTCAGCAGGCAGGTACCGCGCACCTTCTGTGAAATAAAAGACACAGCAGCTAAGAAGAGTGGAGGGCTCCTCGGCAGAATTTAAAGGCATCCTGGCAGAATGCTGACAAGTTAGAAATGGTTTCTAGGAGATCCATTTGGCAGCGTTTCCTTTAAAGTCTGCTCACTTACAATGATGGTAAATGCAACTGACTGAAGGCTTTGGCGTCTATTACATCAGCGTCCTTTGCCTGCTAAACATGTATTCAAAAGTCCAAAAAGCCCCTATGTCACAACTGATTCTAAAAGAAACCATCTACAACTGGTCAAATGGAATTCTGCTATTGGATTGAAGAAGGGGCTGTGTAGTGACAGAGCGACGTACTGGATCTGGCCTGTCAAACTAGGCCTACCCTGTTGATGCAGAGGCCGATGAAAACGAAAAGGATTACCTGCCCTTACATGGTCTCTGGGTGTAAGGGTACTGTGCCATTTAACAGGAAACCACGTAAACTCAGTTATGATGTTGGCCATTAACTAAATATTAAGCAGCCTAGGAGGATTAAGAAGGATTATAAAAACAGAAGCATTTTTAGTGGTCTAATAGGATTTCGCCCCAGTACAGAAGCAAGAATATCTATCAGTTGGGTCTTGAGCTAGAAGGCGCCTTGAGGCCGTGTGTCTCATTAATGATTGTTCCCCTACTATTGTTTGAAGAATATCTGTAGTGTGAAGGTCCTGAGGAAGGTGGTTGTGTATCCCACCGAAACGCGCGACCACACTGTATGCGCACAATTGCATGACTTGGTCATGATAAATTGTAAAATCTGTATGCCCTCTGGATTATTATGTTTTTGAATTGTTTATGGGCTGATTGTCGGTTTGAGTGGTGTGAGTGAGTGTAAGTGTAAAATTGTTTATGGGTTTAGACTGTACGTTTTTTTTGCTTTTTGGTTTGGGAGGGGTCTAATGACGAAGATGGATCTGACTAAGCATTTGTTAATATAGGATTGTTGTGTTTTAGAAAAAGAAAAAAAGTATGTGGTAAATAGGAAAAAATATATTTTTTTGTAAATGAAAAATAATTGGTTTGTAAATATGGATGTTTTTTAAAGAAAAGATGATACAGTGTAATTCGAATGAATAAAATACAATTGTGGAATGTAGTAATTGTATATCTTTCTTTAACGTGATGTACTAAGTAAATGTGTAACCCAACTTTGATTCATTTCAGAAGATAAAAAAAATAGAGGTCTAGAGGGAGGTCTGTTATTTTGTGTGTCAAATGGAATTCTAGCCATGGGCCGCGAGTATAATCATTTACCGCAGACCGCCTGCATCATCCAATCTACTGACCACTATTTTTTCATTTACTATCACCTTAGCCAGGGCTTCGGATGGTTGTTGCTTTCTAAGCCGGGGATGCTGTGAGGGGCAAAGCATTGGTCACTTACAGAAGACCTGCTGTGCCCTCTCCATTGCTGCCCTAATGCATGGTTGCTGCCCTCAGCCAAGGTCTACATCGGATCTACTGCAGACGCAGCACAAACCAGGGCAGACGTGCAGAGAGGAGGCCATCCAATGACGACATTCGCCAACAGCAGAAGGGCTATAAGGCTATTAGAACATTCCGCCCATTGAGAGAAGAAGCTTCCAAGTAAAGACCCAACTAACTGAGCCTCTTTGGGGTTGAAAAAACGTCAGGAGGACCTCGGGCGCCAGAAGTTGGAGCACTTAAGATTACCTGCGAAACAGAGGCAGAAAGGGCACTTCCTGTCCGTAATGGGCAAGGAAACTTATCCGACTGCCCTGGTAGCAGGGCGCGATCAAGCGGGATAACGCGGTTATGAGAAAATAGGAGGCGATAAATAGATGTTTACAGTTGTAAAGGGTAGAGGAAGGGAAGGGCAGAGGGCAGCACAGGAGAGAGATGAGACGCTGTAGGTCACGGGAGAGAGATGAGATGCTGCAGGTCAGTCACAAATATTGCTTTGCGCAAAGGGTAATTGGCCCGCGCAGCCAGGAACGCACAGCCAGTGGTAAAGACAGACTGTGGGAGAGGTGGGCCGCACTGTCAGCGATGCAGGAAAAGTGGCAGGCGCAGACCAACACAGCGAGAAGGTGGCTGGCGCAGACCAACACAGCGAGAAGGTGGCTGGCGCAGACCAAAGCTTCAGGAGAGGTGCTGGCGCGGGCCAGGGCTACGGGGTAGATCGGCTGTGGGAGGGATGGCTTGGTGCAGGCCGGTGCTGTGGAAGAGGTGGCGACCTGGTGCAGGCAAGTGACACAGGGGAGGTGGTATGGCATGGTAAAGTCGTGCGGGATAGGTGGGCTACAGTGCCAGTGGCATCGCAGAGGTGGGCTGGTGCAGGCCAGGGCTTCAGGAGAGGTGAACTACCTGCCAGCATCACACAAGAGGTGGGATGGCACAGTCGGAGTGCTGCAAGAGGTGAACTGGCACTGGTGGAGTGCTACAAGAGTGGGCTGGCACAGTCGGAGTGCTGCAAGAGGTGAACTGGGCCTCCACAAGAGGCAGCCCGGGCGCAAGGCTCCAACTCATGGCGAGACTCGAGCAGCAGAGGGGGTTGTGGCTCGTGTTGAACTCATTCTTCACTACTCAGGACTTGGGCGAGTTGGTGCAACCACAACAGACTCACTTCACGGTGTGGACAAGGTTTCCTAATTCAGTTTATGAGTAACTCTTTTTCCACAAACTTCTGCTCATTGTTTTTGACAGTCTGGTTCCCTCCTGCTGCCCAAATTATTTTCCTCTGCACTAAGATTACAGTTTCCCTGTCTGATAAAGTAGCCATATCTAGAGATCAACCCCAGATTAGGAGCTCCAACTTCAGCAGATTAGAGACTAAGCACTGCAGGAAGGAGGAAAGAAGACCACGCGTCTCAGACTATGTCCCCAGAATCTGGCAGAACATCACCTCAGATAGGAGAACAGCACCACCGCTCCAACAACCCAGGAAGAAACTGAAAACTCACCTTTTCCAGGAACACTAGCTCAGAGAGGCCTTCTGCAGCTCTACTCCCTCCTGCCACCTTCTCTCCCCATGTGTCCCTGCAGGGACCTGCCCCTCGTACAGTGCATTGCTGCGAGCCAGCGAGGTTTGCTCTTTAGAAACACCTAACCTGTAGGAATTATTTTAGGTTCAGTATCCCTCCCACTTCATCCTTTGGCATAACCATGCTATTTTTTGTAATACTTTTTAAGAAAGTGAGATGTATTTATTTATTTGTTAATGCTGTGGACCAAAAGGCCTAAAATCACCCATGGGTGAGCACTACCTTCAAGCTACTGGTACCAGAAACAACACTTCAGCAAGACAAACTCTCATCCCAAGTGCAAAGCCTGATTAAAATGGGGCAATGATGCTTCGGAGACAGGGCGCTGCAAGGGTCAAGAGCAACCCATCCTCGTAGGCAAACTAGTCAATCACCTAGAGTGCGAGGCCAACTGGATGTCCAAATTCCAAAGAAAAAATTATATAATCACATTTACAAAAATGACAATTAAAACAAGCATTTACAATGCAATAGGTCTCGCAATGACATTATTTTGAGCTATTGACATTGTAAATGACATTGTTTTTCTTTTGTAAAACATAAATAAAAGGCATTGTAATTTAAAATGCCAATAGCTAAAATGTTTCCAAATGCGAAACCTATTGCATTGCATTTTATGTCTCTTGAGTTGAAAGCGCTCGGGGCATAGTCCAACCCTGCGAATACCAAAGCGTCCTTTGCGACTGCGCTAGGAGTTGAGTAGCCACAGAAGGAAGACACGTGTTGTCTGGTCGGCGGAAGCAAAGGAAATGCCACAGTAAATTACTGGGTATAAGCGTCTGCCTCTGTATTTGCACACTTGCCCCCTTTCCATTATCGGCTTAGGAAAGCTGGACTGTCGATGGACTGGTTTATGACGGGTCTGGTGGCCTCCACAAAGGCAGGGTGGTGCCTCTAGTCACAGAAAGGACGCCAACCCTTGTTTTACGGATTACTGTGGCCAGTTGTGATGATAAACTCTTGCCACCGGGCCACAGCAGCTGCACAGAGCTAACTCCTACCATTACAACGATATTGACGATTTAATGAGTAACAGGAGCCTGGTAGGTTACTTTGCCACGACTAGTTTAGCCCAGAGAACGTATTTGTTCAAGCCCTTTAGCACCTGTGGTCGGTGCGGGTGCTCCTTTTAATCTTTAATACGCCTTGGTAGGGACATTGCTAACTTCCGGGCTAAACACGGTAAAAGCAGGTCCCCAATTGCGTAGTCAATAATCCAGTAGTTGAGCACAGTCCCCGGCGGCCCGCTAACAGTGCGTTCAGGTGGACCGGCCCGCAATCAATTAGGCATGGTTCATGAGCCCCGATACTTGAGTGTCACCAGGAGCGGGGCTCACTATCACTTGAATGTCCCGCCAGTCCGCAATTAAAAAGAGATGGTCCCCGGCAGCCCGCTTCCCAGTAACAGTCCCTCAGCAGCCCCGCTTACAAGAAAACAGTTCCCCAGCAAGGTAGCTCAAAAGCAATACAGATTTGCGAGGCGCTTATGTTTTCAAAAGGGTTCCGAGCAATGCCACATAGACCCCAGCAGTCCCGCTATTGGTCGTCTGCCCGCACAGTCTCTGGCCCGCAGCCCGCCCAAGGCAACACTTCACTTGCACGCAACTGTGGGTGTTTACCTGAGGGGAGGACGAGGCACACACCGGCGCGAGGCTCCTTCGGGTCTCCGGGACGCGTGACTGTGATGGACTGCACGGGGGAGGGAGCAGGAGAACTCTTCCGGAATCGCCTGCAGCTCTTTCCCTCGGCTCCGTCACGCTGGGTCGGTGGAGGCGCGCCTCAATCGCATCCTGGTTGCTGGCGAACGCCTGATCCCCGCACAGCATCCCAGCTGGCGATATTTAACCTCTTGCAGACTCTGGGCCAGCAGCGCATGCTGCTCGAGCTCTGGAGCCTCTGCTGTGCTACTGCCTTTGGCTGGATAGGGCACGAGCACGGGGTGGCGCGCGGTCTTCCCCAGCTGATTGGATAAACTATGCCTAAACCTTACCTGTCACGCCTCCTGAGATAACAGAACAGCCATAAAACAAAGAGACGCCGTAGACTTGGTGTCCCAAGGGTGTGTACAAAAAAGCCACAGGGCGGTAACCAAAAACCCTGCAGAGCAATCAAAAGACAGGGTTTTAAATAAATATGGACATTGACCAATTGAAAGCATGGGCGGGATCAGAAGTCCTTCTCCAAAAAATGCTTTTACCCCAATAAATCTCGCTACGCGAGCAGCGCATGACATGCGCTGCAACGCTAGGCGAGACCTAAAAATGAGTGTGCCAGTTGCTGGCAGTTAGTTTAGGGCCAGGGCCACCCCTGCTGAACATATAGTAACCCACCGATAGGTAAACTTGTAATAAGGACTAACTTTGTACCCTAGGGCCTGCCAGTAAATTGGTCAATTTTGCGCTGTGCAGCTGGGTGGGTAGCCCGGATACTGGGAGGCGAGGCTTTCTTTAGGAATTCTTCATCTGTTTATACTGAGTGAGACATGCAAAGTAGTGGTAATTTAATGCTACACAGCAACTAATCGCCATTACGGTCACCAATGCCATGACAGTAATGTTAATGACCTCAGGCGGTACACGAGTAAGATATTGGCTCTACCAGCACCTCTTGTCCAGCCTTGATCTGCATACAGATCTGTACCGCAGGGGCATGAACTCACCGAGCTATCTTGCTGTCCTGTAAGCATACAGGTTATTAAGGAAAGAGCTTTAGGTCCCGCATCTTAGTGTTGAGATGTTTGGATTATCCAAGGGTCAGCAAGTAACTGGCAACTCACATGCTATACAGGTGCAGCGTACAATGGTCAGATTTCTAAGCATTCAGCTCGTTAAGAGATGCTTCGATCTGAAGCCTGGTACCCAAAGAAGTGTCCCAAAGAGGAAATGCATGCCTGTGACGTGTAGCCAAATATAGTCAACACAAGGGCCCTCTGTGTTAACAGAAGATTGTCCCTGGATCCAACGTACTGGTAAATTCATGAAATATATAATAATTGTGACTTCTAACCACGTCTGGATATGAAAGGACAGTGTTTTTTAATGATAGCCTGGCTGCTCAAGTTGATCACTTCCGCCTCGGTTTAAACTATAAAAGTAACAGCTATTTCTACGATATTTATTCAGTAAAAAAAGGATTTTTTTCTACAACGTATAACCTAGGGTTTGCAAGTTCATGTCTGAAAACAAGAAAAATTAGGTCTGTGTCCTAGGATAAAGGGAAGTGGGCGGCATAGAAAAATATTTTAGCCGTTTGTAATATCCAAATGTTACCTTTGCTAACTAACAGAATTGCAAAGTAAGTGCAGCTATTCAACAACCGAATAAGCACATCTCTTTGGCATTGAGCTATGTGTATCAAGACATTTTGTAGAGCACGAAACGTCATCTTCAGCACTCCAGACTGATTGTGGGTGCAATGTTAGATAGATCATAGTCAAAGGGTGAACCCATAGTACAGCCAAGATGGAAGTCAGGATCAGTGTCTGGATCAAGATGATGCCTACCAAAAGATGCTTAATGATGATTACAATTGATTGAACCAAAGGGATGGGTACCGCTGGCTGCTAAAGGTCATCTCTGGTTGGACCTCAAGGGGGCTCACAAGAGCTTACTGGCGATTCCCATCAATGGTTGCTCCACCAAGATGTTCACCGATGGCTGGCCAAAAGTGGTCTTGAATGACAATCATGGTGACACCAACCAAAGGACAGCAATAATGGCTGCCATGTTTGCAGCACAGTGACGTCAACAAATGGCTGACTAATGATGGGACCACAAAGATGTCTACCAATGGACGCTGGATAAAGGCAAACAATGGTTGCACAAGAGTGATGCACACAAATATCAGCCAGACGATGTCCATCAAAGAAAGCACCAAAAAGATGTCCACCAATAGCGGACAAATGATGAGAACCAACGGCTGGATTATGGCCATGTCTGTGGACGGATGGCTGCGGATGGTGAAAAATGACTACAGGACAGTGATGGACACAAATGGCCGGCTCATGAAGGGCATCTACGGTTAGGCGACGGGGATACCTACCAACGGATGGAGATGATAGCAGTTGGTTGTTACACCACAAAGCCATCCATCAGTTGGATGTACAATGCTGGTCATCAATGTCTGGACCAACTTGACGTCGTACAAATGGTCTACAACGGTTAGATGACATTAATTTCTACAGACAGAGGGCTGATAATGGCCAACAATGTATAAGCCTGCCATTAAAGGCCATCTTGGAACTTGCCTTATAGGGGAAGTTCTCAGGGCTGTGTTGAACAGTGGGTAGATCTTTGATCTCTTTACAGACAGTCAACAGAAGCGCCATATGGAGTGATTCTGGTGACAGTGTGGAATATGGCAAGGCCCATTGAGAAATAAAGGTGCAATGGCTCACAGTATCCTCAACAACTAGAAACAGCAATCCCTAAACTGGTGAACTGTAAGGCCCAACTCGAAGATACAACGTCACAAACATGGAGCCACCAGGAATATGGAAACACAGGAAGTTTCAGATTCATGCAACGGAACAAGCTTCAACTCTACAGCACAACTACCAACAATGAAACCTAACAATCACAGCCTCTAGATTAAACGCTAAGGTCACGCTTTTAGTATGAGGACAGGTTTTTGTGAAATCCTGGCTCATGCAAACATTGGCAGCCCACCACCTCTGCTAACACCCCATCACTTCATCTTTCACAAATCCAAGACCACCAACAGTTTGGTCTCCGTCTGAGCTTAAGTTTGGAATTTACTGTCTACAAAGGTAATCGCCAAACTTTGGTGGAAAAAAATATTCTAATCATGAAAAATATATGCTTTGTGCAGGCAGACACTCCATGCACCTCTAACAATAGAATGTATAAAGCCATACAAGGAATGTGGTTATATGTAACCAAACTTCTATTTTGAGCTTTAGGAACGTGCCTGCTACAGAAGAAAAAAAGTAAAAACTGGACTATAGGTAACCTGTGGGCATTAGGTTTTTTTCTGTGAAAGAGGTAACGCACACGGCTGATACCTTTTAGGGAAAATTCCACATGTAACATTGATGCAGGGAATTGCTATGTGTTTTCAATCCGCAGCAGCAGTCTTCCTGCAGGCTGTCTGTACAGCTTACTGATATTGTATTTTTAAATTAGTCCTCGCTGCCAGTCTCAACGCTCTGTAAATAAGTGCTCTATTACCAGACGCAATACTGCTCAATATTCAACGCTGAACTGATGAACGGGCGAGCCAACATCCTGGGCTTCGAGCCTGTGCAATGCGCAGGCTGGACAAAGATCTCTGCAGCACATGCATTAACCCCAGGAGCTCTCACTGGCTTTGAGGCTCCGATTACATGCACTGCTCGCTAAGGCCCATATGCTATCATTCCCGTGCTTGGCGTAATCCAACCCCACCGGGGGACCTGGAAACCCCGCGCCAAAGACCCCCGGACCAGTGCCAAGGAGGTGGTGGCGCAGAATGGCGTCCCGGTGCCAACTTCAGCACATGCAGCACCTGGAAGGACGCGGGCCTCCTCGGCAAGCCCAGGGGGACCCCAAACAAGCAGCAGGCGCAGCAGGAACAGATGCCTTCAAAACGGCGTGGAGTGGAACAAATATCAAAGCGCCGCGTTCGTAGTGCCAAGAGCAGAGCGCTAGCCGCGCGGCCAAAGGACGCCGTCCAAAGCATATACAGCGGTGAAAAATTTAAACATACCGAGGTAACCGACCTTTGATGTGGTGCAAACTACACAAAGTGAATTGTTTGCTAAATCTAATAAGACATTGAACTCTGATATTTGTATCGCTTTCGAAACAATTAAAGGGTCTTGGTGCAAGAGAGGGGGTAACAATGTGACGTGTTCTCCCCCCAGCTACATCTTCACTAGGGGCAGCTGGCCTCTTGGCGCACCACCGAAGATCCTGGAGGAGGGGGCACGGTCTGTGGGAGAGTGTCTCCAAAAATATTATAAGTTTAGCGAACATTGTTCTGGGATATCCGCTCCTGGGCCTCCAGCGATGAAGGAGCTCGCTGGGGTGTCACAGGTCGACCAATGGCAAGTCACGGGGAAGAGTGTTCCTGTGACGTTTAAAAGCACTACAGCGTCCAGTTGTGCTTCATAGCACACGCGCATTACAGCACTTTTAGATCATCAGGCAAATGCCATCTCCCAGCATTATTGCTATAAAGAGAGGCCTCTTTTAGGGGCAGCAGTTACTCCCACTGGCTACATGCGACTCTTGTGACAAAGTCTATAGTCGGGAGTGGAAAGTCTGTCGGTCTTGCTGGCAGTCTGTATTAGCCAGCTTGCAATCAAGACTGTTTAATAACACACACGTACAAGCACACACACGCGCACACACACACACACACACACACATGTAGACACGCACACCGCCCTGCTACAGATCATCTGACATCGCTTCCTGTGATGTCACTGGACTGAAGACAATGTGATGTGACTTCTACCATCATACATCCAGGAGTTACCCAAGCACCCCACCAGTGCCATAGGCCATGATTCCCACATCTTCAGAGAATTAGGACAAGCTTCTCATCCATGACGATAGACCAGGAGTCTTACACTTTCCAGAGTTAGCCAAGCTTGCGTCTCATGAGAAGAGGGCAATACTCTTACAATTAAAGCAGAACCCAAGCACATCTTCCATGACGATAGCCAATGAATTCAATACCTTCAGAGAGTTAACCCAAACTTCCCTCCATTAGGATAGGGCAACTGCCACACCTTCTTAGAGGTAAGTAGAGCTTCTCCTCCAAGATGCTAGGCCACGATTCTCATACATTATGTGTTAAGCCAAGCTTCCAGTCCATGGGGATCAGACGCGAGTCCTATACCTTCAGAGTAACCCAAGCTTTCCCTCCAAGAAGATTGGACATGACTCTCGTACCTCAAGTTAGCCAAGCTTCCCTTCCATAAAGATAGGTGACCTCCCATACCTTCAGATTTACCCAACCTTCCTCTCCATGAGGAATGAACAGGAATCTCATACCTTCTGAGGGATAAGCCAAGCTTCCCCTCTATGAGAATCAGACATAACACCTATATCTGAGGGATAAGACAAGCTTCCGTGCTATAAAGATAGGTCAGGAATTCCAAACCTTGAGATTTACACAGCTTTCCACTCCATGAGGATCAGACAAGACTCTCCTACCTTCTGAGGGATAAGACCAGCTTTCCCTCCAAGAGGATAGGACAGGACTCCCATACTTTCAGAGCTACCCAAGCTTCATGAGGATCAGACATGACTTCCACACTTTCCGATGGAAAAGCCAAGCTTCCCCTTCATGAGGAACGGATATGATGCCCATAGCTTCAGAGTTACCCAAACGTCCCCCCCATGACACCCATAACTCCTGTTACCCAAGCTCCCTTCTATATGACATGACATGACTGATGTATATTCAAGAGCTAAAAAAGTTTCCCTTCATGAAGATAGGCCAAGTGTCAAACGCGTTCAGAGTGAGTTCAAGCTTCTTTTCGATGAGGGGAGACCAAGAGAGATGGGGAAAGTTTTCGTTTTTTTGATCCAAACTTTGACTGAGCCCGAGCTTCTCCTCCATGCCACAGGCCATTGATCGCAAACCTTCAGAGTACTGCAACAAGCTTCCCTTCCAGGAGGACAGGTCATAACTTGCAGGCTTTCAAGAAGTTACCCAAGCTTCCCTTCCATGAAGATGTGTAATACGTATGTCGTACCATGAGAGTTGGCCCCAAGCTTCCCTTACTTGACAACAACTTGAAGGCTTTCTGGGCCTTAATCTCACAGATATGTACGCTTGAAAGTGGCAAGAATTTACAAACAGCGGCAAAAAAAAAATACTACTTGAACCTTGCTTAGTTTAACGTTGTTAAACTGAGGAATAAAAACCTCTATCTTTGAAAGGCAGCAGAAGGGAGCGGATTAACAGGGTGTGGAAGAAAAGGCACACTTAATAAGCAGGAGGTCAAAGCAAGTGCTAGTTCCAACTGCAAGAAAACTTAATTTGATCACTTGGATTGTTTGTTCCTGGAACACTGCTGCCAAAGTATTTGGGTCAGAGGTGGCTGACCTGGGTAAACCCAAGATGGGAATCTCAATAGAATGCAGCGCTCTCGGTTTCTCAGTTTAGCACAAATTGCTCATTCAGGTCAGGGTTAGCTTTGCATTCAGGGCCTTGTAGTTCTGTTTATTCACTTAAAACATCATGGATACGGGTCACAGAACAAAAGCAAAAAAAAATCCTGGACTACATGAGCGCGAGTAATTTGAGATTACCCAACCGCGGGGGGCCCAGGACATATCTCTACGAGACGACCGAGCCCGCCCGCCGAGGGTCCATCGACTCAGCATGGTACACGCCTCTCTGTCGCATGGCTGAGCAGAGCTTGCTGCTCCCACCTCCAGTCCACAAACCCTGCCTCATTAGCATCAGGATCCGGGGCTGCAGACGCACATCCATCACCGTATCCTGCTGCCCTCGCCTAGCAACCGCATCCTCGCGCGGCGGCGGGCGCCAGGGGTCAAAGGTCGCTGCTGCTCTATTGGCTGTGCCGGGTGGGACGTGGTCCTGACGCAGCCTTTCTCCCCCCGGTGAATCCCGAGCGTGGCTGGGGAGGTCCCGGAGACCCCACACAGAGCAATCTCAACGTGTCCAGCCCGCGTTTACTGCAAGGGAAGTGGGGGAACCAAGGGAAGTGGGGGAGCCAAGGCACGTGCCTTGGTTCCCGTGGGAGGACACGGAATGCCACTCACACTCGAGGCTGCACGTGACATCACATGGGTTAGTGGCTATAACAGAAATAGAACATAGGCTGGTGGATAAAACTGGGATATAGTATGGGCTGCTGGCCATACCATGGATATGGTATGGGCGTGTGGCTAGAACAGGGGTATAATATGGGCTGGTGGCTATAAGATGGATATAGCATGGGCTGGTGGCTTTACAACTGATAAAGTATCAGATGGGGCCTGTACACACAATCTCACATAGGCAAGTGGCTGTACAATGGCTATATGTAATGAAGAACTTCCCTGGACACAAACTGCTTGAATAGTTATAGATTTATTGAAAAAGTATGAAGTCCTGAGTATATATATATATATAAATAACTCCATGCAGCCCAATCATATGGGCCTGTGGTGGTACACAATATTTTATGGGATGGTGGTTGTACAGCAGCTATTAATATTGGTTGGTATGTAAACACAATATTACACAGGCAGGTGGCTGTACAATGGATATATTATACCCTGGTGGATGTACAGATAATATCGCATGGCCTGGTAGTTCTGCAATGGCTATTAGGATGGGCCGGTACCTTTATAATGCAGATGGTGTCTGTTGGTGCCTACACAGTGTAACAGAATCTGGTGGCTATACAACAAATATAATAGGGGATGGTGACTACCCGTACCACATCCCTTAGGTGGATTGTGGTATAATGGATATAGTATGGCCTTGTGGCTATACACACAGTATGGGCTGGTGATAGTACAATGCCTATACTATGGACTAGTGGCTGTACAACAAATATACTATTGATGGAGGCTACACGCGCAATAGCCAATGGACATTGTATGGGCTGGTTGCTGTACACAAAACATCAGAGGCCAGCAGGTGTGTGTTGTAATCTACTTGTTTGGTTAATACATCCTCCCCATTGATGTTCTCTGCCTTGCTGCTCAGCCAATGGTGAGGTCATTGGAATGTTGAGTGTTTGTGCTTGAAGAAGGATCAGTTGGGAGTGGATGGGCTGAGCAGCAAGGAGGCTGCTCCTGGTGGGGCATACTATGGATCTTACCATCTTCCTGTAACTTGTAACTGAAGTAGTAACCTGAAGAATAAATCCATAACCTTTATCTACATGACTTGTCTACGTGGAACACTTCATTTTAACACTGGCGACGAGGGTGGGATTCGAACATTTGAACATTTTGAGTTTCCCTGTGTTAGTGGGAATGTATTGGGTTTAAAGATACCCTGTGATTGTGTTGGGTTTAAAGATACCCTGTTATGGTATGGGTTGAGTCATACCCTCTAGCCTTGAGGTTAGACCTTGTCCTGCCATGAGTTATGTAAGTGCAGTAGAGGGTTTGGAGTCCCTGGTCCTGCCGAGAGTTGTGTAAGTGCAGCAGAGGGTTTGGAGTCCCTGGTCCTGCCGAGAGTTGTGTAAGTGCAGCAGAGGGTTTGGAGTCCCTGGTCCTGCTGTTAGAATTGTGCCTTGAATGTGAGACGAGGTGGTGTGAGATATCCACTGTTTGGGGGTTGTGAAGATACCCTGTGTGTAGTTTTGCCTTGGTGTGAGGCGATGTGGGTACCCTGTGGTAGTGAGGTGGTGTGGTACCTGCTGTTTTAGGGGTGAGATATTCCCTGTGCTAAGTTGTGTATGGGTGTGAGTTAACGTGGGTGAGCACCCACTGTTCTATAGAAAGGAACACTTTTATTAGTGTTGTTTTTCTTATTTTTCCTATATTGGATGGACATGTAATTTCTGATGAATTTATTGGACATGTCGTATGTGTCTCTTATCTTGCATACATTTGATTTTCTATAATCATTATAAGTGGGGGAGATGTGTTGTAATCTACTTGTTTGGTTAATACATCCTCCCCATTGATGTTCTCTGCCTTGCTGCTCAGCCAATGGTGAGGTCATTGAAATGGAGTGTTTGTGCTTGAAGAAGGATCACTTGGGAGTGGATGGGCTGAGCAGCAAGGAGGCTGCTCCTGGTGGGGCATAATATGGATCTTACCGTCTTCCTGTAACTTGTAACTGAAGTAACCTGAAGAATAAATCCATAACCTTTATCTACATGACTTGTCTACGTGGAACACTTCATTTTAACAGTGTTCAAGGGCTATATAATATGGAATTGGGGCTATATAGTTTACATGGGCTGGTGAGTGTCACAGATGCAGTATGGGCCTGTGTCTATACACACAATATCACAGGGCTTGGTACAATGGATGTACTGTGCGCTGGTGATTGCACAGCTATCCACCAAAAGAATATTGTGCTTATAGCCACTATAACATGGTAATTAGTTGTGCAATCAATTTAGTATGGACTGGTTGCTGTAGACACAAGACCTGCTAGGCTGGTGGGTGTTAAATAATAGGCTTGCCGCTAAACACACAATATCACATGAGCTGGTACAATGGATATAGTATGGGTTGGTAGCTGTATACAAACTATTACAGAGGCTCAGGCACGGACTGGGAACCGAAATCGGCCCTGGCAAACAGCTCGGCTGGCCCCCCTGGAGGGCAGGGGGGGGGGTGCGGCCGAGCTGTTTGCAAGGGCCGGTTTCGGCTGATTTTGTTACAGGGGGCCGAGATTGACGGCCGCCGGTAACAAAAACGGCCCCCACCCTGGCAGCCCACCGGGGAATCGCCCAGGGCCCGCTACGGCCAGTCCGGCCCTGCAGAGGCGGACAGGTGCACAAGGGCTATAGAATGGGCTTGCGGCTATACACTTCATAAGCATTGGTAGGTGCACAATGGATGTAGTATTGTTTCGTGGGTATACACACAATATCACATGGGATGGTACGATTGATAAACTGTGGGCTTGTGGCTATACAGAATATAACATGGTCTGGTGTCTGAAGAATGGCTATATTACAGGCTGGTGGCTATGCAGACAATATCACATGGCCTGGTACAATCGATATCGACTACGGCTGGCGACTGTACAAATATTATACCATGGGCCAGTGGATATAAGCACAATATTCCACCAGTGTATGGCTGTATAGTCAATGTAGTGTGGACTGGTTGATGTAGACAATAGCGCATAGGCTGATGGGTGTACAATGCATATAGTATGGGCTTCTAGGTATAAACACAGTATCACATGAGCTGGTACAGCGAATATAGTTAGGGCTTGTGACTGTATAGGCAACAGCCGATGGTCTGGCACATCTACACAAGAAGCATATTGGACAATGGATGCACACAACATATCTCCATGCTATGGTGACCGTACAAGGGATATCAAATTGGTGGCTGTGCACAGGAAATTGTACAGTCTGGGATAAGGGCTTACGGGTCTACACATGATGAGCGGGAGGCTGCACAGTTTCATAAGAGCCTCCCCAAACCCTCCATTCCAATCACACTGCACTTATTTCTGCTCCCTGCAGTTCTCCACATGCTAAACACGCCCTTTTCTGGCACCATAATAGCAAAGCATACAATGGCCAGCAAAAGCAGATGGAAGGCAGGTGGCAATCAGAGCATCTTTCCTCTGCAATTGTAACAAAAGATCTTCTCCGAGACTAAGCTCTCTTCAGCTAGACCTAAAAAAGTGACAGAGAAGAGAACATTGTTTGCTTAATTGTTGCAGCTGTGACATATGAATAGGACAGACTTCACAGAAAGGCATTTCCTTAGGTTGGCGGATGTTTGCCCAGTGTAGATAAACAGGACACGCCGGACAATGAGCTTGTTAATGCTTCTGTGTCAGTAGTCGGTGTCCTTCAGTGTGGCCAAAATGGACCTTTAAAACCAGTGGTGCCTGAAAAGCAGGAAATCTGGCAGACATACAGACTGAAGCCTGCCTTAAAGAAGTTTAGTGCACACCTCTGGTGACGACAACAAGGGCTACGTACGCCATGTGTGGCCTTGGGTAAGACGCTCATCTACACCAAGGCAGAGCTGGGCCTGGGAGATACTCCTGGAACATCACTATGTGCTTAAAAGCCACCGATCGCACTGGGGGAAAAAAACTAATAATGCAGCGTACCTCACAGCGGAGAAAAATGCAAAACACACTCAGAGTGACAACAGACTATAAAAAACCTGGCTGCTCAAGCCATAACCAAAAGTGTGTAGGTTTTATCAACAGTTTGACTTGGAAGAGACAGAGGCACCTTCGCCTACAAAGAGCTAGGCCAAGCTCCCCATCAATGCCATAGCATGCGACTCCCAGCCTACAAAGACACTTAGAACACCTACTTCGCCAGAGTCACGGAGAAGGAAGTCTTTGCTAGTAAGGCTAAGGAAAAGCTGTGTCATCAAGGGACACCTGCCAGAAACTGCAGCGAGGGCAGCAAAATGTGTATTGCGTTACTAAAAACACAGTGCAAAAGAGTTAGACACCACAGCCTAGAAACCGAAAAGGCCCCTAGTGGAGAGAGTAGAAGAGTTCTGGTTCTTTACAGATTATTCTAATAACTCCAGTCTTGCCAATAAAGTACTCTGCAGTTCACTACACTGCAAGCGAATCAAGAGCGAGGGTCTGTTTCTATGCTCGGGAGGCACAGACATGGGCACAAGGTTTGTACTCCCACCGAGTCCCCTCTGCTGGTATAAACATAACGTAAACAGCACTACGGAGCCTGGTGCAGTGCACAAGAACTGTACAACAGAACAAATGTCATTGCTCCAGCATCTCTGCACTAGTGCTGGCCACTGGCAGCAGGGCACTGCAACAGGTGACAACTACAGACAGCCACGCTTGAAAATGAGAACACGCGTCTTAACGTTGTGTAATTTGTATGGCGCCTCGTATCACTGGCAAGGCCACAAAGCTCTCCAGCGGACAAGAGACCTTTCCATTTATTGCATATGGTTGGTAGAGTGGCTTTACAGTGTGACCTATGTGGGAAGAGTTTTGGGGTCCTGTAAGAGGCACGGAGGAGGGGAGGTGGTTAGAAGTAGGTGCTTACTATCCAACTGCTGGTGTTCTACAACTGGAACGAATAAATCTGTGCTTAGTAGTGCAGTCTTCTAGCACCCAACTCGGAGCTGCTCAACATGGAGGCAAATAGTAGACGTGCATGAGCCACACAGAGGCATTGTGCCTACAATTACCATTTGCAGTAGGGACCCTACTCTGTATGCTGTGCGTCGCTGGTAGGGAGTAAAGAAGAACATGCCCCTCATGGCCAGTAGCTTTCCACCGTACTTACTGACATGGACACAGTGTTCAGGGGAGGAAAGTGGGTGTAAAGGTGTCCCCGACCCAATACAGAATTATCCGCATCTTACGAGGACTGGCAATGCCACCAAAATGTGTGCTGGACAGGTGAATACACTTTATCTGACTGAAAGATAGCTCAGCTGGGTAAAGCACCAGTTGATATAGATCGAAAAGCTCAAAGTCTCGACGTGCCCGAAACTGCCTGTGTGCACGTGCCTACTTTAAGAGCGTGTGCACTCATATAGTAAAGACTTTACAACTGAAACAGTTTCAAGGCGCTTCCTAGTAAGACGGTGAAACCGTGGCTGCAGAGCATCAAATCTGTAAATCTACGCCCATCTTTAAATTGCTCCACAGACCGGGGTCGAGGCTGGACACAGCACCGCTAACCTGTGTGGAATCTCGAGTACTAATGTAACCCAAGCCTTATTCGGTACCCTATTGGTAGATACACAACAAGGGTGACTGTAGTGTGTAAAATGTCAAGTCCCCGTCCTCCTCCCGTGTCATCAGGCGTCCACCAATAGCCCTGCAGAATCAAGCCCCATGCAGTACAAGGCAGGCACAAGCCTCTGACAAAGGGGCCACCCCATAAAGGCATTGGTCATCGTCACATTCACTGCGATTAACAATTGGTGCAGTCCAAAGGTGGCCTAGAATCATTTGTCAAGGGCAGACAACGAACATTGTGACGTCACATCCTGCACACAGTTAGTAAACTCTGCGTTGTTCATTTTATTGACCCTCAGAACGATGGAAAAGCTGAGGGTTATACCATAGAGTCCTAACCTGTGGAGTGAAGGACTACACACAACTCTACGGCTGGGGCACGGATCTACTGAACTACCTTACTGAATTACTCTGGGCTGGTATGAAGGCCATGCGCCACTTCATTGGAGGTGCACCCGCTATTGGCCTCTGGAAGGCGGTGACAAATGCAAGTCTTTATTTATAGAAGGGGCCAGTGCGCAGCCAACAATACTAGTTATTTTGTTGTGTGTGTGATTTTTTTTAATTTCTTTTTTAAATTAGCGATGACCTTACCTCCGCAGCTCAAGAGAAGGAAGACGAGGTAGTCAGAGCTACAGACCAGGCCAGGGACCAATTCAGAAGTAGGTGCGAGGCTTGTAGGTGACAGCAGGAAAAGAAATGAGAACCTACAAGTATCAATATTATTTAGCGTTTTTTTTTTTTAAACGCAGTATGATAGAACCTTGAAGTAGCTTCGGAGTGCTTTGAGCAGAGATACAAGTAAAGGGGGATTAAGGTCAAATATTGATGGCGAGAATCAGCTAGTCCTGTCTGCTGGTAGAAGCCTTCCTCCTATACTCTGAGGTACGAATATAAAGTCTTAGATGGTTCTGTGAAGTTTCGGAAGTCTGAGTTAGCGAAGGCAGTGGCCGGCCTTGGTGTCTGACCTGCAGGACAACCGAACCAGGTGAGTATATGTAGCGAGACAGTACTACCCTCTTGCACCAGATTTAAGTAAATATTTTAGGGACCCTCTGAATTTAAGAAATTAATTTCTAGCCTGAGAGCTTTCTCGGTATGAAAAAAGCAGCACCTGGCACCCGGTCCGAGCTCCTGAAGGCCACCTGCCCGCTTCCAGGCGCTCTAAAAGGAGTGATTACAAGTAATCGCTCCGAGTGGCCGGGCTGAGGGCTTCTCACTGCAGCCTGAAGTGCGGATGGATCCGCAACGAGTGCGGAAGGACAATCAGTCTTTGGACTCTATTTCGAGGCCTGGTCCTCGACGAGGGCGGGCTGGCTGACGCTCAGCCGGGGCGCTCGGCACTTGCACGGCTCTCCACGAGTAGTCCCCTCGTTGGCACATCTGCCGGAAGGGGCGGCGAGACCTAGCGCGCAAGGATGGCAGCCGGGGGTCATTACTGCTCCATTGTCTGTGAGGGGGGGGCAAGGCCTGTCTGCGCCAACCGGGGGCTACTGCGCTACAAGGCTGCCGCGAGAGAAAACGTGCCCTGGCACCCACCAATGATGCAAGCTGCATTGGCACAGCCCGGTGCCAAACCCACGACATCCTGAATGTGGGAGAGCGGTGCCAAGCTAAGGGTTGAGGACGGCACATTTCTACAGCCATCACGCAGCACACGCCACAGGCGCAACCTCAAAGCCCTGGTGCAAAGTGAAAATTAAAGGCACGTGCAGGGCTGAGCAAGCAGTGTATACTCTCCCCCCCACCCCCCAAATTAAGCACCTTTCACCAGGTACATTCTTCTGCCTTCTACTGCCTGTAATGCTCACTTGCCCGTTTTGTCTCTTGTCTCCCCTTCTCCTGTGTTGCCCTGTTCTTTCAGGCTCAACAATCTCATCAGAATCCGGACGATCCTCACTTTCGTGCATCCCGAATCCTCATCTTCGTCACCCTTTTCACACTTCAGCCATTGCTCTCCTCTGATCCTCCTCCATGTATAGCTCACTCCTACTAACCCGACAGCTTCTCTTTGTTTCCATCTGACTTTAGACTCTGGGTTCCTCGCGCTTCTATGCCACCCTTCCTACCTTCTGCTGCCTTCATTTTCATCTATTATTCTCACTTCCTACGTATTGTTTTTAAATGCACCCATTCTCTTGCCCTCCCCCACAACCCCATCTGTTCCGACTCGTGGTTTCCATCTACTCCCTCCTTATGGAAAGCGAGGGCCATCCCTTTCACCAGTCTGCACCCCAGGTTCTATCCACATTGGTGGGTGCATTTACCCACCTTAACTGAGGGCCTAGGCATCCAATGAGACTCAGCGGACCCCATCAGACTGTGCAGAGGGAAGCACCTGGCAAACCAGGTGCTTGCCAGGATCCATGGCTGGGTGCCGGGATTGGACAGTCAATTATACAACCGGTGGCAAATCGAGATTAGGATTATAAGTGTTTTTGGGATGGAACCCAACTCAAACTACCCCCCTCGCTTCAAGATCGTCCCACCTTAACTCAGAACCATTGTCCCTAGAAGGCTATCACCAACGTGGCCCAAGCTACACGACCCTAACATCTTGAGTACCTAATGGTAAGAGGGAGTCAGCCAAAGTCCAACAGGGTCAAGACGCAGTCCTCAGAATACTGATCGTACCTAAAATGTGCATCTGCTCACATCTCATGAATGGTAGGTCTGGAGACTACCACCATTTCTCTCAATTTTATACCCTAAAATCAGTTTACGGTGTTTAATAAAGTGTTATTGCTTTCCAAGAAATAACACTGGTGTGAGAGTCATATTTCATGGGTGCTTAATAATTCTGTTATCATGAATTGGCATCCATCTGTGGACTGTCTCCCATGAACGAGGCTCGACTACTCGATCAACCAATCCCAGTGAGCCACGAAAGCCCACATAATCCTATTCATATATAATATATAAAATGCATATTCAGAAAAAAGGAACAGCTGAATCCTTACTGATCTTTCGGGGGGAAAAAAATGAACTTTTCTCTTCAAACAACATCTAACCTAACACTGTTCTCCTTGAGACATCAATTTCTCTTCAGTTGAAGATCCTGTCTCAAGCACCTCTTCTCTTTCCTATCTCTTCGCTACTCCTCACCTCAAGACACTTAAGAGTCGATCATCATCACTCGGAATATATCTTAGATTGCTCTATCTCGTTCTTTGCAATGAAGTACAGCAGCTTCACCTTGTTGGACATACAGTCCACAAATTCCCTCGGATACATCTAATATCACGGGGGGTTCCTAAAACTGCAAAGATCTGGGGAAAGTCTCAAGAGTGTGCGACACCATAAAGGTGGTCTCGGTTCACCCAATTGTATACAGTTCCTGCACATCATGGGAGAAGCTCTCCTCCCAGACCACCTCATTGATGCAAAAGTTGCTAGCTCTTGAGAACTCAACAAACTGGATCCTTCCCAACTCTACCAGCTCGGTCTCCATCCTGGACACAGCCTGCGGCTTGTTATGTATATTGGTAAAACGCACTATCACCTGGGAGGGTATCCTGGTGCTGAGCAGGTGTGTGCGTCAGCTTTGCCTAGGGTAGGTTTGTTATTTGAAAAGCCAGGTCTTCAGTTTCTTGCGAGATTCAAGAAGAGAGGAGGAGGGTCTGAGGTGGCGTGGGAGGTCGTTCCGCGCTTCAGGGGCAATGTAAGAATGGTCATCCTCCTGATAAGCTTCTGTGTATGTGTGGGATGTGTGACAGCAGGTGTCCTGAGGCATGGCGGTGTCCGAGTGGATGGTGGAAGGAGATGAAACTGTTCAGGTAGATGAGGCCCGATTGATCTAGTGCCTTGAATGTGAGGAGTTTGAATTAAGCACGTTTGTGCATCAGGAGCCAGTGGTGCTCCCGGAGGTGTAGAGTGACGCGAGTTCTGTGCGAAAGGTTGAGGATGAATCTGGCTGCCGAGCTCTGGATGGTTAGTAGTCTTCAAGTGAGTTGCTTGTTGATCCCGGCGTAGAGGGCGTTTAGCCCCCCTACCTGCCCCAGCGTCCCCTTCTACCCCGTACCACCCAATGATGCCCTGCCTAGTGACAACGGTGACACTGCCGGCATCGCTGCTGGTTCGAAGGTCAAGTTGCCCGTGCGCGCTGCTCATGGAGGGTAATGAGAAGGAGGCAATTACGGCGAGAGGCTTTTGACAGCCCCGTCAGCGGCTTGCTGAGGAAATGATGAATACGGCAAGCAGCTACTTACCAGAAATGAAATGACTGGCATGATTTTATTATTTTTAGTTACTCTGGGCTCTCGGGCCAGAGTCCACGCGCAGGCGACTTCTGCCTTCATTTTCTCAGAGACCTCAATCAGTCGCAGCAGGAGAATATTATTTCTCATTTAAATACCTGTTAATAGATGTTATTCAGCCTGGAGAGTAAAACACTCCAAGGGTAAACAGCAGAGAGCTGCCGGAAGTCTGGAGAGAGGCCGTCCGCTGCAAGTGGCGGTCGCGGCGCTGGGGCTTTCTAATAATGTAGTGCATTTCCATTGCTTATGCAGGGAGCTGTATTGCTTCTAGGCACTCATTTCAACTCCAGACCTCAGTTCAAAGGTCTTGTTAATACCAAACAATACTCCTATCCTGCAGCTCTGTGTCAGCTCTAAAATACTTGCGTTACTTGGGGAATTGTGCAGCACACACAAAGCGAATTGTCATTTAATAAATCCCACAGCGCGACAGCACCCATTTACAGAGTGGAATTCACAAAAGTAGAAGTCCATCCTGTCGGGACTAGAATACAGGACCTGCAGATACAATGCAACTATTTACAGCAGGCGCGCAACTCCATGGACTACTTTAGTGGAACAGAGATCGTGATGCGAATCAAAATGCACCACGGTGTAGTCTTTACCTTCATCCTCCCATGGTCCTTCACTCCTCTTCTGAGATTCAATGTTTCACAGCTGAGCCCTGAACAGGAAGGATCCTGGGCTTACACCGGCCACACCACAGCATCTGATGGCCAGGTCTGAAGTGGCCGCATGGAGAAGATGGACTCCGCATGGTCTGTAGCTCTGAGTCGATGGATCCAGAAAAGTGCCATCAGACAAACGCTCAATAGGACTTAGGTGGCCGGATGTGGGTGATTTATTTCAAACCAGGTGGTGGGAGGAAAAGTATGTCACTGACCCACCCCCAGCCCTGCCAGTCTGCTGAGTAACCTCCCAGTGGGGCAGCTTGACTCTGGACACCTACATCAATAGTAGCACTATTATAAGGGTTATTCAAATGTTTACTCCTGCAGATACAGGGGGGCCAGTCAATACAGTGACAGGTTCTACTTGCCCCTTCTTTCTCCTACGTACATACACACATGAACAAGCATGTAAGCTACGGGGGCCTGTGATGCATTAACTACTTCATCCTTTCTGGACTTGGACGCCCCCCAAGGGAGAGCGGGAGAGACAAAGGATACATTTTCCCGACCGCACATTTCCCTCAGCCTTGCATTCAATTTGAATGAATTTGCTTGTACAGTTTCCTTGTTGAAATGTGTGCCGACAGCTCCCGTCTCTCGTAGGTGGTGGTCTGCTCATGTTTTTTCAAGTGGTGTCTTAAAAAAAAAATGATTTTCTTTGCCCATTGCTTTCAACCCTTCCCTCTATTGGAGAGGGCGGTCTAAGTCAACACAGTAATGGAGCTAGTTTTTCATGCTTTTTCTTTGATTGACCTAATGTATAAGCTTAAGGCAACAATGATATAAACACAAAAATTTGTTGACTGACTTTATAGAAAACAAAAGGAGAACCAACAGTATCTGTTTTGCTATACAAAAATAATTTTTATTGATACACAATAGCAAAAAGATTATAAAAATACTTTTATCATTTCATTTTTAAAAGAAAATGTAACAACCCATTTGTACTCATTCATTCCTCTTCATTCATACAACATATGACTAACAATCAATTTAAAAAATACACGTCATTGTTTATGATTAGATGATAAATGACAATTAATTTCTGAGAATCTTGAGGAAACTATGTGGCAGAATTTTAATAATCTGTGTTTGACGCGCGTTTCGGCACAGCTGTGCCTTTGTCAGGAAAGGGGCCACAATGTTAACTTTTGATTGACAGCACATGGCCCATAAGCTAATATTTCATTTTAACTATCGGTTTAGCGCTTGTTCTGTTGTAGCTTCGCATGCGATGCGCTCTGTCGCCATCTAGTGCTAGGCCCAGAGTACTACAAGCTGCTATCTGCCATCTCCCCCTGGTACACTATGAAGTTCGTCCTGCCCTCGCCTACAGTTTTAGGATATCTGATAAACTTTCAGCTGCAGGCCCTGCTTGTACTGATGTGGGGTGTGCTCTCTCCCCTTCTGAAGAAGGTGATCTCCTGCCGCATGTGTGCACATAAGTGTGACGCGGTCATTGATTGGCCTGGCCTGTTTGTCTTATAGAAGTGTTGCCCTGGTGCACCTGTGCCCCAGAGGTGATACAGTCCTTGATGGTATTGCCTTATCAGCGTCAAGGAACGTCTCATTTCACCCTGCATTTTATTTCTACCTTTTTCGACTTCTTAAGCACTTTTACCAGTGCCCCGGGGATCACATGCTGAGATAGTGCACCATCAGCACTAGTGTCCGTCCTCTCACAGAAATCGGTGCCCCTCTAGTATTCAAGAAATCTACCCTTATCGAAAAGACCCTCACGAGAGGTCTATCCAGAGAGTGATGGGAGTCAAAGGTCATATGTCACTTACCATGATGTCATTGTAGGGACAAAGTTTGATTGTGATGGGCCTTCCATAGCCCCTTGCACTATGGTGAATTAACATCACGTCGGTCTACACCAACGCTAACCTTGCGTCGGCTTTGGCTGACGACTAGGCGCCCCCTGGTCTGAAGTCTTGGAACACCAATAACCCAGAGCGTAAACCACACCACCGTCCATTCCAAAGATCTGGACCACTCATGACTTCTGGGCAGTGCCCCAGCGCCTACCTGCTTCTCCGTCATGGCGTACAAGTACTGGCGATCGGGACTGAGCACCAAGTCGCGGAGTATGGGGCTGCCCTCGTGCACCACCACATTCTCATACTGCAAGGTCTGCGGCTCCCTGGGGTTCGACAAATTCACCAGGATCTGAAAGTGAGAAGAAAGCACACATTAGAGACACGTATGAAGAACAGGTCATTATATACAGATTTATAACCATGCATTGTGTCAATATACACCTAAATATGTACACGAGGAAGACATTCCCAAGACAATGCGTAGATGAAGAGTACAACGTTCTTCTTAAGTGGTTGAGAATGTTGTGCGGCTGAGATGCACCCCATGACCCATATACACATTTACATGCACTACAGAGGTCTATATGCATATATGTATTGCTCGACCAATTGCTATACATTTACAAGCAAGCTTGTCTTCCTCTTTAAACCAACAGATGCCGAAACCTGCCGAGATCACACAATCTGGTCTTCCCATACAAATCCAGAATTTGCGGAAACCAGAGTTTAAAACACGGCCGCTGACCCCCACGTCGCACCATAGGTTGCATCTAAGTATCAACAGTCTGGGTTACTTCCCTACCTACGGCAGACACCAACTACATTGTAGGCATGATCCTACAGGTACATGCTACTTACATATTAACGAGCTGTTCATGAGAACTATTTTCACGATCCTTTCAGAAGGCGGCCAGCCAATATTGTTTTGATTTTATTTTTTATCGGGCACCGCACAACCTCTAACCTAATGCTTCGAGCTGGGGTGTCCAACAAATGTCCAGTTGGTCCAGATCCATGCCCGATTTTCAGGATAACCTGTGTGCAAATAAACTGCACTTAAATTGTGTGGCGTTTTTAGACTATCCTTTCTCAATCCAAATAAACTCACATGTCCACCGCTCAAAATGAATTTCATATCTCCCTATATTCACCACTAATCCTCTTTGGGTTCCAGAGTAGCGTGCTACTCCCCGAAAAAACGCTTCGACACCTCGTCAGGGGTAGTAAGCGCTACATAAATGCAATTACATTTATCTCACACCCAAAGCCTGAAAATCTGGCGTGGGCCAATCTCCCCTCGACATAGGCTGGACGTGCATGGCTTAGACAAATATGACGCATGCGCTCTGCACACGCCCTGGCGGGTGCGCTCCAAAGACTGGTGAGATACGGCTTCCATCGCCCATAGTGCTCTTAAAGTTAAGGCAGTAAAGCAGCCAAGGCGTGCCATACCGACACCACGCTCTGCATCCGCCCGAGGGGATGGGGCGCGGTTGCCACGGCAACGCCATGCAATATGTAGCACCTTCGTATCCAATGGCAGGCACGTGGGGAGGCGCTGGGAGCGCGTTTATCAGTGATCAAAGGAAGAAAACATGTTTACCAAGGCCGGATCCCCCTCGAGTGGAGTTCTGTTCAGAAGTAATTAGAAATGCTTCATATTATAGCCCTCGACGTCGCAGGACGCGCGCGCTCCGCGCCGTGGTACCCGAGACGCCACCGCAAGCTGCACCGTGAACCGGGCCTGACATCCGAGACGTCGTGGAGTGAAGACCACTCGAGCCGACATATCACATGGCTGCTCCCTGTACTGTACAACGTGGGGCTGTTCTGGAGCAGTGCTCTGACGCCCAAGGACAGTCTAGAGGGGTGACGAAACAGTGAATGGTATGAGGGGAGGGGAGTCCACATAGAAACAGTGTTATGTTTCTGGGTGTCTTTATAGCGCTGCTCCTGGCAATAACTTGGCCTTCTGACGCTATGTGCAGACCCCGGACTGCGGTCTGCACAGTGGAGGCTCTCGACAGGAGGGTGGCGCGGTATCGGTCTCCACTGGTGAGTGAATGAATGAAGATGGCTCGGAGGGTGTAGGTGACCCCCCCTACAGGGGATCTGCCTGACACTATGAATGAGGCGCGCAACGCCCATAGGGCTAAAAGGGCTTCAGCCCCCCCCCCCCCGCAGTTCTGTATTGCTAAACTCTACATGAGCACCAACAAGGACATCTTCATTTATTTTTTGGTAGGCACGGGAAATTAAGTGATTTGCCCAGAAACACAGGATGTTGAGCCGATGCTGAGACTCAAACATGCTTCCTCAGCTCCAAAGTTGGCAGCTCTAGCCATTACGCCACAACCTCTTTTGCAAAAACAAAAGCATTTTCAATATTATATACAACGAAGCCATAGCTGTATGTATGCATGTAGTATATTTTTCTTATGCGACTAACAACCTTTGACAAAGCCAGTAGTCTTGGCTCGTTGTAAGTGTAATGTTACTTATGTGGAGGCAATAACAGAAGCAGCGAAATACCAGTTGGAGTGGCACATTATGCTGAGTACAGATTTTTATTTGCAAAGAACAACGGTCAGAGTTGGAGGCCAGATAGGTCCTCGGATAGCCGGAGCTATTATTAATACAAAGGTAGTCTTAATCTAAGTATTATTAGTGAACACAACAAAATTTGGAGAACAGAGTATGCAGGGACACAAGGTTGTTTGAATGATACCACATTTATTAACATCATAAAGAATCGTCAGCGGGTAACAGTAGTCGGGTTCAACCGAATGTAGTAATGTTTAGTAAGAGGTCTTGCCACTCAGCGGGGTACGTGCTGGCCGTGAACCAGGGAGGAATCAACCACCAGGAATCAAGCGAGCCAGTTAGAATTGAAATTGAAGGAATGAATGGTGCCGGCGTCTGGGAGAATGAATCACTCAACGTGTGTGATTCATTCATTCTCCCAGACGCCGGCACCATTCATTGTAGCTGCCCTGGAAGTAGCAGGATCCTGTCCCTCTTCCTTCAATTTCGATTCTTAATTATATCGTCCCGCTACAAGATCCTATCTGCTCACACGCTTTCTCGTCCTGATGATGATCTCAACCTAAGGAGATCGAAACGCCGTCGACTTTCACAACCGAAACTCTTTAAATATATTTTATTAATTATGGAGTTTTGTATAGTGTTGTCAATGCGATGTAAATTTTAAGTCACTAGCACTTATCACTTCACGCACTTTTCACCTTTGTGTGAGCACCAGGACTAGTTCCTAATGTGATTGATACTCATTTATGATGTTAATAAATGTGGTATCATTCAAACAACCTTGTGTCCCTGCATACTCTGTTCTCCAAATTTTGTTGTGTTCACTAATAATACTTAGATTAAGACTACCTTTGTATTAATAATAGCTCCGGCTATCCGAGGACCTATCTGGCCTCCAACTCTGACCGTTGTTCTTTGCAAATATATATTACCCCTGGTCACACTAGTGGGGTCCCCTTGTTCTTTATATATAGAGTACAGATTTTTAGCAGAAATGTTTTAAGCCACGCCCTTAATTATATCAGCCACACCCCTTTGAGAGACCCCCTCCAGTTTTTTCATCCCACTTAAAGCCATGCATAATAGCAATAGTTTAACCTGTATCCGAAACCCTACGCCGCCGTCAATAACATGCTGAGTTACTTCAAGTGTCTGGAAAGGCACCCTGCATTCAGACAACTCACTCCTCATTCTCGCCCTTCACTTTCACGCTCACCCTACACTCAAAGCGGTCACAATGTGCTCACACTGATCACTGTGCACTCACACCATTCACCCGCTCACCCTGCACTCACAGTGATCACTCTGCACTCACAATGCACTTGCGCTGTTCACCCTGTACCTCACCCTGCAGTTGCACGAGCACACTACTCGCCCTGCACTCATGTGACATGTCACTCACCTGTCCCCCTCACTGCTCAATCTGCAATCTCACTCAAACAAACCCATCACTATTCATGCATTAATTCATCCCACTCTGCACTTAGATCCGCACCCAAATTCATATGGTCACCTCACTCACCATGCTGTCACTCCTCTTACCCTACTCTCACACTGTCGCATTGCTCACCGTGCACTCACATGGGCACTCCTGCCACCCACCCAGCGCAGAGGTTTAATGTGCCTGCTACAAAGAAAGCGATCCATGCAGATCACATAACGGAGTGTGAGTAAACTGAGTAGCGCTATAAAAAAATGAAATGTTTGTCAGAAAGGTGCTATAGAGAGATGAGGTGCATTGTTGGCGAGTGGTACTGAGGAAACTCGTGGAGAAGGAGGAAATAGGGGAGGGGGCGCCAAAAAAGAATGTTGCACCGTGTGCAACCAGTGCTAGGGCAAGCGCTGGGAGTCTTAGGCCTCCGCACCCCTAAGTTCGGGTCTAGTTGCGCCCCTATGAATGTCGAGTATGTAGTAGCTGTCTCTGGGTGCTATTATGCAGGGGCCCCAATCTGGTGCGGAGGGGAGATGGGACTGAGTCACGTGCTGCAGTTAGACGGCGTCTGTTGGAAGCCGGAGTCCCCGTCACGCGTCACTGTCACAAATACGCGACCCGGGACTCCCCACTCAACGTTAGGCCAAGTAAGGACACCGTTTGAGATAGCTCTGCTCACCCCCTTAGTAGCTTGGCACGAGCAGCCAGGCCCATCTCCAAGGCACGAGTGTACAGTGTGTGCAACCACGCCCACAGCAACCCCCTGGTGACACCACAAATGGACTCCACACGAGTTTGATAAAAAAAGAGTATAAACTTTATATAGAAAGATATACGATCAGACCACACGTTACAAAAGCCAACATATAATAAAGGGTAATATTCGTTCCGGCTGGCTGGTAGGTTCAAATCCCAACCACTGCTCCAAACGTTATGCTGCTCGTAATGCTAGAATCACACACGTTGCAATGGACAAACAATAGTGCTCTGCGTAACGATACAATCCTGTGCCGGGCACAGGAGAAATAATACAATGCGTAACGATACACTCCGGTACCTGCAATGGGAGAAATTATGCAATGCGTACCACTACAATCATGTACTGCGCAATGAAGGAATAATGCAATGCGTCACACCCCAATCACGTACTTTGCAATGAAGAAACAATGCAATGCGCGCCGCCACAATCATGTACGTTGCAATGACGGAATAATGCAATGCGGGCCGCTACAATCCTGTACTTTGCAAGGGAGAAAAAATGCAATGCGTAGCGCTACAATCGTGTACTTCGTTAGGCGGAAATAATGTCAGGCGTCATAAGACAGTCCGGCAGTTCGTTAGCAGCAATATTGGCAATGTGTATTACGACAGTCAGCCTCTTCGATAACAGTTGCCCCCCACACGGATTCACAATGAAATACAGTACAGCTTCCCACTCGGGCCCCAGTACCACCACTCCTTGGTCAGTACGGGCTCCAATCTGAGCCGAAGCAAAGGCTCACGTCGTCAGAAGGACTGAGAGGCCGAGAGAGTGTCCCTCCGAGCCCGCACCCCACCCAGGCAGTGATCCACGTTACCTGGGGGGGCGCGACCCCACTCTCCTCTCCTCCTTCAATGAACTAGGCCTTTCGTGCAGAACTTTCTCAATGGGCCTCAGCGGCTCGGCCTGGCAGCTCAGCTCCTCCGGGGCTGCCGGTCCGGGCCGCGACTGTTAGGAAGGTCTCAGGCGGCCGCAGGGCACACGTACCCCACGCCCCTGAGATTACATTTCTCCGGGTGCACGTTCACCACCGCACCCTCCGGGTCTCTTCTGGCACGAAGCCACACACACAACGCTGATGGGACTTCACGTCGACTCAGAGTGCACGTTCAACCAGCACTCCTTTCTGCGGTGTCAGTTCGCACCAAGACCCGCACACCACGCTGCAGAGACTCACTTTCTTCCGGTGCACACGATGATCAGCCGATCACCTCCAAAGTCCCAGGTTGCACCAAAGCACGCACACTGCTTCACTGAGACTTACTCCAATTCCGGTGCCCCGATATCCAGGCGCTCCTCACCAACGCCTCCGGCCGCACCTCGACACACTCACAGTGTCCGAGCCTCGCTTCTCCTCCGGTGCACTCGATCACCAGGCGCTCTTCACCAAGGCCTCGGTGCACCCCGACACGCACCCTGCGCGTCCGAGACTCACTCAACTTCTGATGCACGCGTTGACCAGGCGCTCTTCACCAAGGCCTCGGTGCACCACGACACGCACCCAGCGCGTCCGAGACTCTTCAACTCCGATGCACCCGCTCACCAGGCCCTCTTCACCAGCGCCTGCGGTGCACCCCGACACGCACCCTGCACGTCCGACTCTCGCTTCACCTCCGGTGCACACTTCACCATGCGCTCTTCACCGATGCCCCCTGTGCACCACGACACGCACCCAGCACGTCCGAGTCTCGCTCCTCCTCCGTGTGTCCAAGATCACACCTTCTGAGGGTCTCAAGCTGTCACAACACGCGCCCACCGCGTTGCTTGAAACGTCCCCGGAAACTTTTATGTTCCTGTGTTTCCAAACAGGGAGCCAGCTCACCTCGGTCCCTTGGGGTTACAAGACAGCACAAAGCACGGTCTTCTTCAAGCAGGGGGACCTAGCGCCTCCAAGCACAGTCCCAACAGCCTCTCCCTTAGTTAGAACAGCAAACTGCAGACCAGCCCCAGATCACGAAGCAAGGATTGGTCTCCCCCAGCAGTCTCTTCAGTTGCTCCTTCTTTAGCAGAGGTTCCTCTTGACCACAGAATGGGTCCAAGCCTTTTCAGTCTCAATCCATTTCTGTTTCATTCCCCCGTTCAGGGGTTTCAGCTCTCATAGATATACCCCTAAATGTCTTTGAAGTTCGTTGTGCTCAGGGGTCCCTGACCCCTGCCTAAATCAGTTCTGGGTGTCTCCCTCCCAGTGTCACCTTTCTCCCTTTGATACTGGGGGTCTGGATCCTTAATCACTCAGCAGGAGATGGGTCAATTGTTTTATAGCCGCAACACAGGCCTCTTCACCTCCCGGGGCTTCTCCTCCCATACTCTCCAGCTGCAGGTCAGCCTGGTGCCATCTCACCCCCTCCCCTCTCAGATCCAGACAGTCAATCCACATTCAACAGAGACACAGAAAAGCTTAAAGCACAAAACTCAGCCACTTTCTAAAAGAGCGGCTTCTGAACACACAGTGACAAAACCACTTTCATAGAAAGATGGGTTATGACGCTGTGAGTTCATACATACCAAACTTCACTTCTCCATTCTAAACTTATGGGAAACTAGGCTAACAAGCACAATACCCAGCCTCCCCCATTCTGTCCTATGGGCAGAATGGCCTTTCACCAGTGAAAAACGAAATGGAGTGTTTTTCACTGTCAGGACATAACACACACCTCAGTATATGTCCTGCCTTTTACTTACACGGCACACTGCCCAGGGGTTACCTGGGACCTACCACAGGGGTGCCCACGGTGCATGTAAAAGGGAAAGTAAGGCCTGACAAGTAGCTGTACTTGTCAGGACACATGCTAACTTAGCAAACTGCGCGCAGGCCCTACACTGCAGGCCTGAGTTCCCTTCTCCGCGCACCCTTGCATTACTAGCCCTGGCACACACCGTGCACATCACTACGGACTTTACTACTAAGGCAAACATACCAATCATGGCCACCCAATTACCATTACACTTTACACAGGGAACTCCTGTACTTTGACACTGATCAGCAGTGGCAAAGTACCCAAAGCATCTAAATTGGCACTCTATGTCAGGAAAATGGTCTAGGGGGAAAGCAAAAAGTTAAGGAACTTTAGCCAAAAAGGCCAAGTCCTACAGCGTCTTATATGGGACGTCTTATATGGGAAGCACAGTGACAGCCAGAGTTCATGTTATCAGGATGAAGGGGGCACATGAGAGACAAAGGAGAACAGTAGTGAAAACACAAGGATGACGCTGGAGACAACGAGGGTCTGTATACAGAGGAGACTAAAGAAGGACCAGTGATTATTGAAGGTCACATTCTGCCTTTGGAGGTGTCCCTGCATGGATGAATTCTGTTAGCGCCTCCTAGTGGCTGCGCAATCAAACGCAGCTCAAATCACAGGGCCAGCCAGAGGGTCTCGCTGCAACTCTTGAGGTCAATGCATGCAGGGAGGTTACTGCTTCGGTTATCAGGGGTCAGTAGAAGCCTGGTGTCCTAGGATAGAATCCGGACAGGGCCTCCATGCCTTTCATCCTTCTGGAGGTAAACAGATCCGACGGAGTGTGTGTTTCGCGCTTTCAGGGGTGATCAGATCCGGAGGTGTCTCTCTGCCTCTCATGCTTCCAGACAGAGGTGATCAGATCCGGAGAGGTCTCTCTGGAGAGACAGCTGTTAGCATCAGAGAGCCGTCAGTAAAACTCGCACTCTGGAGAGACCGCTCTGAGCATAAGAGAGCTGCCCCTGTACCTCACATTCCGTTGAGACAGCTGAGTGAGCATCAAAGAGCTGTCAGTGAACCTTGCTCTCTGCAGAAGACGGCGGGTTCACTGAAGGTTCATGAAAAGGTGTCCCCAATGGCGGCGTCTGAACTTGCAGCTCTGGGCCATTCCTCCTAGGATGAAAATCGCATTAAGCGCTGTTAAATACACTCCCGCTACATCATGGCGCTGTAACCGAATTAAGAGACCCCGGTGACGAGGACAAGAGCCGGGAGGCCACATCCTCACCGGATAATTCCATAACACAATTGACACCCCCAGCCCACGACACACATCTCTCGGATAATGCAATATCCTTCGCGCCTAATACAGCCCCGCAGCCGCCTCGCCAACAGGCGGCCTCGGCACCCCGGGGCGGCTGCCTGGGAGGGTGGGGGTGGGGGGAGGGAGGGGGGGGGGCAGGACCACTGTTATTAAACAATAGAAAAGGAGGAAACACGACCTGTGTTATTAACTTAGGAGAAAGGATGAGCAAGGCGGGCATCAATTCCGGGGGGGCGCACACTGGACAAAGAAGGGCGCGCGCAGAGCCACCAGGCACCTGCTAAGGAAAGAAATAACAGGCCAATGACTTTTCATTATCAATTATGTGGGACAAACACTAGGCGATGCTGGCAGGGTGTGGGCTCGAGAGAGCAGCAGGTCAGCAAGGCTGGTGGACCTCCAAGGCCAAGGCCCCCCACCACACAGATGGCCAGCAGCGGTAGTAGGTAGACCAAACCAATCACGCTCGCCAGACATCTGCTTTTGGTGCTAACCCCACCCAGGGAACCAGTGTGAATGCTTTGTTGCAGCGCCTGCTTGTTGGAAGGCTAAAATGGGCACATGTCCGTCTTAGTAGCAGGCACCAGCGCGCCCCACCTGGTAAATCAATCAAAAAGTATTTGTATAGCGCCGCACTGACATTCCTAGGGGTATCTGGGCGCTGAGGAAGCCCTGTCTCGGTCGAACAGCCAGGTCTCGAGTCTTTCTGAAGTCCACCAGGGAGGATGCAGTATGCAGGTAGAGGGGCAGGTCGCTTCAGGTCTTGGTGGCGATGTAGGAGAAGGAACGGCCACCACTGCGGATGCTTCAGATGCGGGGAATGTGTGGGAGGGCAAGAGATGACGAATGAATGCATCACTTGTATCTCATAAAGGCAATGGGTTAATGTGCCAGTCCTCACTTTTACCGCTCAAAATCACAACATTTTTCAAGGAAGCAGTGAATTTTATTTACTCACTGAAAAGTGGGCGTTTTAAATATGCTTAGCAAGGTAAAAAGGCAATGCGATTTCACTTTCAGTTTATTCCGAGCTCAGTAGTGGTAAAGTGAACAAGGGTAGAAAATGGCATTTGATTGGCTTGTGTAGGCCGTGTGCCCGCAAGGGAGAGAAGAGGTTGAGGGGCGTACTATCGTAGTTTCACCAGGGAAGCAAAAACTCTAGTGCCAGTCCCGGCAGAAGTGCACAATTTATCAAAACGGATAAATAAATAAATGACCGATAATAAAAATGTGGGCCAGGGCGAAAAGCTTCCGTAGGAGCCCCCTGCCGCGGACTACCAAACACCGAGGTTGCCTCGTCTAGATTCCACCTCGCGACTGCTCCTTGCACCACTCTACGCTCCTTGCACCGCGACTGCTCCTTGCACCGCGACTGCTCCTTGCACCGCGACTGCTCCTTGCACCGCGACTGCTCCTTGCACCACTCTACACTTTGTGTCAGTTTAGCTCACTCTTTCAGGTTTTATTTCATCTAGGTTTCCCGACCTTGTCACTGTTTTCAAATCTCTCTTTTCCAAGCCCCTTGAAATGACTGATGATACCCACTACCTGGAACCAGCGGCACAAATTAAGCAATGCCTGGCAGGTAAGAGGAGGTGTCGAACTGGAGCCAAAGAGAGTAGAAGGAGGGGCAATTAAACAAAAGCTCATGTGAACGATGACAGAAATAAAAGGGGCAACAGGAACAGAAGGCCTGGAGACAACTGGGCCTGGAAACCTTGGCCACCTTGAAGAGACTGGCACCAGGGGCACCAACCTGTGCCAGTTCCACGGGGTAGGTGGGCATGCTACGATGGGTCAGCACGGTCCTGGATTGGTTATGCAGCCAACCACAGAGACCGAACTCCTGGGACAGCCAGATTTAACCAAGTGTGATCTGCGGATCTTTCCTAAGAACCAGTGCGAGAAGAGGAGACACCAAAGCACCAGGGTCTGGCAGGCCCCAGGCCCAGCTCTCCAGTGCTGCTGCACCACTCTGCTTCCTCCCCCTTTCCCGAGTGCTTTCTCCTGCTTTTGCCTCGTTTTTTACTGCTTTCTTCTTCCTTTCACCATGTTTCTCTGAGTGCTTTCTCCTTTCTCACTGCAAAGCAGCTAGCAACTCCAGCACCCTGAGAACCTCACGGGTGATTTGCTGTGCTTTATAAATCCCGATTGATGGGTTTGTGAAGTGGGCAGATTACATATACAACCCACACACCTAAAACCGAACATTACAGTCGTCAACCCTCCGCCACACCAGAACGTGCCGCATTGTGTGGCCTGTGTCATAACAGTCTTGAATAAATCTTCCCTTTGTCTCTTGCTCATGTCCCACTTTGTTTATCTGAGACCGTGCTGTGCCAGCATGACAGTCCAATGCCCCCTTGTCCCCGCCTCCCTGGTAAGGCGCAGAGCCGCAGATGCCATCGCCAGCGGCACAGATGCTCAAAACTTGCAGGCAGCCCGTCTTCCATGTCCAGTGATGCGCGTCCTGTGGCGCGCGCTGGTTCCAGACTCCAGCCTGGGGCTCTTCCCTTGGAAGTCTTCCCCGCCTTATGTACTCAGCTCAGGCATCGCAGCCATGTGGCTTCTAGGCTCAGGTGCCTCCTCTCGAAGCCCTGGCACACGGGTGCTGGTCTGAGTACAGCATAAAGGCCGGCGTCCTCCACGACGCATACATAGTTGTAATTCAGACACCTATGCCGGCACTCTCTGGACATCAGCCAACCAGTGTCCTTGATGGAGTCTGCAAGATAGCGCAGTGTGTTAATGCACCTACTGCAGAAAATAGGCCCATGTGTAACCTTGAGCAAACCAATTTAATCATCAAGTGAACTGGCACAGCCTTTTATCCTTCCTAAGTAGATGAAAGGAATACTGTTGGATTTCTACAACCACAGAGTTCAAAGAAGGCCAGAGGCTGAAGCGATATATAAATACAAGCATTGGAAAAGCCAATAGGTCTCTCTCCTATGCGAAAGCTATAGGCTTTGTCACTGTGTTTTATCCATGTTGTACAGCAAAGTTAGAAAAAAAGTTCTATGACGCGGTCAGCGCTGCGCGCATCATAGGATTTTTTTTTTTTGATATGGCAGGCCGGGGTGGACAACATGGACAACGGGAGAGTGGGTCATAATGGGCAACAAGGACAAGTGGAGGGTGGGACGTAACAGCAAAAGGACGCTAAAAAAGCGCAACGACACGGCTAGCCCTGGACGCATAACAGCACCTGTAATGGCGGGGCAAGTCGCTGGCCATCTTCACAGCCTTCCTTCCAAGCCATGAAATGCACGTGGTGGCAACACTCACATCTGGGCCCTTCCCTAAGGCATCGCCACAGAAGTACACTAATCCTAAAATCTTATTTTCCAACATCAAGCACACTGAAGTGTGTTTTCCCAAGCAATGTGAACGCTCTATAAAATAGATCAATTACATTATTGGAGCATGTAAAAAAAACTGCAGACTAGTTACTTAACAGATTGAACACTTTCTACAGTACAAAGAGAATCAGGTGCAAAAAAAGGCAAATGGATGACGGTGAGAATGCGTACCCCGATAGAGGTGCGTGATACCCAAGAAAACCAAATAAAACCTTCATGTTCGAGGCATGGGCTTGAAGCTGGTTTTGCAATTCTCTGAGAGACTCGAGGGCCGACGTATATTATTATTATTATTTATGCGTTTTTATATAGCGCGGACTTTACCCGAAGGTGTCAGAGCGCTTCACAACAGGAACAGTAACATTGCATGAGGAGAAGGTTACAAGTGAGCATAAAACAAAAGCAAGCGTTACATTACATGAGGAAAAAGTGACAATTGTGCAAATAAAAACAAACAAGATACAAAAAGAGGTATACGTTACAAGAGGAAAAAGTGACAAGTGTGCATGATACATAAGATACAAAATATAAATGGAGGTATAATACTGCAATAAGTGACAGTCACTCAGAACACACTGGGAAGGCACTTCTATAGGCATGGAGTACAGAATTTCCTATAGTGGAAGAACTTCCTTGAGGGAGTAGAGAGGGCGTGAATTAAACAGGAGACTTAAAATGAAGGGTACACAAACATAAAATCCAACAGCACGCAAGGGTGAGGAATGTACAGGAAAAAGTACAAATTTACAATGAAGAGCGAACTTCCTAGAGGGGCCTGAGAATATAAGTCTTAGTTCTGAAGGTGTCTTTGGAAGAGAAGAGATTTGAGGTCAGCTTTGAAGATCCAGGTAGAGGAGGTGGCACGGAGCAATGGGGGAAGCGAGTTCCAGATTCTCACCGCATTGCCCAAACATCCTAACACTGGGGAGCTTGATATCACGTGGGCAAAGTTCATGCAAATCCAGATTTTTGGCCTGCACGTAGTTCGCAGAGTTTCCTGTTTGTTATAAGTCATCACCGAGGCAAAGTTTTTCTAAGCAAGCGGACGAGGTTTGCTTAGAAGTCCTAGCTAGCACTGAGGTGTGCGCCACTTTCTAAAAAAAGTTAAGTTTAAAACTGTGTTGCTTGCTAGTTTCAAATTGGACGAAACTTGCAGGCTTTTCTTTTTCCTCGAAGGAACGTAAGGTTTGCTGATTTCCTAATTTTTACGTGATTAAAAACCCTAGTCAACTATGTGTCGTTATCGTAGTATGTGCAGTAATCACAGAAGGTTTGTGAGAGAGAAACAGACATTTCTTACACTTCTTTGCTGAATAAACATAGATGAATTCCTTGTTGTGCTTACTAAAGGCAAGTTAAATATTATTCGTCAGTGTTGGCCAAAATTAGATGGGTGAAGTAAAATCGGGGCCAGAGACCAGAGCATGGGAAAAGATGCTAGCCACATATGAGGGCTCCAGGGTTTACAGGCCCAACTAGCCGGCCTCAAGGGTAATTAATGGCTGTTGTCCAGAGACCGCAGCCATGCCAGATTTCAAGGATTTCCTCTTAGGATACATTTGAATAGAAAGGATCTAAATGGTAATCGCTATCTGTGGCTATCTAGAAAACCTGGAGCCACTGCTGCCTCTGGACTGGATCTGGGCACCCCCAGTTGTGGACCCCAGCTGGGCACCCCCAGTTGCGGACCCCAGCTGGACACCCCCCAGTTGCGGACCCGAGCTGGACACCCCCCAGTTGCGGGCCCCAGCTGGACACCCCCCAGTTGCGGGCCCCAGCTGGACACCCCCCAGTTGCGGGCCCCAGCTGGACACCCCCCAGTTGCGGACCCGAGCTGGACACCCGCCTGTTGCGGACCCGAGCTGGACACCCGCCTGTTGCGGACCCGAGCTGGACACCCGCCTGTTGCGGACCCGAGCTGGACACCCGCCTGTTGCGGACCCGAGCTGGACACCCGCCTGTTGCGGACCCGAGCTGGACACTCCCCTGTTGCGGACCCGAGCTGGACACTCCCCTGTTGCGGACCCGAGCTGGACACTCCCCTGTTGCGGACCCGAGCTGGACACTCCCTGTTGCGGACCCGAGCTGGACACTCCCTGTTGCGGACCCGAGCTGGACACTCCCCTGTTGCGGACCCGAGCTGGACACTCCCCTGTTGCGGACCCGAGCTGGACACTCCCCTGTTGCGGACCCGAGCTGGACACTCCCTGTTGCGGACCCGAGCTGGACACTCCCTGTTGCGGACCCGAGCTGGACACTCCCTGTTGCGGACCCGAGCTGGACACTCCCCTGTTGCGGACCCGAGCTGGACACTCCCTGTTGCGGACCCGAGCTGGACACTCCCTGTTGCGGACCCGAGCTGGACACTCCCCTGTTGCGGACCCGAGCTGGACACTCCCCTGTTGCGGACCCGAGCTGGACACTCCCCTGTTGCGGACCCGAGCTGGACACTCCCCTGTTGCGGACCCGAGCTGGACACTCCCCTGTTGCGGACCCGAGCTGGACACTCCCCTGTTGCGGACCCGAGCTGGACACTCCCCTGTTGCGGACCCGAGCTGGACACTCCCCTGTTGCGGACCCGAGCTGGACACTCCCCTGTTGCGGACCCGAGCTGGACACTCCCTGTTGCGGATCCGAGCTGGACACTCCCCTGTTGCGGACCCGAGCTGGACACTCCCCTGTTGCGGACCCGAGCTGGACACTCCCTGTTGCGGACCCGAGCTGGACACTCCCCTGTTGCGGACCCGAGCTGGACACTCCCCTGTTGCGGACCCGAGCTGGACACTCCCTGTTGCGGACCCGAGCTGGACACCCCCTGTTGCGGACCCGAGCTGGACACCCCCTGTTGCGGACCCGAGCTGGACACCCCCTGTTGCGGACCCGAGCTGGACACCCCCTGTTGCGGACCCGAGCTGGACACCCCCTGTTGCGGACCCGAGCTGGACACCCCCTGTTGCGGACCCGAGCTGGACACCCCCTGTTGCGGACCCGAGCTGGACACTCCCCTGTTGCGGACCCGAGCTGGACACTCCCCTGTTGTGGACCCGAGCTGGACACTCCCCTGTTGTGGACCCGAGCTGGACACCCCCTGGTTGTGGACCCGAGCTGGACACCCCCCTGTTGTGGACCCGAGCTGGACACCCCCCTGTTGTGGACCCGAGCTGGACACCCCCCTGTTGTGGACCCGAGCTGGACACTCCCCTGTTGTGGACAGGAGCTGGACACTCCCCTGTTGTGGACAGGAGCTGGACACTCCCCTGTTGTGGACAGGAGCTGGACACTCCCCTGTTGTGGACAGGAGCTGGACACTCCCCTGTTGTGGACAGGAGCTGGACACTCCCCTGTTGTGGACAGGAGCTGGACACTCCCCTGTTGTGGACAGGAGCTGGACACTCCCCTGTTGTGGACAGGAGCTGGACACCCCCCTGTTGTGGACAGGAGCTGGACACCCCCCTGTTGTGAACAGGAGCTGGACACCCCCCTGTTGTGGACAGGAGCTGGACACCTCCAGCCCCGATAATTCCACAATTTACACTTTAATGTGGCAATTAGTGCCCCTAGGCTGGGACCTCATAAGGCCTAGGGGCAGTCATGACCGCTTAGAAAGCAATTTAGCATTGTACACTGGGATCAAGAATGTCATGGAAATGGATTATTATTGATTAAGTGCAAGGATCGAAATGATGTTATTAAACTGAACATTCGTTTTATTAAGTGGGAGTTTGAGGTCAAAACCACCAAAAATTGTAATGGTACACTTTGGAATAAAACATTCAAAAAATGTACAAATAAACACCAGAAAAAGGAGGAAAACACCACTCTAGTAAAGTTCTGACTGAAAATAAAGTTTTGCATGTGGTGCAGGTCTGTGCCACTGCACTTTGCCAGGTATGAAAACACAACGCTTGCAAACCTTATTAATGAACCTGGCTTACCAGCCCAGCTCAACGCACGAGTGTGTGGACCTACTGTTGATTGGCTCGCTATGCGATAACAGACAATCAGGCTGACCAATCCGCAGCCTCAAATTTACACTGTGCCTGTGCCCTCACTCAGGGACTGCTGCCTTTTGACCAGTACCTAAAGTAGGGAACGTGTGCAAAAGGATCTTCAGCACCGACTGTACTTGAACTTACCAGCAAATATTACAAAAATATAAATAAGTGACTCCAGTGCACTACATTTATGATGCACGTGGTGATGGCTGTTGCAGGCTCGCCACCCAGCGTGCGACCTATCCGGAGACATATAGGGCATGAGTTGGCATTCTAGCAGAAAGTATCCTTAATTCTGCTGCAGTAATATACAGCAACGGTGAGAATAAAATCAAGCATTGTCAAAGTCAATAGGTTTGATGCTGGCATTCATGCCCTGAGAAAAATCAATAAAATATGCCTGCTGCAGTGCAAAACAATTAAAAAATACTTTTTGTATATATACCGGTGAGTAAGAAAAATGAAAAGTGTGATGCGTTCCAACGGAGACGGACTGAAACAGACACCATAAGAAAAGAGGAGAGATGTCTGAGGGCGAAGCAAAATGTGATTGACAATGTCTCAAGCCAATGGCAGAAGAACCCAGAGCTAAAGATATCCAATCCAAAACCCGGCTTACTCTTTGACCAGATTGTGTGATCTGGGGCTCTTTGTGTTTCATATTCATAATCTACAGAATGTAACAATGCACAGATGAAGGTATCTTCTTCAATGCGCTATATGAAACGGGGCAGGTACACCAGTTCCACTAATTAAACACTCTCTCTGCTGATAAACCCGAGTTTGGGAGATGGACAAAGACTGAAGCCTCAGTAGGGGTCAAGAGGCAGCTCCTTGGTAAAATGTCCTAGAAAGGGGCAGTAATTGTCCAGAACCTTCCAGCTCGCAGCACTAGGAGCGGTCATGAGCTCCAGACTCCGCCCACAGCCCCATCCTTCCGGACCTCTCCACACAGATCCGTGTGAGACTCGTGCGTGCAAGGACAGCCTCAATGACAAGCGCCGACCCACTTAAGAGCGGCTGAAGCGGGGCTCCTAGCCCCAAAGCCGGGTAACTGGAGCGCAGCCTCGGCAGAGTGGCCCTGGAGGCGACCAAGTGCAGCTGGTCCTAAAAATAACAAACCCCAAAAGAGCCGCCGTCCGCTCCGTCCTTGAGGCCAGAGGTCGGCGTTCCTCAAGCTGGCTTCCGGATGGAACATTTACTGCGCTTTCCAGAACCCGGGGCTGTGTGTGGAGAAACTGACGACGGACTGACTGCTGTGCGGTTTACAAAACATTAATGGGAGATGAATCCTCTGGGCTGAACTACGAAGCTAATGAATGGATACACAGAGTGCAAAACACAAGCATGTGCTAAGCATGAAATGTGGTAAACCCAATAACTCACTTTATAAGCACCATCAGACGGTCACTCCCTTTGGGAGAAAAGGTTTTACTTCCAGCAGGAAAAAAAAAGGCAACGGTGTGCTTAGTCGGGACTTCTAGGCGCGACCGCAGCAGATACGGTAGCTAAAGCAGAGCGAGAGATGGGGAGTACTGCCTGCCCAGGATCACACAAGGTGATCACTAGTGAAATTGTTTCAGAACTCGGGTCTCCTTGCATCCGGGGTCATCAGCTTAACCACGAGCACACCCCCCCCCCCCCCCCTCAAGGGTTTAACACAAGCCCAAATGTCTCATGAATAGAGGGGGTTCAACTTGACCCAAGACGCTGCTGGATAAAAGGCAGGAATCCAACTGGAGTACTCAGACAAGCCTTCTCGAAAACGAAAAACATTTAGGGAAATCTGTTTTTTATTCGCAAAAGTAAATAAGGGGCAGGTGGATGAGAGGGTAATTCCAGCAACCACATCGGCTCCAGTGACAAGTGCAGACAAGAGCACAGAAGACGCAGAAAGACTAATAAAATAACGCTGATCTACAGCATCGAGGAGAAACGGAGGCTCAAGGCACACAACAGTAGGTAAGTCTCATTTAACGAGAAATGTTTTCAGAGCCTTGCAAAAAAATGAGAGAAGTAAAAAAAACAATAAAAGTCTAATTAATGGAGAAACACAGCATCTCTTTAAGGAAGGACAGGTGAGCAGTGGCCTGAATAGTGATTTTGGAAATACAGATTTGAGGTATTACTAATTATACCATAATGTAGCAGCAGCGATCTGCAAATTACTGGCCAGAAGGCAAGCTTGGCCTACGAAAATTACCATTCAGGTTGCACAGCCAGGTTTGAAAATAATCCTATAATGAAATGGTAGCCAATCCAAAGGAAAGAAAAAAAGAGACTATTTCAAATTTCAAGTCTCAAGGATGAGACACAAAGCAGTGGAGAGTTGGGAGTAAAACCCATTGTACTATTTATCATCCTCCGATTTGTAACTTACGTTTAGAGGTCTCACATGATTTTGTCTGTGAGGTAAAACATTTCCAAATACACTTGGACTTATACATCATTGTATATACTCAGAATATTAATGGATTGCTTTGGATTTTTTTCAATTTTCATAGGTTGTTTACTCTTATTTGAAAAGTTTTATATAGCGCTGGCTAGACCCGGAGGTATCGGAGCGCTTTACAAGAGGATCAGCAAGTTACAGGTTACATAGTTACATCAATTAAATCAAAGAATCATGGAGGGAGGGGAAGGAAACACAACGGGGAAACGAGGAAAACAATGTCAGATGACCGGCTGGGTAGGTGACGGCCGAGGGGGTGAAACCAGTGCCAGACTCCTCTATAGCTGCATGTGACAGCTCCACCGGACATCGGCCAAGGTTGCTCGTGCACCGAGGTAAGTACAAACAGTATTGGTATCTGCCCAGGGGGCATCATCGAAAGTTCCATCAAAGTTCCACCAGGTGAGGGCCCTGTTGATCCAGCTCCGTGGTGTGTACAATGTTCAAGGTTTCAGAGGATCAGCAAGTTACAGGTTACATAGTTACATCAATTAAATCAAAGAATCATGGAGGGAGGGGGAGGGAAGGAAACAACGGGGAAACGAGGAAAACAATGTCAGATGACCGGCTGGGTAGGTGACGGCCGAGGGTGTGAAACCAGGGCCAGACTCCTCTATAGCTGCTCCACCGGGCATCGGCCAGGGTTGCTCGTGCACTGAGGTAAGTACAAACAGTTTTGGTATCCGCCCAGGGGGGCATCGTCAAAAGTCCATCGAAAGTTCCATCAAAGTTCCACCGGGCATGTGCTCTGTTGAACCGGCTCCGTGGTGTGTACAATGCTCAAGGTTTCAGTCCGGGGGGCATCGTCATAGATCAAATTAGTAGCACCCATCCCGGAGTTACAGGGAAGCCCAGACTTACTGTAGGGTTGATATGCACTCGATAGCAATGCTTCCCGTGCCGAGGCAGTCATCACAGGCAGGGATTCATAGTCCCTGGGGGGACGAGTTGGTCATCAAGGGAACTCCTGCTGCATCCAAGGAGAGCTAAGAATTGCTTGTGAGAGAGCGATTTATGTTCCTTTCTAGTAGCGTTGCTGGTTACAAAAGTTGGTGGATGGCAGGGTATCGGCGGGATATTTAAATGTTAATGATCCCGGCCCTGGAAGCTTCTTTGTCTAGCTCCAGCTCAGCAGCCATCTTAGTACTGTCTGTCTTAGTATTGATGGTCCTTGGCCTCCAATGGAATAACTGTTAATCAGGCATGCATGACTTTAGGGTGATGGTCCCCGGGACAAGGACTCTGCATTTGCTGCTGTTTTATGGTCATCAGTGTATGTTTGTTCTATGGAGGCCCTCCGTTCAGTGCTGCCTAGAGATCCTGGTGAAGGTCGGTGACAGCCGCCATTTTGGTGGTCAGGCAGCCTGGGGCTGGCACCCCGCGCCTGTCTATAGCACCTCAAGATTGTCCCAAAGCTTGCCGAGGCTGCATCCCGGGACCCCCGGTTCTCAGTGGGGTCGCCGGCATCACCACTCGCCACCCCTCTCACCGTCGTTCGTCGGGGCAAAGATGGCTGGCGCAGGCTTCACCGCTGCGGCACAGTCTCTCCGGAAAGGTCGTCCGGTCGCGTAGCCCTCCTCTCATCAGCCCGCACGCTGTAACCTCACTACAGGTTGACACCGGACCCTGAGGCGGCTCTCGGGTCTCCTTAGCGGTGATGTGAGGTTGCTGCTTCCCCGACCGCTGCCATTATGGGAGCTTCGGCTGCTCCTCCTCCTCCCTTCTTTTTCGTCCGCTTGGCTGGTAGGCTCGTCGGCGATGTCTCTCCGGACCCCGAAGAGAGGTATTGCAGGGGGATAATGTTGCGGTTGGATGGCAGGGTAATACTGGGATTTTCACTGGGTAGTGATCCCGACCCTCAGAGGCTCATCGAGAGCACTCCTGTTCCGACGCCATCTTGCTAAGTAAAGCACTCCAATAGCTTCGGGTCAAGTCTACGCCATATGAAACTTGTTTAGTGCAGTTTGGTGGCAACCTCGCCGCCCGGCATGATCGTCGCCCTCAGCTAAGCTACCCAGTGGGGTGTCTGCTCTGGGCTTCTGAGTGAGGAATCACCACTCCGGCGGCTGCGGTCCCTTGGTTCACTCAGCCATGGTGTGGGGTGGGGTCGGGTCCGCTCTCAGGTCTTCATTATCACGGTGCGTGCTGAGTAGCAGTAAACTGTGCTACCATTGTTGCAAGCAGCCAAAACGTATTCTTGCTCACATGAACTGCCGCCTGCTCGCGGCAGGGCGGCGCCAATTACTGCGAGTCTGACATTAAACTCACTGTCCCGACCTCACTGTCTCTTGGGCACTGAATGCTGAAGTCTCTGATGAAGCCCTGTTAAGTTACTCGAGGAGCCAAAACACTGAAGTACTAACTTTTTGGTTCCTAAATAGTGTGGTACTTTGGAAATTGTTTCACTACTCAGTAGATCGAATATGTTGATGGGTTTTCCTTTGCAAATACCACCAGCGCACCTATCTTCACCAGTCATTTATCACTCACTGCGCCGTTTAATGGAGTACCTACTGCATTTCGTTTTATTGAACTGATATGACTTGACAGTAATTCAAATTTTCTGTTTAATCTCTTATAGATGAGTCATACATCTTGTTTTTACGCTTCCGAATTTCAGGCTTATAGGATCTCCCAAGGGAAGCATTGTTGTCTTTTGTATGTTATGTTATTTCAACTTGTTAAGCGCATGAATACCCTGAGGTGTCTTGGTGCTGTGATGATGCAAAGTTCCCAGGGGTACCGTGTGGCCCCATAGTACTTGAAGGCAAATCAGTATTGAGCCCCGAGAGAGCCCATAGGGCATCGGGGAGGATCTGGAGGGGCCAATCTGAACCAACTGGGAACAGCCAGACAAGAGAAGCCGCACTCCAGGTCAATGCAACCACGGTCAGTGGAAGGTAACACGATGGTTAACACTGTACCTTGTGATAAGCCATAAAGGCCTTTGAGCGCTGGAGGTGTACTAGACAACAGGTGCCACCAATGCCCATCACAGAAAGCGCCAACTATTACCTTAATGGTACCAGAGTGAGTGCTGCCGCAAAGAGAGAAGCCAGATGGATACACTCGAAAAGATGGAAAGGATAGAGGCGATATTACATACACGCACTATTTCAGGAGATTTACTGGAAATGGTGCACCAGGAATAGGGTGGATCATGGGGAGGAGAAGGGTTCATGCATTCAGAAAGACTAATCTAAATTAACAGATTTCAGGAAAATTCCAGTTAATCATGGAAAACAAAGTCACCAACAGCGCTTGGAGGATTGACAGAGCTCTAGAAAGGGGGCGATGCGATTAGGAGTTGGGCTTCATCAGGGCCATGTATCCAAAAAGATTTTTCACTTCAGAAGTTGTTACAAACTGAATTAGACTCATACCAGGCAGGAATTTAACAGGATGTTGGAGAGGCGAAAAAATGTGAACATTGTCAAACATTTACCCCCAGTCACAGATCTGGGTTTAATCCATCGTTCTATAGCTCACCACGCCATTCCAGTTTGGACCCAGCCATATGCAAATCAGCCTTGACCCTGTGCCTCATGGGAACAGTCCAGTCCGAACTGCCAGGCCAGGTCCTCCCTGGACCAGAAACAAGCATCCTGGGACCGGTTTCGGGGCATTTAAAAAAGAATGACATGACTTCTTGAGGCAAAGAAATTGTTAAGCTCAAAATTTTAATGGAGAACGAGAAATAGAAGTGAAAGAAATAGGAGAAGTGAGTTGGGACCCTGCCTGCTCACCAGAAAAAATAACGACTGAAAATCACAAAGGTGAGTACACAGAAGACTGGTGACCCCATCCAGTAATGTCTGAAGTTCTTGATTTGAATCTAGCTCATTTGCTCCAACTTTTGGGAACAGGTTATTTCATTCCAGGTGGCTAGGCTAAAGCGGTATTATGGGAGACAAATATATCTAATAATTAACCATGTGACAGCAGCTCTTTTATAAATTTGGTTCTAACCAATTATTATTAAGGGATATGGTTTTGAAAGATTTACCAACCAACTTTAAAAAAAAAAAATTGACACATTTGTTACATACATTGGGATTCGATGTATTTTATGTGATGGGCAGTGGTCTGTGCTTAAATGGAAAGGCTGTAACAAGGGATTAAATATTACAAACACAATGGCATTCAGTTAATCCATTTCTGAATGATTAAAGACTGAGTCTGCATTTTGAATTCGCAGCAGTGACCAATAAGTTCTGTGGATATCTCCGCAGTGGGTGCATCAACCTACCGAACTACCTTACAAGATGTTCTCAGCACTGGGAACCAAGTAAAATGGATGCGAAAAGGGAAGCCCTGCACATCCAGAATACCCTTCATTGCCTCCCATCACGCTTTCCACAGCTTGCCTATTTACTTGTTACAATAAAAACATTAACAAATTTGCATATCCTACAATTAGGCTAGAAGCGGAAAAAGCAAAAAAAAACAATAAAAACTGGCAGCGCAGGTTGAGACGCTGCGCATCCGTCGCAGGGGCTGATTAGGATGGAAATGTATGCGGGATTACCAACAAATGGCGCCTGCGTTTAATTAGAACACCGCTCTGATCCACCGCCAGCGTCAAGATATCATCCGAAGATTATTTTTAGGCACTTTTAGAAAGCAAATGTACTTAAAGCCTACACCTTGTGCAAGTTCCTAGAGATGCAAGCATCTACAGGCACCCAGCAGCCCCTGCTACACGTTAAGGTGTTTCGCTTTTATCTGGGGTAGTGCTGACGGTTGTGGGAGATGTTGGGCAAAATATAGATTTTCCTTCCCTGCCAAAGTATCCAGATATTACATAAAAAGGGTAAACCCACTGATACTGGGATCTGGGTGATAAGCAGTACAATAGGAGATGATCCCAGTACACAATAATTCAGCAATGAACAAAATGAACATATATTGCCAACAATCATATAAAGAATCAAAATGCAAGAATGAAATGAAACAGTGTTATTTAATCACACTGTCACCTTATACTATATATACATCATAACATGTACTCACATTGGTATGCAAGTGCCCAAGGGAAAAGAGGGGTATGGGGTGAATGGAGTGAGAATAGTGTGATACAGAAGGATAGGGTTAATGTGCCAGAAGCATATTCATTATTCAACAATACAAAACAGTAGCTCCCTATTTTCGCACAAAATCGCAAAAGTCTACATCAATCTTTTCGCCATGCATATAGGACAAAAAACACAGTAAAACAATCTGTTTAATATGCTGGCTCAAACAACTAGTGTTGACGTTTCGACCCCGGAGATCTGTAGGTTCATTAACACCTTACGGTGGGGTCTTCCTCAGGACAGGAAGAGGGAAATAGGCACCATAGAAAGCCTTATTAAACAGGCCGGTCTTGATAGCATGTTGGGCACGGGGCTCCAATATCACGAGAGCAGAATAACTGCACGCTCATTCAATTATATCGATATCCCATTAATCCTACTTGGCGGTCGAAACCATGTCAATCCGCTGTGACCTCATAATTCCAAATCTAAAAACTGCTAGTGCCACAATTGTTGCGGTGTACCAGAGGGCCTTGAGTCGCTACTCTCTGCGGCACCGATGCTTCGGCCCAGCGCGGCAGCGTCGCTCCACGTCCGATCGAATCTACAGCGGAAAAGTTGGGACAACAGCAGTTTTTAGACTATCAAGACCGGCCTGTTTAATAAGGCTTTCTATGGTACCTACAGATCTCCGGGGTCGAAACGTCGACACTACTTGTTTGAGCCAGCATATTAAACAACAGAGATTGTTTTACTGTGTTTTTTGTCCTATATGCATGGCGAAAAGATTGATGTAGACTTTTGCGATTTTGTGCGAAAATAAGGAGCTACTGTTTTGTATTGTTGAATAATGAATATGCTTCTGGCACATTAACCCTATCCTTCTATATCACACTATTCTCACTCCATTCACCCCATACCCCTCTTTTCCCTTGGGCACTTGCATACCAATGTGAGTACATGTTATGATGTATATATAATATAAGGTGACAATGTGATTAAATAACACTTTCATTTCATTCTTGCATTTTGATTCTTTATATGATTGTTGGCAATATATGTTCATTTTGTTCATTGCTGAATTATTGTGTACTGGGATCAAGTATCCAGATGGTCAATAGATCCTCAACGAACCCTAGTCAAAGTGACCGCCATGGATCCAGTCTAAGGGGGCAGATGGAGACTTATGCCTTTCAGAAGACAACTCCTTTTAAAGTTTCAAACCAACAAGGAAGTTTAGCATCCAATGTGTGAAGATCTACAGAAGCGATAAGAATGCACCAACAGGCTGATGATCCCCATCGTTGTCAAAGTTCCAATGGATATTGAGACCCTACAAATGTTCTTAAAAAGGCCCTCAAGCTGGATGATCACACCCTCTCTGAAACGTAGCCCCAAAAATAATATTACAAAAACAGTTTTTACTTCTCCATGCACTCAACACCCTCTTCAGTCCAAGACTGGATCTTACACCTACACGACTTAGACCTCCCCCACCAACTTTACGTTAAAAAAAATCACCATGTCCGAGCACATCTTCAAGTTGACAAAATTGGTCCACCTCATAAGGGAGCTGAACCCACACATCAGTTGCCCCAGCCCCCTCTCCACACACACCTCTCCTGAAGATTTCAGGACCACGGTACAATGCATTGGTTCTCGCACATCTAGTTGGGGTAAAGTACCACTTAAAGTTATGCCCAAAAATACAAGTGTCCCAATCCAAACCGTTCCTGCAAGCTGCAGTACGACTGGTCAAAGGAGCGAAGGAATTGGACAACATTAGTTCCACACTTCTAAGTCTCCAATAATTACCTCTACATGACAGAATCTAATTCAAGGTGGCATGCTTGACCTTCAAAGCCCTCCACTGGGGACATCCTAACCACCTTAAACACCAACTAACTCAACAAGAGAAAGGATCACCAGAAACAAGTGGCAACCAATACCGAAGATCCCCAAAGTCAGAAAAACCAACTCGGAGCCATGCCATCTCCAGTTGCCTCCATGGCTTTGGAACAGCCTTTGTGATGTCAGATCAATGGAATCCCACCAACCTGGAAAACAAGCCCCAAGACCTTCCTAACAAAATTGTTTCTCTAGACCACAAAGTTTTCTATGTTCTTTTAGCTGCAGTCTGTTGCCTACTACAAATGTGATGTAGGTCAAGTATCCCATGTTAACGGTAGAGTGCTCCGCTACCCACGTAGCCTGGTTCGTGCCAGATAAATATGCCAAATAAAAAAATAAAACATTTTGTGGGTGTGAAATGTGGGGTGTGGCTGGAGAAGAAATGGATAAGAGATGTACCCTAAAAAGGTATGCGAGGGTTCGGGTGAAGGAATATTTTGCAATGGTGACAATACAAATGAACACAATTGTGGTAACGGTTTCTTCTTAATGAGGTTGATGTATTATCTCTCAAATGTTCATGTAGATTTCGCATGAACTTCTGTGTGTTGTATCTACGTTACTACGAGTGGCAATGACAAGCTTATTTCGGTTAATTAAAACCATAAATTTACACATCACGAAAATGGATTAAAAAGATTCACAGAAACGTTAAACAATACCTTCTTTCAGAGGAGCAGTATCGCCCGGTACGGGTGGCTTCTTTCCGCCCCTGCGCTCTAAGTCACCTGTTATAAGACGGGTGGTGGCAAAGGGGCACACAATCGCAGGATCTGCTCCGCCACCACCACCGTATCCACATTTTACCAGGAGGTGCTCAAGTCTGAAAGCTGCCACAGACTCTGAAAGAAGACACTGGGCTGAAGGGAGGACCCCGGCAGGGACAACTTCCTGGGTCTCCTGAATCTTTACAAGGCAACAATGTCAGCTGCGAAAGCGCAGAAATCTAAACCAATGGCCCATCTGGTGGACAAATCCACTGCGGAAAATAAGTATGCAGGGCTGCCTCGAATAAAAATATTACAACAAATGATAACTCATTTATTGTCAGGGTTTTGTATAGCAAGTACAATGTTGCCATTTGGTTACTTCCACCATGCTGTTCGCCTCAATTAAAAAGTCAGGTTTCTAGATTGAAATTAATTAGCAATAAGTGGTTTAATCTGTACATTTGAGTAAATATTCTACTGTAAAGATTTAGAAACCCATTGTGTACATATGTCTGCATTATAGACTTGTTGAAATAGACCCAGCAGGCATAGGTATCTCGGACAGTGAAAAACTCAACACAGCATGTGTATCAAAAACACCCCAACCCTACAGGAACAATCAAAGGGGAGCACAGAGGGGTAGTTTTTAAGAGAGGAACAAGGAGGGAGTGGTTTATAAGCCTCAGCCACCATCATAAAGGACTGTCTGCTCAGTTATTCACTAAACACAACCTGTCCCAAACATGGCCGCCTAAGAACCACCCAATGAGTCCCTCCACCACACCTTAAGCCTAAAATGCATGCATAGCTCATCACACAAATTCCCCTGCACACATTGTAGTGCATCAAGGCTGCCAGCTTCATACCGTGCATCAACCTACCCGGACCTACCACGGATATACCTACCCAGATGTACCACGCATAACCCTATCCAGACATACTATCACGCGTAAACCTATCCAGTTATACCACGTATAAACCTTCCTAGACGTACCACAGATAATCCTACTCAAATCGTCTTCAGCATTGTCTTCCGCACCTTCCATTGAAATTATAATCGTTTTTCATTATCCTTTTTCATTTATTTTTTATTTATTCTGCTGAAGTTATACTCTTCGATTCTTTCAACAAATTAAAATCTGCCCTCCCTCCCTGCCCCGCCTCCTCCTCACTCTGGTCAACCAGGATTTTCTGCAGGACAAGTAGTAGCTGCAGAATGGCGACCTGGTAACTGCTCAAGGGAGGAAGAGGAGGGAGAAAGTTCATATAAAGACTCCATTTCTGAAGTAAATAATTCATAGACTTTGGGAAACCGTGAAAAAAACAAGATCTAGAAATTGATCAGCAGAGACTTCAGTCTGAAACTGACCTGAGATTTACACATTAAACCTTGAAATCTACCCTGCGAATTGTCTTTCGATTTTACTGCCCCCTCCCCCTGTGTTTTGCCTTTTCACTGTAAGGGTTCCAAACTCTAATCCGGTGACGTGGCGCTTGTCCACGACAGACCAATATATATTCTGTGGCTGTACAGGTGCAATATTGGCCCTCTTCGGAGTCTCAAACCACCAGAAGGAGGCCACGCTTTGGGCGCCTCTCGTCGCCATGATAGTTTCCGCCCCTCCCCCCTATTGAACCCTCGATCGATCACCCCCTCCTGCACAGCGCCCCGAACGCGCCAGAATCGGTAAACGAGCCCGGCTGCCGGGGCGGCAGCGTTTATTGGATCGATAGCACGCGCCGCACTCCCAGAATACTTTAAATGCTAATCGGAAATCAACCCCCGGGTCAGCGGTGAGACAGACGGATTTATTTGGGATTTTTTTCCCGTCTAATTACAGCGCGGATCAGATTGGGCAGCCACACATCTACAAAGGGGTGATTTTTTACTTCTTCACGCTCAAGTTCTGTCGCATTCCACAGTAATTGCATAATTACTTTCTCACACAGACAACAGCAGAAAACAAACGGCTATTCTTTGTAACAAATGTGCTAGTTAGGAAAATATATATAAATATCTATCACGTGTAATGGGATTAGAGTTTTTTTTTTGTTCGTGTTTAGCAAGGTTTCACATTCTTCCCTAAATAAATCAAGCGGGGGCGTGGCCGGAAGTCGGCTTCTATTCTTCAGTTTAACACGATGGCCGTCCATTCACCTAAACGCCAGGGGCACCGGAAGTTACCTTGTGGCCCTCCTGCCTGCCCCTTAAGGGCGCCCTCCCATTTGCTGCGGATGGACCGGGGGAGGGGAATGAGTGGAAGATACAGGAAGTGAACGGGGCTCCTAAAGTCTTGCGCACATCCTGTTCCTGATGCTGCCTTCACGAGCCCGGAGACCAGGAGTAGCAAAGGCCAAGGCACCGGTAACTGCTACCCCATGCTACACCGAGAACAACATGCGGGTTTATTACGAGTTTAACATGGTTCCTTTTCTGGTTCAGACCCGGCTTCTGTAAGCTTTTCACGGATATCTTCTAAGATTCCAAGGACGTCAAAGTACGGATAAAATCAAAACATTTAAAAGTGTTATTACAAAACAATGTCACATTATCCAACATGTGGCAATTACTCATTTAGCCTTCAGTCTTGGGGTTCATCATGCTCTTGGGATGGGGTAAAAGGCCTTAACTGCTCTTTCCGGATCCCCAGCTGCTTCCCACCGGCCCAGGCCACCTACTTGTGGTCTACCCATGTTTTGCTTCTGATGAGCTCCAACTACAGGTGAATTCTGAGCGTGCACATGGTAGGCGCAAACAATGCGGCAGTGACACTAGAATGGGGTGCCGGGCATCAGGTTGAGTGCAGGGTACTGACAATGGGTTGAAGGGAGGAGAAAGGCTGCCCAGCAGGTTGGGCGAAGAGGGAGGGAAGCTTGAAGCAAGGCACAGGTAAGCGTCAGGTTGGGTGCGGGAAGCTAGAAGCAAGGTACAGGTAAGCGTCAGCTTGAGGGAAGGGAAGCTAGAAGGAAAGGCACAGGTAAGCATCAGGTTGGGTGCAGGGGAGGGAAGCTAGAAGCAAGGCACAAGTAAGCGTCAGGTTGGGTGCGGGGGAGGGAAGCTAGAAGCAAGGCACAGGTAAGCGTCAGGTTGGGTGCAGGGGAGGGAAGCTAGAAGCAAGGCACAAGTAAGCGTCAGTTGGGTGCAGGGGAGGGAAGTTATAAGCAAGGCACAGGTAAGCGTCAGGTTGGGTGCAGGGGAGGGAAGCTAGAAGCAAGGCACAGGTAAGCGTCAGGTTGGGTGCAGGGGAGGGAAGCTGGAAGGAAAGGCACAGGTAAGCATCAGGTTGGGTGCAGGGGAAGGAAGCTAGAAGCAAGGCACATGTAAGCGTCAGGTTGGGTGCAGGGGAGGGAAGCTAGAAGCAAGGCACAGGTAAGCGTCAGGTTGGGTGCGGGGGAGGGAAGCTTGCAGGCAAGGCACAGGTAAGCGTCAGGTTGGGTGCGCGGGAGGGAAGCTAGCAGGCATGGCACAGGTAAGCGTCAGGTTGGATGCAGGGGAGGGGAGCTAGAGGGGAGGGGAGCTAGAAGCAAGGCACAGGTAAGCGTCAGGTTGGGTGCAGGGGAGGGAAGCTAGAAGCAAGGCACAGGTAAGCGTCAGGTTGGGTGCAGGGGAGGGAAGCTACAAGCAAGGCACAGGTAAGCATCAGGTTGGGTGCAGGGGAGGGAAGCTACAAGCAAGGCACAGATAAGCATCAGTTTGGGTGCAGGGGAGGGAAGCTAGCAGGCAAGGCACAGGTGAGCGTCCAGTTGGGTGCGGGGGAGGGAAGCTAGAAGGCACAGGTAAGCGTCAGGTTGGGTGCAGGGGAGGGAAGCTAGAAGCAAGGCACAGGTAAGCGTCAGGTTGGGTGAAGGGAAGCAAGAAGGAAATGCACAGGTAAGCGTCAGGTTGGGTGCAGGGAAGGGAAGCTAGAAGCAAGGCACACGTAAACGTCAGGTTTGGTGCAGGTGAGGGAAGCTAGCAGGCAAGGCACAGGTGAGCGTCCGGTTGGGTGCGGGGGAGGGAAGCTAGAAGCAAGGCACAGGTAAGCGTCAGGTTGGGTGCAGGAGAGGGAAGCTAGAAGCAAGGCACAGGTAAGCGTCAGGTTGGGTGCAGGGAAGGGAAGCTAGAAGGAAAGGTGCACAGGAGGAAAGCAAGAAGCTAAGGCACACAGTAGGTAAGATAGCAGGCAAGGCACACAGGAGGGAAGCTAGTAGGTAAGGCATCAGGTTGGACAAAGTTGGGTGCAGGGGAGGGCCTGTGTAAGGTAGGTTGGACGCAGGGAATGGGCATCAGTTGGGCGCAGCAGGGCGGAAGTTAGAAGGCAAGGCATGAGTAAGGCACCATGGCTGAGCGCAGGGGCCAGCCATCAGTTTGGGAGAAGGTGGGATTGAAAGGCAAGGGACACCTGCAAATCAATGCAGACAAGGGATGTCTAAGTTTATATGGAGTGACAGTGGAGGACAGTTAGACGAGCATACGCCTCCTGCCTCACAGTAACCACAAAAGACACACAGATGGACGTAATGCAGAGCAAATCAAACATTCTCCCCCAGTCAATAGATCTGGGTTAAATCCATTGTTCTTTTGCTCACCATGCCACCCCAGTTTAGACCCAGCCATATGCAAATCAGTCTTGACCCTGTGCCTCATGGGAACAGTCCAACCCAAACTGCAGAGCCAGGTCCTCACTTGACTGCAAACAAGCATCCTGGGACTGGTTTCGGGGCATCACCCCTCATCAGCCAGGTTAGCTTGAATCCAGTGGCACAGTGAGCCCAGGACCCACGTCTGGGCATACCCAGCGCATTTGGGCCACAGAAGCCACAGGCACTGAATGAACCAGTCCTAAGCTCCAGAATGGGCAGCAGACCAGGTGCAGAATGGACAGCAGAGCAGGGAGTGAGCATGGCGGGAAGTCCTCCGCGGAGCAGGCCGAAGAGAGCAGGTGGCACTCTCAGCATTTGGGCAGGAAGCTGCACTCTCCAGAACCCCGCCATGTCACCCGACATTAACACTCTCCTTCGGTTCTAACAAATGAAACCAGACATTAATGGCGAATTTACTCCGGGCCAGGAGTACAAGGCTCGCGCTGAAGTGCCACATCGGTGCCAGCAGCATGGTCCAATGCACACTGGCAGGCTCAAGCCCTGAATGATGGCACAGCAGGTGCACGCGGGGACAAGGGGGCTGTGGGTACCACTCAGGCCATCAACCACATGAGGCAGATTCGACTTAACATGGGAACAGCTAAAGAGATGCTTATATCAAAGGAGGGGTTAATCCTACAACCATGGGGGAGCCTGCGGAGTGCCCCACAGAGCCCCAGAAGGGCACAACACTGTGTGTGGTGCGGTGTTTAGGCTTTAAGACCTGTTCTTCTAGGACAACACAAATGTCAACAGGAAACCAAAACCTTGAGCTTTTCAAGCAACTCAGAGCTGGTGGCTGTGAACTACTGACCATCTAGAAGAAAAATCCTAAAATCCAATTCAACAAACCCTTTAGCTGCCTCACAGCCAACATGATTAGACGCAAATGGTGCTGTCGAAAAAAATCATTAACATGAACGAAACGCACATTTCTCCCTATCTTATGCCAATTCATCTAAAAATCAGGTTTCGAGTAGAAGCCATAGGCTCGAAATGTTCAATTACTTGATTTAGAACTGTAAAGGTTTAACTGTTAAGGAGCCCCTTAAAGTTTGTTTTCTGAAGTAATTAAAGTGAATCCATGAAATGTGCATTGCCTTGAGCTTAGCTACTATGAGCCGTTGAGTGTTAGAACTGGCTTTTAACACTAGAACTTTGTCTATACCCAGGGTCACTGGAATAATGTGTCTGCTGCTTTTTTCGCAAAATTATTGATATGCCGCATTTGCCACATAATCATCTGCTGCGTAATCTGCTGCTTTTAACAAAAAAGTCATTTTTATTTCAAAAGGCAAAAAAGTTACTAAAAAAGTGGCAACTTGTTTGCGCATATTGGAAGGCCCTTTGCAAACGTTACCTAGTCATCTTTTAGTTGCTTAATTCTGCATTTAGTTATTAAACTTGTACTAATTAGGAGAAATATTTCTCCAGACGTTATTACTATGTGTAGAAGTTATAAAACAATGAAGTATTACTATAAAAAAATTAGCATTATTCTGCATAATTTACCTTTCCTTGCTGCATAATTTATCAAGCCATGCCACATAATTTGGTGCTCCCCTGACGCATAATTCCAGTGGCCCCGTCTATACAATTGCTACAGTATGGTAATGTGTAAATTATACGGTGGGTGTTCCGTTGACTGTTGATGTTGAAACAGACTGTCCGTTTTTAGGTTACATAGCGATTGAGTATTAAAATGGCAACCCTGCCTGCGAAAAGGAACATTTCATCTGAAAACCCCCAACAAGCTAATAAGCCATGTCTATGAATCTCCAATCATACCACGGAGCTGCGTCTGTACCCCAACGCGCTGCGTCTGTACCCCAACGCGCTGCGTCTGTACCCCAACGCGCTGCGTCTGTACCCCACGGAGCCCTCACACCACCTCTAGCTGGTCCCTGATGACAGTGCAACTGATCCTGTGGACACTGCAACTTTGGTCAACCACCCAAAGATCCCCGACCACTCTTCTCTGGCATGACGCGTCCAGAAACCTTTTTAAATTATTATTTTTTTTACTTCACCCGATTATGCGTTATTTCCAATCTTGGAAACCATTACTAATAGCCATTTATCACACAGTGGTTTTGATCATTATAATTAGCTGGGCTTCGAGACTCAGCCAAGTGTCCAGCCAGGCCCAACTGAAATATTAGAGGCGAGCATTTGAGCTAGACGGCCAACTGATGACCCCACTTGAGGTTTGGGCGCTGGCGGGGTGTGTTCAAAGCATGGTAGGAGGTTGACAAGAGTAGTCACACTTTCCATCACTTACCCTGCTTTATAAATTTCACACAGATTTTGACCTGAAATTCCCCAAATCAGCAGTTATCTGCATTAAAATGACCCCAGTTTAGGATTCTCTTTAGGCCAGTGATACTGGAGCCCCGAATGCATTTTATTTGTACATATACTGAAGGCAGAGCTCCTGGACAGGGATAGCCCTCCTCAAACATCCCCACAACAAGGCCAAATGTTTATGATAATCCGAGTGACTGCCGGTAGAGATGTCCGAACGGCCTTGAAACTGGCCACACCTCTTCCTGTAATGTCTGCACCGTGTAAGGCGGACCTAAAAAGGGTCTAGCCTAGACACAAAATTGCGCTCCATGTGGATTGTGGGTGGACAGGGATGAAGGCTACAGTACCCATAACACACTCTGTTGAGTAGACTAGACAGACTACCTCCAAGTATCTTCAAGAGTTGCAGAGATAGAAGGACACAACCCTTCACCTAGGAGGCCATTTAAATACCAGTATGAGCAGGCGAGTTTCTTGGTCTCCGATACACTTGAGATTCAGAAGACGCCCCAGAGTTCAGAAGACCCTGCCCGACACAAGGCCTCTGAGCATGTGCCCGAGTTGACATTTGAGGTGCGAATCGCAGAGGCCCATGACAACAATCTTAGCGGGAGAAAACATTCTGTGTTACACCAGTGGGTGGTGCTACAGTTGGGAGATTTACTCCGACACTCTTAGGCTCTTGGAGTACTGTGCCAAAAGGAAGGCTTTGAGAGGTCTTTCAACTTCAAGGCCAATGGGATGGATTGTTTCTAGTCTTTTCCTTATGTGAGATCCCTCTTTAAATACCAAATGCATCGAGCTCTCTGATTGGGGAAAGATTCTCTGGGCTCCTGGAACCGTGTGTTGAAGGAAAGAGAGATTTTGGCCTGTGGTTATTGAGTCTGCATTTGAAGTAATGTACTGTGCCTGCCGCTGTACACTTTAACACCTTTTCACAGAAAGCTCTTCTAAATGTGCACTCATGCAGGCTGCCAATGACCTCAAATCCAAGGCTGGTGCTAACTACGACTAAAGGCAGGCTGGCAAGGTAGGGAACACGTGACTCCCAGTGGACTGTTCTGAAGTGTAGGATAGATGTGTTGGGGGGGCGGGGGGGGAGGGGTGGGTAAGAGATCAGGAACCACAGAAGTGCCCTCAGGGATCTGACCTGCAGGGGAGGTGAGATGTGTCCTGGGTGTTGGTCGACAAGGTAGGTCAGATGTGCCCTCGAGATCTTGTCCTAGAAGAGGCTGGAACAATGTCCCCTAGCTTCTAACAAGAGAGTGCCACCACCTGTGCTTAATTTGAGCCGGTGGTTTGCGGTGCTGGGCACCGGCACTTGATTGTCAGCACCGGCACGACAGTGTGCCACATAGTGGTGCTGTTCGTCTAGTTTAGAGATGCACACAACAACAGTAGTTTATTGATTCAAAGCACATTAAAAATGACTAATACCTGCCGCCCAGGCCATTCTTATAGCTTTCGGGCCTGGAATAGTCTGAATTGTCACACTTGTTGGAGTGTGATAGTAGCTGTGTTGGTACCGTCAATGGTGGCGCTGGCATAGGCAATAGGTGGACCACCTGACGAGGGCCCTGGCACTTATTTTACAAATTAAGCACTGCTCATCACCTCCTGGTGAGAGGATAAATGCCCTTCTAGGCCCCCAAAACACACACATCTGCACGGCATTAACGAGCAAAGCAAGGGCCTCGCCTAATTCAATTCCAAGATTTATAAGAGGAACGAGAAATGAAATAATGTAATACCAGAGACCAAGAATGGCCAGGGCAGGAAAGCACAACTCCCCCCCCCCCCTGTGGGCCAGCGACACAAAGCGGTCGGCCATCTGGTAATGCTGAGATCTGCACGGGGTGTGGACTCTTACTGAAATTACAATGCGCATTTTAAAACTAGTAATGTATACCTCCTGACGGAGTTGGGGAAAAGCTTTGCTAGTGAGTTATATCTTCTCTGCTTCCCGTTCCACCTGGTACATTCCCAACCCACCCCCGCCGGCACAGGTGCACAACACTCGTGTTTTTGACCCTCCCCCACGTCCCAGCTCTGAAACGAGCGGGGTCCCCTCTCCTGTCGCAGCATCCTGCGCCTGGCTCCCGTTGCCATGGCGACAGCATGTGTCCCAGCAGGCCCGGAACAGCTGGGGAAGGGGGATTAAAAAGAATTAATAACTGGGTATGACAGGAAGGGATGTTAGGACCGTTGGCAAACTTTGAAAACTTTAAAGCGTAAATAAAGGCGGCCCGTGCGCCAGGGCGGCTGGCGCATAACAAACAGGGCCTGCGCCCCGGGGCACCGGAAGCCGCTGGCATTCATCTCCGCTCCAACATGCTGTTTGCATTACTCAGTCACGTCATTTGTTTGAAACGCTGCTATTTATTTAACAATGAAGTCGAAAAATGAAAGGCAAATAAACAACCCTGCTGCGGTCACGGTCACCGGAGGACTGTGTGTTCTGCAGTGGCGTAACTGCCGAGCTGAGGAAAAACCGCTTGGGTGGGGGGAGGGGGGGGCGCACAATTCCCCATTTCCCCCTGTGTGCTGCGCGTGCTTCCCATCCCTCGGAGTGGTGCACGTGAAGTCCTTCCCTTCGGCGTGGTGCACGTGCAGCACTTTCCCGGACGTGGAGCACCATGAAGCCCCTCCCCAGGTGTGGGCCACGTGTAGTGCTTTCCCCAAGTACCCCCCCCCACATACCCCCGTGGAGTGAGCGTGCAGCCCAATACCCTCTCCTCGTGCAGGCTTTCTCCTGAGAAGGTGAATTGGGACTGCCTCCCCTAAGCACTTTGATATAACCAAGACGTTTCTACACTCCTCACATGCTGTGCGTGACCTCCTGAACCTCCACTGATGGCGCATTTACACTCTGGGAGCCCTTACCATGCATGCAATAAAAATAGTGGTGTTTACAGTAACGTGCTTACACTGACTGAGCACATTACGCATCGCAGTGGTTGCAGGGTGTGCATTTACTGCAAACAGCCGGAAGTTTACAGTCCGAGGGCCAGATGTACGACCCCTTCATTTAGCGCCTCGCAATTTGCGACTCATTGTGAGTCGCAAATTGCGTGGCGCTAAATGAAATGTACAACAGTGTTATTGCACTGTTTTCCCTGGGACAGTGTGAGTGCACCCAAGCTGAGCACATAACATTAGCAGTGCAACACTTCCAGTCCGACTGCATACAGGTGAGGGACCGTCACGAAACCGGTGGCAGGGAAAGAAGAGCGCGATTGCCAGTAGCGGTCGGTGGTGGGAGTGCCGCCGGGCGCTGACGTGGGGCAGGGGAGGGGCGGGGTGGGGGGTAGTAAACTATGGATTACAGGTAAGTACACATATGAATAAATAACACGAATTAATATATATATATATATATATATATAACAGTCCAGAACTTGCAGTCTGGGTGCGCCTACACTCAGCACATAACCCTGACAGTGCAATGTTTGCAGTCTGGGTGCAGATATGAACACAATAAACACTGCAGTGTTTACATCCCTTCTGTGCCTACCCTGAGTACGCGATAACAGTCCAAGGTTAACAACGTATGTGTAAATACGATGCACATAATCACATCGTCCTATGTGTAGAGTATGTGTGTCTCTGTAGAGTGCATGCTACAGTGTCATGTGTACAGTGTGTGCATAGAGAAACTAGCAGCGTGTATAGTCTGTGTACACAGTATATAATGGTTACATTTTACATTTACAATTTTTACATTCTGTGCATTTATACAAATAGTGTAAAAGGTTTACAGTCTACGCCTGCCTACAAACAGCACAAAACCAACAGTTTTGTGCTAACACAGCGCATTCGTACACAAATTAATCCCACGTGTGTAGCGGCTTACTTGATAATCGAGAAAGCGCTTGAGCCCCACAAGGGGTAGAAAAGCGCTGTATAAATACCAATCCTGTTTAGTAGCCACGATCAAAATAGTATTTGCACTAAGTACAATATACTATTCTGACTGTTAATGTGTGTGTCTGAGAAACCACTGGATAGGTCTGCCTAATATACAACAGAAAAACCGCTGTTCACAATAATTGTGCATGCAATAACCACGTGGCACAAACAGTGCAACACAACCTGTGTGTCTACAATAAGTGCTATACAAAAACAGGCAGTATGCATTGTGATTGTACAAAGGTCAAGATACATATAGTGCCGCATTTACAGTGCGTCTGCCTGCATCAAGCACACGATGTGAATAGCGCCTGTTTTTAGATTTATCCTGCGCACTTTAGGTGCTTGACGGGGGAGGAGAATGCAGCAGTTGGACCTTGGCTTGGCATGGATGCTGGTAGAGGAGGCACGCCACATGCAGAGGCAGTCTTACATCATGGCTGCTGCAGGCAGCAGCCTTATGGACACCCACAAATGGCCAAAAGATGATCCTAGATTGCAACAAATTGCCATAAAAAAGGCCTTGGGTCGGAGGTGAAGAGAGCTGAACATCAAAATGACATTTTTACAGGAGCTCCGGAAATCTTTGTGTCAGAGTGATGTGCAACCACTGAAATGCCAACCTGTAACCCAGAAACTAAGCAGGAACATGTAATGGGGTACCAGCCCACCAGCATACTCATTTCATTCCTACAATCAGTTTAAAAAATAAAGACACACACACACAACCCCTCCCTATCTTTAGGCATTGCCTTCCACTGTACAACGACCTGGCAGCTAAAAAGGAGATGTTCTGCCAATCCTGACCTTTCGGTACAGAAGTGTGTCTTCCGGAAATTTTAGTTGTTTATTTTTTTGTTGTTTTGTTTACTTTCTGAATCTCAATTCTTTATTGATTTTTTAAAAGAGGAAAATAATATGATAAACCGCATGTAGATATCATTACATAGACTTGAAGTGTAAGTACGGGCTCAAAACCCCCAGCATGCAAAGTGGTGTTGACTGACAGGTTAAGACTGCGGGGAGGGGGGGTCTCATGTCACCCACCGTGTTACAAAAAAACGATAACTGCACAAGATGAGAAGTAGTTGTTTAACTAATAGTTGTAGAGTCGGGGTCCATGTGCACTGAACTTTAGTACCCTGCTTGAACACACAAAGTTCTTGGGCGAGTCAAACCTTGATAGCACCTAGAAAGGCAGAACGCAGCATTAAGCGCTACATAGAGCCAAAACACACATGTCAAGGCCCACGAGGCGCACGTCAGCGTCCCAGAGCACAATGGACCTTTGACTGCACACGGCTCTCTTCCAGGCCCAGCAGTGGTTGGGGAGTGACCGAGGACAGGCAGCCGGGAGCAGAGCCCACATGGCAGGGCTCAGCGCCGAGCAGGCCCCGTGACGGGGCCTCCCGAGTCACGTCCTCCGGCTTGTGATGTGGTGAATGCCAGGAATGCAGCAGCGTCCGGTTCTTATCACACACGGAGCGGGTATCCAGGGAGGTGATGAGAGGCAGCAGAGGGGTAGGCCAGATGGGAGCACACCGCGGCACGCGCATGCGCGCAGTCGAGTGCACTGCTGAAGGGTCTGGAAACACTGTCCATATGGCATTGGGGAGCACACCCCCGAACTACGCCTGCGTGAATTCACGGGGTGCACTGCTGAGGGGTCTGGAAACACTGTCCATATGGGGAACACACCGGGGCGCAAGCATGCGTGCATTAATGGGGTACACTGTTCGAGGGTCTGGAAACCCTGTCCATACGGGGAGCACACCGCTGCGCACGCATGCGTACATTCACTGGAAGCACTGCCTATATGGGAAACACACCACGGTGCACGCATGCGTGCATTAATGGAGTGCATTGTTTGAGGGTCCAGAAACACTGTCCATATGGAGAACAGACCAGGGCGCACGCGTGCGTGCATTAATGGGGTACACTGTTTGAGGCTGTGGAAACACTGTCCATGTGGGAACAATAAAGCAAAAGGAATTGATGGACGGAATGCTGAACAATGCAAACATTCACCCCCAGTCACAAGGATCTGGGTTTCATGCCACCCCAGTTTGGACCCAGCCATATGCAAATCAGTCTTGACCCTGGGCCTCATGGGAACAGTGCAGCCCGAACTGACAAGCCAAGTCTTCCCTGGACTGGAAACAAGCATCCTGGGACCATGAAGCATGACACCAGGTGGTGTGTGAGACCAGTCTTTTACCTTTTGTGAGATGTCTACACTCATATAGAAGACATATTAGCAATTAGGTCAACAATTAGGAGAGGCTTTGTGTGTTAATCACCAGTTTCGGGTTAACAACCCTCATTAGCCAGGATAGCTTGATTGGAGTGGCTCAGTGAGCACGGGACAACGTCGGGGCATACCCTTCCCACTTAGGACGACAAAAGCAAAAGGAACAATTGATGGACGGAATGCTGAACAATACAAACATGTGGGGAACACAACACGGTGCACGCATGCAGGCATTCACAGGGTGCACTGCTAAAAGGTCTGGAAACACTGCCATATGGGGAATACACAGCGGCATACGCATGCGTGCATTCATGGGGTGCACTGCTTTTTTTTTTTTAGTTTTATATAGCGCGAACTTGACCCGAATCGGGTATCAAAGCGCTTTACATAGCACCAGTTGCGTTACATGAGGACACATTCATTTTTGTTAGGCACGGGGAGATTAAGTGATTTGCCCAGAATCACAGGATGTTCAGCGTCATTGCGGAGACTCGAACCCAGTTCCCCAGATTCGAGGTCGACCGCCCTAGCCGTTAGGCCAACTCCTCTCCTCACTGCTAAAGGGTCTGGAAACACTGTCCATATGGGGAGCACACCGCATGCATACGATAGGGGTGCACGGTTTGTTTAGGGTCTTGGGAAACACACCAAACCATGCATGTAGATAAATGGAGTCGCAGTGTTTTTTGAGGGTTCTGTACTGCTGGTTGAAACATGGCCCATATGGGGAGCACATCAAACTGCGTACATGAATTGATGGGGGGCCTTCTGTTTAACAGTAATGAAACATTGTCCACGTAGAAACACATTACCCCGCATACGGAACTGCCCAAGTGGGGCACAGTGGCACCCATCAAACAGTCTCCATACCTTAATGGGGGGTGAGCGGGGGGGTAGGAGGGGCTGCGTTTAAGGGTCTCGGGTATACCAGGCGATATGGGGGAATACAAACTGTATGTGCATTAATGGGGGGCTCTGTTTAACGGTGGTGAAACATTATCTATATGAAAAGATCAAACCGCATGAATGCATTAATGGGGGATGCTCTGTTTAAGGGTGTGAAAACCCTGCCCATATGGGGCACAGTGACGTTAATGGGGGTGCTGCTTTGTTTAAGGGTCTAGGCTGAAAATAGTGTCCCCCGTCAGCAGAGAGTTCGACTCTCGGGTAATGCTGGAAAAAGCTGCTGGCCGAAATGTTCAAGGTTCAGTGCCACTCCCGGAGCCCAGATGCACCCACGGGGCTCGTCAGACTCTGGAACAGGCCTCAGGTGCATGGCCGGGCATCACCCGGCTGCAGCTGCCGAGAAGCGCCAGCAGAGGGGGCTGCTGCCCCAAGCGATGTCTGCTGCACCACACACATAGTAATTAGCGCCCGCAGCCCCTCTCCAGCGGTACATACCTTTGAAAGAATGTTTTCTTCTCGTCAGTGTCCCAGGGAGACGCGCCAGCGCACACCAGGGACTTTTAAGGGCATTAAAGCCCGCCTGGCAGTGCCACCCAGGCACGCGGCTCTCCTTTCTCCCACCATGCGCAGAGACGACGTTCTCCAGGAAATGGAATGAGGCCCGCGTGCCAAACAGTGTTATTTGTGCACATTCCTGGCTCCGGAGGTACGGCTACCTGAATGTCAGCTAGGATTACTATGGGATAGTGCAGGGGCGCGCACTGCCTCATGGGAGCTGCATGCTCTCTGACGCTCCCCAGATTCCCTGGTCTGTTGCTGCCTAAGCCTCATGTCTCACTCTTGTGAGTCACACCTTGCAGCACAGTCTCGCAGATGGGTGTCTTCCCTGGAAAGGATGTGGCGTAAGGCCAGAGCTGTCAACTTTGGAACTGAGGAACCAGGTTCGAGTCTCAGCTCAACATCCTTTGATTCTGGGCAAATCACTTAATCTCTCTGTGCATACAGATGAAAAAAATGCAGTGTCCTTGTGTAATGTAACTGGTGCTCATGTAAAGGCCCCGATACCTTAGGGTCGAGTTCATGCTATATACACAACTGAAAAAACCACCCCTCCCCATAATATCAGTAAGGTACTGTCGAGCCCTTACTTGTCACAAACACCGCACATGCGCAGTCGGTTCACCATCCTCGTCACACAGCTCATCACTATGCACTTAAATACTGAATAAATCAATCACAGTCTTCTTTCTTGCATAGCTTAGGATGTTAACTAAAGCATCACTAGGCCTTACTAATCTTAGAAAGTTGAAGGGCCATTATGTGCATGATGTCACAAATCTAAAAAACCCCAGCTGACATCAACATTCTAGAATGCCCGTTGTTGGTGATATTTGGTTTGCAGGGCTGGGTAAAAAGAAATGGTTATTTTCTTAACACCACATGGAATCTTTACGGAAGGCAAATTGTCACACGCAGCAGAAGTATATGAGTGAAATTCACAGGTAATAAAAACACTGCAGCTTTTCGGGCATGGATTGCGGTCCAGGCGCTGCTTGCTCTGGGCCACCCTCACCTCGCACCCCCTGAAGAGACTGCCGACCATGCAGACTGATGCTGCCAGACCTCTTCGACCTCCACACACATCCCCCCCCCCCCACCTCAAAAAGCTCCACTGGCTCCCCATCCAGAAGAGTTGTCAATTCAAGATGCTGATCCACACCTACAAAGCCCTTCACAATAGAGGTCCAGCAGACATCAACCACCAGCGGAACTTAACCCACCCTCCAGACATCTGCGTTCCGCCTCATTCTCCTCGTTCCGCCTCATTCTCCTTGTTCACACCCCCGCATCAACCCAAGCAACAGTGGAGGACACTCCTTCTCCTACCTCGCTGCAGGTCCTGAAACAACCTTCCCCTTCACCCACGTACCTCATCCTCTCTGCTGGAATTCAGGATAGGACCTGGCTATTCAACTGAACCCTGCCCCGCAGCAGGGTTTCCCCAGCGCCTCGATACCCTCAGGGGCGATTAGTTGACAAGTACTGCTTGATTGAAACTGCAGCAGGCTACATCTATGCAGGTACTCGCTCGCCAACAGATCTGGGGGTGCAACAGATCGGGGTTCTCGGGTGCTGCACAGGAGGTCCCAGACCGGACTCACGTGCTGAGAAGCATCTCTACCGGCACTCTACGACCACTCTGCCGCCTCCACTCAAGATCCAGATCACAAAACAAATATTCGTTTTTTTTAAACATTTTCTGTCATTCCTCTTCTAAATGTATTTTATCCAATACTTTGAAATAGCCTAGGCTTGTAACCTCTGCTCTCAGACTTACAAGGGCCGACACTCCCCCATCACAAATGTGTGTTAAAAGAAAGGATATGGGGTAAATGGCCAGAGGCTCGGGAAAATTAGCGCCACAGTTACAAAGAAGCTGGGGGAACCAGGTTCGAGTCTCGGGAATGTCGCTCAACATCCTGTGATTCTGGGCAAATCACTCAATCTCCCCGTGCCTAACAAAAATGAATGTGTCCTCTTGTAACGCAACTGGTGCTCATGTAAAGCGCTCCGATACCCGATTTCTCGGGACTAGTTCGCGCAATATATAAAAAAAAAAAAATCAATTTGGTCACTGATCCCTTGCGTGACACGTAAATGATGCGTTAGCTCTTCAGCGTAGGCGCTTAAAGACGTCGCGGTTACGTGGCAGTGTTCTATGAAGTGCTTGGTCATCGCACACGGTGGAAGCACACTCCGTGACAAATATTCCGTTTTAGATGGTTATTGTGGCCGTGCCGTCCCCCGCGCCAAGAAAAACATGCTCATATTACGTCTCAGGATATGACAACCCTGCTCCCTGCAGGGACCGTGACAGATCTTCCTCCAGTGATACAAAGTAGCTATTTATGAGACATTGTTACACAATGGACTTGTAACCTTCAGCACACTCATCGGAATGTGGAGAACGCGGCAACCAATCAGATAGCTAGGAATGCAGTCGTGATTTACCTGAAGCGGACGCAGCTGAAACTTTCCAATGCGAGGCAAATGACTGGGAGGAAATCTACTGGCGTATACTGGAGAGCCAATCACTGACGTGTCAATCACTGAAGCGCCAATCACCGAATCACCCCGGAAGCTGGCCAATAATGCTGGTTATTTTCCATTATTCTCAAGTTTTGCATGTATCACAATATCGACATGCAGACTATAGAGCAATAAAAGGTCGCCAAGGCAAATAAATATAGGATGGCGTAAATGTGCTATTCTTAACTCCACATCTATGTATTTGGACGAGATAGGTATTTGTAAGGTAGGCGGATGAGGAGCGAAGGATAGTACATGTACACCTACCTGTATTTACTTCCCTCGGCGATCCAGCCATGGTCTATATTCTGCACTTGAGGAATGGTGACCGAGGGAGGAGACATCTGGGCATGACTGGTCTCAACAGGGCAGTGTAGGTGCTCTTAATTAGTTGACTGTTTAAAGTGAGGGGACGCGTTCCATTGGCTCCCTCTACCACACCTTGTTGTTTCCAGTTTCTAGATAGACGGGAGTCACCCAAGGAAAAAAAAACATGGCAGAGTGCAGGAGAGAGAGAGGACGGAAGGGAATAGAAATTTCAAATCACAAGGGTGGCTTTGGGTTTACTAAGAGATTCAGTCTGCACGCTGGTAGATCACCACAATGGATTACGTGGATCACCACAAACCTTGACCTACTGTTGTATTTTATTTTTTTTTACGGAGTTTTATATAGCGCGCGAACTTGACCCAAAGGTATCAGGTATCAGAGCGCTTTACATAGCACCAGTTGCATTACATGAGGACACATTCATTTTTGTTAGGCACGGGGAGATTGAGTGATTTGCCCAGAATCACAGGATGTTCAGCGACATTGCCGAGACTCGAACCCAGTTCCTCAGATTCGAGGTCGACCGCCCTAGCCATTAGGCCAACTCCTCTCCCCAATGCAGACCTATATCTGATGGGAAACTTCTTGTCCAGCCGCTTTATAAAGAGAGCAGGACCTGGCTACGCAGAATCTGCCTTTTCTGGATCCCTGCTGGATTTCACATTTACTGTGGGTTCATGTGCTGAGAAGTCTGCTAATGCGTTGAAGCGCTGCGTTTGAATAGCTACAGGTACCATTTTGAGTCAGTGCCAGCTCAGAAGCTGAACTGACCGGAGCTATTCCATTAAGGCACTAGAGGGCTAAGGCAGCTTTCCATCAAGTTACACAAACTTTCAATGATTTGTTATAGTACAAGTGTCACGTGCCTATCACTTCAGACCAAGCGCGGGATGTGTTCGAGAGGTATCCTGAAGAGTTTCTAGGCCCCCTGCACTATTGATGCCAGCTGGGGTCTCCTCTTATGGCGGTTCTTGTCTGGCTAATGAGGTCTCCCTTCAGCTTCTGTGTAAACAAGCGCCTGAAACCTTCAGATTAAGGTGGGCCTCGAAGAGCTTGGTTTACCTTCACTTCCAGACCCGAAGGAGGCCTGTGCAATGGCCATACCGGTCCTTGTGATGCGAGTACCCGCCACACACTTGGGGGTGTCCAGAATTTATTTTAGGATTCAGATTGGGGTCTCGACCCAAAATGGATTTTGCCCATTGTAACTCGAGGGGATATCTGAAGGCATCAAAGCGAAGGGCCCTCCTATTAAAGAACTGCCTCTCATGGGGCTGGTTCTCATTCACATACGTTTAAGATGCTGAAATGCAAAACCCTGAATTTAAACAGCCCCAAGAAGGAAGTAATCCCCAACACGTGGCATCTCGAATCATCCCAGACAGACACTTGGTGGAAAGAGACAGCGGTCAAAAAAAATTCTGCCCACCCCCCAACTTTTCATTGGGCGAGATGGAACAGCAGGAAACAAACTGTTATAGATTCACACACAGTGCACTACTCCACCATCTGGTGGTTAGGTTTGGAAGTGTATCCAAGAATGAATGTTTTCTTAACTTTGGACATCGACGAGGCGGAGTTTGTACGATCAATGTGATGTCAACTGTAGACACAATGCATCAATATTTGACCTCCATTTTAGATTTTGTTTCTTCCACACAACTGTAAATGTAATGCTATATTGTTTGGGATAAGGCAAGGATTTCCTCAAACCAGGAGAAAGCTCTACACCTCCTCCGGTGCCAGCCTTTTACTCAAGAGATGAAAGGGCCAGCACCAGAGTGGAAGCGGCCGACATGCAGGTGCCCCAGGCCACAAGTAGGGCTAAGACAGACTGAAGGACTGGCAGCGCTGTAACAGCCAGAGGTGTAGGCCCGGTGACTATTTCCAAAGTTTGCCAACCAGCCTCCACTTGCATTAACACGCACAGCGCCACGAAGCGGAAAGCATCCAGTCTGCAGGTGCATTATCAGCCAGTCGATCACTTCAAAATATCATCCTTTTAATGAGAATTACATTAAGAGCCTCACACAGCCAAGAACTTCACAAGCAAAAAAAGCTTTATTTGTTCCCTTTGTTAACACCTTACTGTCCAGCTTAACGAGTCACGCTTGGGAACTGCGCCTGATCAGTAGGGTTTCCTTTCCTCTAAACAGCATCACTTCTTGATCAGCCTCCCCAAGGACAGGCGTTCAGTGGTGAGGGAAACACAGGACACAATCTTTATTTTCCATGTTGCGGCAGTTACAACTAGGGCTCGGGAGCAGCAAATAAAGAAACTGTTCTGTACAAAAAAAAAAGATGAAAATCTTTAGTTTTGACGTAGCTTCAAGTACATAAAGAGGAGGGTGGGCCCATAAAGTGGGGGTGGGCCTAAAAAGAGGGAGGTGGGGCAATGCCAACAGTGGAACACTGGCACCATCTTTTAATAGCCTATAGGAGGAGGCGATTCGGAGAGGTTATTAAACCGCAATTAGGCAAGATGCGGTCTATTATTGGAAGCTACGACCTTCAAACAGGGCTAATCCCAGTTTCCTAATTTGGTACTGTGTAATCTTGGGCAAGTAACATCTACAGGGGACGCAGTTACCTACACACCGTAGGCAGAGTTCGCAGAAACAAGGACTCGGCACAAAGTTATCATGTACAGATGTTTCTAAATTTAGAGAGTGAACACGCCCCTTTCTGAGATGAGGTAAACACAACAATTTAAAGGCCCCGAAAACAGGACATCAGGTTGGAGGAATAGAGTCTCCGTGGTTCTACAGGGCGGCCAGAACCCTGACTCGTCACAAGCAGGGAGTCAGGCCTGGGTGAAAAGTAACCTTGAGCGCCTTTTCACCATGAAAGATTTGATCTCTGAAGCCTTGTCGACAAGACCTTACCGTGCTGTTCTTTTCCCACCAAAAACCCCCTCGTTGACAAGGTCCACGGTGGTACCTTAGTGCCTGCAGCAGAGTCGGCACTTTATGTTATCAGGGAGGGATGCTTGGGCGGTGGTGACTCTTCCTGCCACGTGACTAAAGCAATAATGCTCAGACTGATCATCTGAGACTTTGTTTATTTAATAAAATCCTGGTTTTCTTAACGCTTAAAACTTGGAAAATCACCTTTCCTTTTTGCCACAGCTGAAATCGCTCCTTCGGTGGTCTCTCTCCCAGCACTTATCCCACCCCTCGCTTTCACGCCCTGTAATAGATTTAGAAGCAGCTAGGAGTGGGCCTGGAAGGATGGAGGACGCGCAGTCTTCTGAATAACTGGTAATAATTCGCATTTAATAAAGACGGATATAAACCGAGTCTTAGCGCTGGACCCGGGGTCGCCGCAAGCGAGGCGAGATTGGAGCTTTAATTAGATCAGCGTAATAAAGCGAAAACAGGGAGCCGCTTCATCTAAATCAATGTTCATAATGCCAAGGAGCGGCGGCCATTTACAAGCTCTGACGGGCCTGGCACCGTTTAATCTGAGCCAGTCCAGCCTGAGCGGGATTAATGGCCCCTTGCCGCACGCTGGCAGAATATTCCGCTCCTGCGGCAGGGCGTGCGCGCCGCCCCTTGTGCGTCTGGTTCCGTAGCCGTGCGCGTCCCACCACGCAAATAATGAGAGGTTGTGGCTAGTGGCGGGCGGAGAACTCTGCTCCGTCCGCGGAGTGTGCGGAGATTTGACGAGAAGGCAAATCTCTGCACACTCGGCAGCGGAGCGGAGTTGGCCAGCCCCCGCCTCCACCCCCCCTATTAACAATTAATTCTACATTAATTAAAGTAATTAAAACCACTTGCCTGTACTGCGGCGTCCCGGGCTGCCGCCTCTCTTCTCGCCGTCTCTGGTAATCCTTGCGAAAACTGCGCATGCGCAGTTTTCTCAAGGATCACCAGAGACGGCGAGGAAGAGGAGGAGGGCAGCCCGGGGACGCCGCCGGAAAGGTAAGTGGTTTTTAATTTACTTTTAATTAATGTAGAATTAATTGTTAATACAGGGGGTGGAGCCGGGTGGCTGAGCAGAGTTCCACGGAGTTTGTTTGCAACTCCGTGGACCTCCGCGTAGCCCCGCTACGCCAACTACGCCCAGGGTTAGTTGTGGCATGATGGCCAGAACTGCCGACTTTGGAGCTGGGGAAACAGACTCGAGTCTCGGCAGTGGCTCAACATCCTGCGATTCTGGGCAAACTACTTAATCTCTCCGTGACAACCAAAAATGAAAGTGTCCTTGTGTAAAGTAACTGGTGCTCATGTAAAGCGCTCCTATACCTTCGGATTCTCGTTATATAAAACTGCAACAAAAAAAACCATGCAAACCGGTGTCTGAAGGAGCGGGGAGAGTGGGTGCTAGTGGTGCACAAGCCGTGGGTCCGTGGACGTGTGCACACCCCAGTAGAAGTGTGCGGAGGCAGTGGAGATGTACTTGCCAGTGGTGATGGGTGGGGCCATGGAGTTGGAGCACGATATGCCCATATTTGAACACAAACCATCCCCCTACTTTTGTCAAAAGACAACCATCTGGGATGGTTAATTCAGACAGCTGGGACGCCTCAGTTAAGGTAGAAGGGAAAGTCTCCTGTAGCGGCGGCTCCTCTGCTAAGGCAGAGGAGCGTCGCCCCACTGATTTTCAGCAGTGTAAAAAGGAAAAATAAAATGATAACTCACTGTTATCATTTATGTTTCCTTGCTGATGTCAGATATTTGGGGAGGGGGGCATAGGGTGGGGGGGCTGGACGGTCGTCAGCAGGAGGAGGAGTGGTGGTGGTTGGGGCACCTAAGTGCGTATGACCGTTTGGGCCTGCCAAACAGTCATGCGCACTTAGCATGTTCTCCACCAGGCTGTACTGCACAGCATGGGTGGAGAACATGCACAGGCCCGCAGTCCCCGTCTGAAACACGAACCTCGGCGCTCAACCAATCACGACACTGCTGTCATTGTGATTGGCTAGGGAGCCTGGGTGCTTCCTGAAAGAGGAGTGGAGGAAAGACTATGTAGGAGAGAGGGCGTGCAGAGGTAAGTGACATTTTTTGTTTCCCCTCATCCCCTGCCACCCCCATTCCGTACCACTGGTCTCCGGTGCTGTGAAGCCGGGAGAGGGACAGACAGCTAAACAAGAAGCAAGTCTTCCTGCCAGGCTGCCTGCTGCCAGAAAAAAATGTAAATGTGCCTAACTGTTTAATCTAAAAACGTAAAGGCTGCTTGGGAGCCGTTAGCTTTAATTGGAGTCACTTGAAACTTTGGGATAACAGATCTTTTTCAGATTTATTGTAGGGCTGCTACCAGCGGAACTGTGTGCGTGCTTTAAAGGACAGTCATAAAAAAAAATTGCACTAGTTACAGTCTGCTTATTACTAAAACCTATATTTTTTAAACTTTCTTATAATAAACGTAAATCTTTTTGCGCTGTTTGCCACAGCCTATCTTGACCTGTGTGTAATGTAAGTTTTAAATAATGACTTGCATATCTATAGTGCTCTCTGTCACAGGCTGGTTGGTACCTTCTGGCACTAAAAATACACAGTTCACTATTTCCCATATAACCAACCTGAATTCAAGTCTGTGGCTCTCTGGCTAGGCACACAGACATCGGCAGTGATCACATTAACCAAAAGAGATTTCATAACACAAAATAGTGCATATCCCACCTGTTAGTTAAACTTCAATTTATTTTCCATTTAAAACGTGCATGATTTTCTATGCAGTTACTTTGAGGTGAAAGACCAACAAAAAAGTTAGACTATTTCGTTTGTTTTAGCCATGCCCCTTGACCCCGCCCCCAAGCTCACTGACCCCGCCTCAATTGCTCTCAGGATCACAGTTTCCATACTCTTAAGTGGACTTCAACCACTGGGTGGGGTTGTGCAGGGCAGTGATGTTCAAAAGAAGAAAAGATAGTTTTGTTTGATAGTGTGCAAAGTAGCAGGCAACCAACCGGTGTAGGGTGGAGGTGCTTGGAGTATAGGTGTGTGGAGCTGGTAGGTGAATATAGTGGGGAGGTGCATATGCAGAGGTTTTGTTTTGGGGGCTACAACTATTTTGGACAACACAAAGTAACTGGAAGTGAGCCACCCAACCCCCTTTCCTTGGGAAATACCGAATGGGAATTGACCAGGTTCAGGAAAAATAAAAACCCGTCTAGGTGACTTCCACACAGCTTTGCTACCCTCGCACAGTTCCACCTGCCGTTGACTGTGGTTGTTGATTTCTGCTTCCACCACCACCACCAGTGCTGTAGTTAAGCCTTTAAGCTCGGCCAGCACTACCACTGGCGAGCCAAAGCAGCTTTCTAGGCCTCAGCCAGTAAACACCTGGTTTTGGGCCCTGCAGGTTGAGCTAAAGCACACGAAACCTCTCAATGCTGCTATAACTACTTGGTTCACACACACCAACCACCATGCAGCACACACCCAGTCTGGCTGCCACCTCGCCTTTTTCATGAGATTTCAGATGCACGGATTAATGCGTTACTGGACAAACTTTCAAATCTCAAAAGTATTACTCCTTTAGACTCCTGGATATGAGATGTGTGTGTCAACACATTCACTAAGACCCTGGCAGACCAAAAATCCAGCACGGAAGAAGGTGCCTTTCCAGGCAAGGGGTGTGGAGCTGACACAAGGAAAAAAAGCCTCCTTTGTTGTGTAAAGTAATAACGATACACAAGTACACTTATTATTAATCAACTCAGTGTTACTCTCTCACACACATACAAAGCCCTACACAAGACAGGACCAGAATACCTGAACAGCCGCATACACTTTCACCAACCCACCAGACAGCTACGCGCTCTGCCTCACTCCCACTCGCACACATTCCCCGCAAAAGCAAAACTGGAGGTCGCTCTTTCTCCTACATCATACCCAAGACATGGAACGATCCCCCCCCCAACACATCAGAGCCTCCTCCTCACTTCGAGTTCCGCAAGAAGCTGAAGACCTGGCTCTTCATATAAGCACCTTGGGGACCACAAACCTAAACACCTGCCCAAGTGCCTGGATCCCCTCTCGGGTGTTTAGTGCGCTATACCAATCAACATAACTCGTTCATCGAGCTCAGAGTGAGTGAACCCCACTGGTAATCGGATATGTAACCTTCAGGTTATCAAAGATGCCCGCACCCGACATCTGGCACCCTTCGCTACCTCACCACCTCACCCAGAGGTACCCTGAGCACGTAGTCTTGTACAAGAAAGTCGTGTCTACTCTAAGATGATCCGTACTCCAGAACCTTTTCTGATTAATCATGCTTCGAGGTTTGTTTAGCCTGTCCTGCCAAGTGACAGCCCTTGCAACTAGAACTTCACAAAAACTCCAATTATGCTACGAATTCTCCCCCCTCCTCCCCTTTTCTTTACTTTCTTTGCAATGCTCGATGTTTGCTCCTTCGCACCCCCTGGGGCTCTCTTGAAAGGATTTGGAAGTCCGGGCATTTCAAGCAGCATATTCAAAGCAACCGTAAAAAGGTTAAGATGTAAAGTATGTTTGCACAAAAATGCCCTCTTCAGGTGAAGTGGCATCTTCAGTACATAGTGCACATGGTGGTGGAGGGCACGGTTTACTTAAGTGAACTTTCAGTCACTCCAACAGCGCATCTTAGCGGGTCTAAACCCATTTTTAAGCCCTCCCACTGCTGCAGCTAGGTCTCCTGAAACAACGCGAGATTAACTTTTATTCCCAGGATCACACGGTGTGGCTAACGAAGAGAAGCGGAGAGCCACAGCCTTAGCCACCAGACCACATCTGAATTCAGTACATGTGAGGTCTGTAGCGCTGCGCGGCAAGCGCTACAGGAAACTATAACAAGTAATTGAAACCGCCAGTCACCCTGAAGATTAGACTGCGGTGGGTAATGAAGGAGACGCTTTTAAACGCTCACCAAATTAGGTATGTAGTTTCCAAGGCAAGGCAGTTGTACTAGGGCGCCACCCTGTGGCAGTGCCCAAAAAATAGCCTTTAGGTGTCTGGGGACCATTACTGGCCTGCAACTTTATTTTTGGCCTGCAAATATTAAAAATAATAATTATATAGTTCCTTCCAGTATGGAGAGCATGGCTCCAATCCCGTTCTTTTAGCCAACAACCTAATGCATTCTGGGAGTGGTAGTCTTGATTCGGAAAATGAAAGTCAGGCCTGTAATCGGGTGCCCAGGCTAGAACAGTTAAAAGAGCCCACTCTGAACGTGATCCCACTCACTGTCTGAGAAAACGATATTGAGCGCTATGGCACATTTCAGACTTTAGGCGCTATGTCAGGTTTTACTCCCAATATATGACGTCTCGCCTAGGTCCCTCGCATGCGTCTCTGGGGGTATTTCACCTATATATTAATCTCCCATCCCCAAACACAGCCCCAGGCCCACACCTGCCAGAGCCCATGCCAACTGGAGCCTTAAGTAACCCTGCTTGGTCAAGGTTTCAGACGACGTGCTGATGCAGCCCTGGGCACCGTGCCAGCCCCCCCTCGCCACCTCCCATTGTGCACCCTGTACACAAGACGTGTCCGCATTCTTGTGCAGGCGGCTTGTTGGAAGCGGTCTCCCTGCAAACACCCACCCAACCTCCCTCCCGCAGAGAGGAGCACTCAGACAAAGCCCTCCTTGTTCCCGGGTCTCACGTGCAGGCCTCATCCCCACCCATTGGGAAGCGCTGCCGACCGAGCATTAGACAACACGGGCCTCGCCAGACGCCCCAGAAGACACAGTGTCTAACAGGAGGAGGCACCCCCTACCCTTTACTGCAGCCGTCCACGTGCGGGTATTAACACTTCCAAACACCGCGTGTGCCCAGCAGGGGCATGCACCCTATTACACACCGTGCATGCTAATCAAAGCGCACTAACGATAGCTCAGCGAGTTAATGCAGCTGCGGCAGAATTGTGACTGCATTTCCCCTCCCCCCGCCCCAACCCCGCAGGTTCGAAATCATGCACACCGACTTGGTCTTTTAACTAGTCGATGTAGATAAAATGAGTGCCGCCGAACCAGGTGTTCCCTGTGTTATTAGCAAACACAAGATGATGGACAGAGTGCTGAAACGTTTCAACCACTCACCCCCCTGGCATGGGTCCCTTGCTCGCTGTGCCACTGAATTCAAGCTAGCCTGGCTGATGAGGGATGATACCCTGAAACCGGTCCCAGGATGCTTGATCCGGGCCAGGGAGGACCTGGCTTGGCAGTTTGGGCTGGACTGTTTGTTCCCATGAGGACCAGGGTCAAGACTGATTTGCATATATATGGCTGGGTCCAAACCAGTGGTGCAACGAAATTTGAGGGGGACCCCATGCAAAGTACATGCAGGGGCCCCCCTTCAGACTCACTAAGGAGTTCTAAGGCCAGGATACTGTGCTGAGAGCGCCCCCTGCTGGAGCTCGGAGCCCCCACCGCACACACACACCCACCCCCACCCCCCCCCCCCCCCCCGCACCGCAGTGGTTGTGGGGGCCTTCGTTATGCCACTGGTCCAAACTGGGGCAACGTGGCGAGCAAAATGATCAAATCTGTGAAGGGGGGTGAATGTTTGAAAAGTTTCAACACTCCTTCCATCATTTTATTTTCTGATGCTGTTACCTGTGTTATTAACAGCACATTGGAGCCAAGAGACAGTGGATGCAGGTGGGGTCTACGCCTCATTTCTTGTCTGGAATATGCATTGCCCCTCCTGCCAGGGATCTCATGCCATGTTGTACCTTTAACACAATGTTGCAATGTTCAGCTCAAAAGGTAAAACGCATAATCGCATAGTTCTCTAGTCGCAACTCGATTTATTTAAAGGATGGAGGTCTTGGTTTCAGTCCAACAAGGGTTAGTTAAAGCGCCCTGAGTGACAAGCAAGCTGCACTCACACCAGCAGACAGCCGAGTCGCTGGGGGAGACGAGGGCCACAACATTCGCCAACGAAGAGGCAAAAATGGGCAGGTGCGACCGGAAGTGCATAAAATAAACACACTATGTTCCCGACTGTAGTCATCATGGGCCCTGGGGCCACTTTACCCGAGGCGCGCGGTGCACCGCAGGGCTTCCTGTCCTCTTAAATACGTGCCACCTCGATCCTGCCGACGAACGCGTTTTTAAATATATTTAATAATGAAGCTTTTGTTTCAGAAGTGCTCTCTATACTATCAAGGCTCGACGTTAGTTCACCGGTGACAGATGGTTACATACTAGCTATACACTTATAGTACTTTATACATAGCAGCGCGCTGCACACACTTACATTACGTGTATTTTACATGTGAGGCTGAAGGAGATGCCTATTTGCCCAGGATCACACAATTACTGCTCAAGTACAGATTTGTAGGTTCAGCAACACGCCACCAGACACCATATTCTCCCTGGACCTTCAGCAGAGAAAGGTTTTAAAGCAGACGAGGGTAAGTCACTGTCCAGTGCGTGCAGTGGGTAGATCTATTTCTGCCCCCCTCGCCCCATTTCTTAATCTTCAGCAGGGCACTGCATGAACACTGTACCGTAAATAGCTCATTATCTGATAACAAGGACATGGTTGGGAGAGCTGGTTGTGTGGCTTCTGGGATTTGAACTGCCACTGCAGAACTATATGGTGACTTGGCCTAGAGTTCAAATCCATTTCAATGCCCCAATTTTATCAACATTAGAAGGATGAAATCCAAAGAAGTGCCGAGCTGGGTAGGAAACCAGCAGTGGGCACTGTAGCCCACTTTATATTACTTTATGTGGCCATTCTTAAAATAAAATCATACTTCTTGGAGTAATCTTTATCAAGCTTCGGCCTCTCTTAAAAAAGGTACCACGCTCTATTATCTTATCATGCAGGTAGTGTACACAGGAGGTTTTATTACTTTCTTATCGCTGTTCACTGTGTAAACATTTTATTACAGACAACCGTATAATTGTTTGATCTTCATTTCAACATTCTACAAAGGTTTTTATTCCCACTATCCTTTGTCACTTAGAACTCTGTATCTTAAAAGAAAGCTATTCATTTTAAATTGTTTTTATATAGCGCATTCTCCCACTGACGAGGACCGTGATAAACCTGCTACTCCAGAACCCAAGTTAAATAGTTAGTGGGTTAGTAACATATGCTTTCTTTGCTTGTTCTGGATTTATTGTGGTAAGTTTGTTACGTTGTTGAGTTATCATGCATTTAGTAGTGCTTTTAGTAGGGACAGAATGATGGAATTGGATTAGAAAAGGTAAGTTGTATGTGGTCATTGGGAATAGTGGACAGGTGTGCATGTTGATTCAATTATGTAAAAAGGGGGCTGAAGTTTGAGAAGGGCGTTTGGGAGTTCATAAGAGTCACAAAAGGATGAACCCGAGAGAGGGGGGTTGGGACCAAAGGTAGGTTGAAGGGAACAGATGTCTTCAAACAAAGAACTGAAATTAACGTGTACATCTATAGAGACATACCCACAAATTAAGCCTGGGTGGTAAATTCCGTTCCGCTCGCGGAATTTGGGTAATTTCGCGTTCCGCGGAGAACGCGAAATTGCCAAAAATTCCACGATCCGCGGAATTTTTTGCTTGTTTGCGCTTTCAAAATGCGTGTTCGCGAGATATTTCTCCCCAAGCACGCAAACAGCGTTCGCGAACAGGAAAAAATCATCGCGAACGGGCGGAACAAGCAATTCTGCGTGTTCGCGGAACTTTTGCGTGCTCGCGGAGATTTTTTACCGTTTCGCGGAGCTTTGCGTAGCGCGACTACGCAAATTCCGCCCACCCGTGTCACAAATGTAAATATGTAGTGATATGCATACATAAATGTGTACATATACGTGACTTAATAACGTTTATTACCAGGAATAAACCCCTCTATATATACACACCCATATGTACATAGAAGCAGAAATATTTATTCTAATAACCCTTGGGCACTCTAGAAAAGTTATTATATTGGCTATCTGGAAAGTATGAATATTGTTGTATATTTTATTGGTAATTGCAAACCCTGGCAGAAAGCAACATATGTCCTCTCAAGGAGGGACATGTAAAAGCTGTATACGGAAATAGAAGATGCCACTTCTGAAAGCATAAAATAAACTGCTGCATTTTAAATAACATTACAATGCGGGATCTAGATTGAGGTACACTTTATTCTAAAGAACGAAATAGATAAAAAATCAGATATTGAAAAAGTTAGTACTCGCCGGCTGGTAGAGGCTGCCATGGTTATCCATCATGTGACAGATGAGACAGACATTCTAATTGTAGTAAATTATACATCTCTATAATCAGTAAAAGACATGAATGTGAATCCTTCAGGGAGCGCAGAAAACCTGATAGATCACAAAGTGTAAACACATGGAAGTAAGAAGCGGTCCCACATGCACGGCAGTGGAAAGTCCACAACACAAAGTGGAGAGGTCTTTCTTTCAACTGACCCGCTACATCAGTGAACGAGACCCGCGGCGCAACATTGACAAAGCAGTATTGGCTAAGAGTCGTGAAAATAGTTCAAAATACTCCAGGTATCTTGTTCGTGAACTCCTGAAAAAACCTGGTGTCGGGTTGCACCGTAAACCCAAAACTTTTCAATGGAGTCTGACTTTTTATGGACAATATAATCACCAAAAGTTGCTCCTGATTAGATAACCTGATTACACACCTAATCTCAATAAATTTTACGCTAACTGGTAACAGGGAGACCAAGTAAAACGGTGGGTTAACACTTAACATTGTGTATAAATGCAACATGAACTCGCCCAGCCTTCCATCGTCCAGGAGAGACATGGGAACTAATCTAGTCATGGAGATATGTACTTCAAACCAACAATCTTTGGACCAACGAAGACAGCCACGCATGAAGGAACAATATCCCGCCAGTCCCAAATGGAATAGCACAAAACCTACATTGAGTGACACTCGAGACAAGTGGCTCGTCAGGGACCAACCTAACGACGCCAGACTAGTGTCTAAGGTGCAATATAGACCAGATGAATGACCAGGCCTTAGCCAAGCAAGATGGCCATCGAAAATGGCACCAATCACAAGTTACTTGATCAACCATCTTCAAAGCCCTCATGGCTGCTCATTGGATGTTGCCACCAGTTCATCCTTTGCTTTCGAAGCGGTGGTCCTCGCATCAGGTATCTGCATTTCCCAGGTAGAGGATGGAGGTGATTGTTTAGGGTCGGGTTTTGTAGCCTACATCCGGGCTTCAGATCCACACAGATGCCCATTGATTGTAAATGGCAACACTGCACGTCTCTCGAAAGAGTTCTTGGCCACCAAGAGCCAACATGCACCTTTTCCGAGCACGCGGCTCACTGGTGCACAGAACCAGATCTGAACCTCATTCTGGGCTGTAGCTGAAATACACAAGGCACGGCAAAGCAACACAAAACATCACAAGACTCCATAAGCCAGAGGTCATTGTTTGCCCATGAGCGCTGGAGCCATGCCACGCTTTCAGGAAATTCAATGTGAGCGAAATTTACAGAAAATAATCCTTTAAATAGTCTTTTGTGTGGTTACATTGGAAAATGTGGCACAGATCCAACCATTGTGAAACAACGGTGAACAACCCCGCCATATAACAAAGATAAGTTCTCATTGGACAGCTTTCACATCTATATTTCAATTTACATATCAAAATTTCATGAAAGAAGGAACTAATGTAAAAACAGTCCTGAATTATCAACTAGATTGCGTTCTAATTGGCATGTCACAATTATTTTCACTATATTATCACTGTGAAATAGTCTAGCCTCTAGAATTAATATAGGCGCAGCAGCGGCCTGCTTTGCGTACCTGGCGAGAAGATGGACAGCGCTTACCTTAACCTGGCCAGCGAGACCAGACTTAAGCGCTAGGTGAAGATAGCTGGGGCGGCTAGATAAAAAAAATGCTTCAAAGCTCCTCCGGGGTGATAAACCTAAATCTTGTGAATAAAATAGACCGCAACGACAATTAAAACTATAGCAGCTATTCTGAACCTGGGGTCTGTAGCACCTACTCGGGCGTGGCTGCAACTGGTTAGAAAAGTAAATAATATAAACTAATAAAATGTATATAAATAAAAATAAAAAAACTCAAAGGACGACTAGTGTCCTAAATTGAAGAAAAGGCATACGATGTGGAACAGATTCTACATTCGGAGCAAAAAGATAAAATGATATGCTAGAGTCTCCTATATCGCTCTGTCTTTTAGGGGAAAAAAGCCACATTTTTAAAAGCTCCATGCTTCCCATTAAATTTCTATTTTTTTTATATTTTGGAGTGAAAAAGAACGTTCAGAATGTGTGTATGTTTACAAACCAGCTCGAAGGAGACAATTTTAAAGAATCCAAATTTTAATTAAAAACTGTGGAGAGGACAGCGGTTTACCTCATTGAAAAAGTTAGTTTTTAAAGAGATTTTATTTGAAATATGTGCCAAATAATGGTCGGCCCTCCAGTCGGGGTCTGCTGATGTCCGTGCACTTGGAATTAGGGGGTTCTCTAAACACACAGACAATCTGATTCCCGAAGCCGATATCCAGTCCCTTCCACATAGCTCCTAGCGGCCTCTCCCACAAGAAGCAGGCGTTTTGTTTGCAGTGAATAACAGGAAGTGGTAATGGGCCTCAGAGCGGCCTATTTTTGGAGACAGTCTCACGAGGGGGCCGGAAGGGTCTCCGATGTCTGCCCTGGAGCAGGGCCCCGGGAGCCTTGGTTTACAGGGCTCTCTTTCTCTGCCCACCCCAGGGCCCAGCTCGGGTTTCGGTCTCACAGATAAACATCTTCGCTCGGATGCTGACGGGAGCTTCCTTCCCAAGCAGTGTAAAAATCCAGAGGGCTGGCGGTCACTAGTGTGAAAGATCCCACAGCATCAAATGAAAAGAAGGCCAGCACAAATGTAAAGCCCATGGCATAGTGACATTTATAATAGAGGATGTGGCGTAAGTGCCAGAACTGCTGACTTTAGTGCTGAGGAGCCAGGCCGGAGTCTCGGCTTCGGCTCAACATCCTGCGATTCTAGGCAAAATCACTTAATCTCCATCTGCCTACAAAAAATGAAAGCATCATTGTGTAATCTAACTGTTGCTCATGTAAAGCTGTCCAATAATACCTTCAGGTAGAGATCGCTCTACATAAAATTGCATAAATATATATATATACACAAATATATATAAATATATATATATATACACACATATACACACACACACACACATATATATATATATATATACACACACACACACACACACACACACACACACACACACACATATATATATATATACACACACACACACACAGTGAAGTGGGCTTTCATACTGGTGCTTTAATTATCAGGCCAAATGGTACTTACATTATTACCCCGAAGTATAAAAGGATGCTGCGAGCAGACAGGTGTGTGCATGTCTCTGCACCAGGCACTCAACCCGCCGAGGAACTTTACCGGTGGTAAACTTCAAGCTTCTTTTGCAGATCACCGTCGTCCACATGCACGTTTCTCACAAGTTTATCTCGAATATCTGCAAGGGTCAGGCTCTCCTGGACCTAGGTTGGGCACCCTCTACCACGCCTTCAGTGTTAGCTCCTCCAGATAGTACCGGGGCTTCGAAGCGCTCTACTAAATGCCAGTGTTACGTCGCCGGATCCCCGCTCCATGCAAGGTATTGAACGCGGCCCTGGGCATTCAGTGTGTCTGTGGACATGAAATCACAGCCGCGACCGGCCGCTGTAATTAAAACTATAATTATTGCCATCCCCTGCCCTTGGGCCTCCGTAAATACTCCGAAGCCGCGTGCAGGCCTCTCCATTTACCTCCCTGAGCCCTTTAACACCAGGCTGATGGGTGGGAAAGAGGGAAAATGTTTTAGGATGTAGGTTTTTGTTGTTGTTGTTTCCTTTCCTTTAAAAGCAATTAATCAGAAAAAAAAGGGGCGACGAAGGCTGCCGTTTAACCCCTTGCGACCTCGACCCCAGGACATCTGGCAAAGTTTACAATTACACAGGCGCCTCTCCCAATCTTCACCAGTCCAGCAGCGCCAAAAGGTGGTTAACTTCTTAGTGGGCGCTATATTCTTCACTACACCCGCACACAAGCATGGCAATGGTGCCAGCCAGGACAGAACCTCGGTGCCACGAACGAGAGCATTTGTGGGTGATTGTGCACGCGGGCTGCTCCACCCCTTTGCTCCTAGGAGCGAGGGACACTACACTGGAACCTCAACTTGCAAACCGGGCCTCTTGTGCAGAAGGATGTGTCACACGCGGCACTCGTGAACGAGCACTTGTAAGGCAAGACAGACCCTAAGGGTCCAGCAGAGGGCACGAAGCTGCTCCTACAGTCTGCAAGCCCAGACCACGTGCACGTGAGGGGGTTTGGCCAACAGCAACAATCTTTGCATCATCCCTGTCAATGAGTTGCCAAAAGCCCTCTGCAAATGGAGGCCAATCTACGTAGGCATGCTGCAAGGGGTGGCGTCAATATGGGCTGCCCTTGGGGGGCGTCCTGGCTTTACAACAGCCTCTAAAGGCTCATCGTAGTACATGCACGAGACCACCACTTATTACTCCCTGGATCCGTCTATAAGAGGCCATGCAATGGGAGTTTACTTGCCCACCTCAATGGCAATCGGCTCCTAAACATTAAAGGCTGGGTCAACACCCCTCCCTATTCGACGGTCGATCCGGGCAATCTTCACTTGACCACACAGACCCGATGCCACTTTTATCCACAGGGGCCTCTCGTGTAGGCAGGGACATCTTATGAATGTTGGGGGCCCTGGGCCAAACGCATTTTGGGGGCCCCTATTTGGTACAGCTTTGATTTTATGATCCAGTTTCAGCTCTTTCATGCCCTCTTTGGCCAGGTCACTGACACTGCACAAGCCACTAGTTCAAATTCTAAATGCATTTATAGCTATTATTCAGGGATAGTGACGTGTGTTTTAAATATTGTAACAGAATCATCTCACTATTATTACTGAAAATAATGTGTGCGTCACCCTCCCATTTCTTATATGTGAGGTACGGTTTTTATCTAAAAGAAACGGTTTTACGGATGTTGTGTGAAACAAACACTACATTTGTCTACAAATTGTCTGCAATAGACTTTCACACATCACCCACATTAAAAGTAAATTAAAGGAAAACGGTATTCAAAACCATCAGTTTAAGAATTATTCAAGGTCATCAGGGCAAGAGTCTCTCCAGAACACTGCTGGCTCCATCAGGGGGCCCCCTGAAAGGCTGGGGCCCTGGGTCAGAGCCCACTTTGCCTATGCCTTAAAACGTCTCTGCATGTAGGGCATAAAGGTATCACAAGCATGGACCACCCAGTCTTCTGTGCCAAGAACGGTCAGCCCCTTCAATGCCCCCACCTTAGGAGCAAAATTGTTAATGTAAGTCCTTCGCCTGTCAAACTGTGATAAGTAATGCTCCACAAAAGCATTAAAAACGGAAGCAATAGTAACCCCGCCCCCTCCAACAACGAAAGAGGAAACCTCCACCATAATAGCAGATACCACCTATTAGGCACAGGAAAAACAAAATGCATTGAAAATGTCCCCGCAAAAGGACATTTAAAGGGACAAGGTGGGTGCATCATTCACAGCAGCTGTCAGGACTGGAGGGGGCCAAGGGGGCTAGTAAAAAGAGTGAAGTCCCCTCCCTCTAGCCTCCACAGCATTCTTTGCATCCCTGACAGAGAGACCAATGCATTCTGGGTGTTGGAGTCTCACGTGCTTCCATTGAACTGATTAGATCCACACACCTGAAATCAATGACTTGTGGGTGAAACGTTCAGCACTGGAGACCGTGTCTGCAGTGACCCGAGGGCGGTGGTCAGGACAGCAACAGACGCCCTCGAGGACATGCTTCTGGTGCACCCAGCTGCAGTCTGATGCGCTAAAATTGCACACAGCACAAGAGCAGAGAGACTGGACTAGGGTGACCAAACGTCTCGGTGCTCCCCAGAAGGTCCCGGTTTTCAGAGCAGTGTCCCGAGACTTGGCTCCAAATTACAGAAATGTCCCGGATTTTGTGCAGTGCCCGGGTTAAACCAAGAAATGTCCCGGTTTTTAAATAGTGTCTCGCACCGAGACACTATTTAAATACCGGGACATTTCTCTACTTACTTCGCACAGGTGCTGAGACGGGTCTCTATTGGGCTTTCCATTTTTGCCCTCAGGATGAAAAAAAAAAATATATACAGCTGCAGCAATACTGCCCTTCACTGCCTTCAAAGAGACCCGTTATAGTTCTTTCACAGTCTCATCATTCCGGAACTGAAGCATTTTCAATGTTAAGTACAACGAAGCCAAAGTTGTAGCTTATTTATCTTATGCAGCTAATAACAACTGACAAGGCTAATAGTCCTGGCTTCTTGTAGGTGTAATGTTGCATGTTGTATTATTTATCTGAATACAATGACAGAAGCAGCACATTTCTAAGGCGGGACACTATGGTAAGCATAGATTTTTTAGCTAATGTGTTTTAAGCCACGCCCTTAATTACATCAGCCACACCCCTTTGAGAGACCCCCCCCCAGTTTTTTAATCTCACTTAAAGCCTGGGTACTTCTGTCATGTCACCTGGTCTTTGTAGAGCGCTGTATGGGACTACATCGCTCTGCCCTGTTTGGGAGCACTGGGAAGTGACAGGATGCATGAGTGGTTGAAGGGAGTGTGGGGGGAATCATCGGGTGTCGTGCACGAGTGGTGATGTGGTCAAGTTCCTGCAGCCTCCAAGCCTGCTCGGGTAGTATTTCTACTACATCTGAAGGCCCTGTGTGACGTAGAAGCGGTGAGACGTCTGCGGTGCAGTTGTCTCATGGGACATGGTTGGGTGAGATACACAGGGTCAGAGGCGAGCTCTACTTGCTGTGACCTACAACACGTCCGTGCTGTAGTGCCCTTCTCCGCACTACTCAGACCACCTACCTGGGAGGAACCTGGACTCTGGACGGTTCTACCAGACAACCGGAAATGCTGGCTTGTAATTGGACAGTAATTGCCCCCTGAAGAAAGGCACTCCCCCAAATGCACTCGAGGAAAAGTTTTTGAGCACTATGATGTCATGGGTTTTATCACAGCAAAGAATGGATGCATACACAGTGCCTAGAGGTATTTGTATAGCTGCTCAACAGGAGACACTTATGTACGATAGCAGCGTGCTGCATACTGCATCTATTTTAGAGTTAGCCTTGTACCTGAGAAATGCCACAGTCCCCGTCCCCCCCACCCTCATCGCAGAGACAGGCCTATAGTCACTGCCCATCCCACACCTCAGAGGCACAGACAGGCCTTCTCTCAGCCCTCCCCTCATCTCAGAGACACAGACAGGCCTACCTCCTCAGCCCTTCCCGCATCATAGTGCCTTTTGTCTCCATTTCTCTTCCTTCTTCCCCTTCTCAACTTCTGGTGTGGGGCAAACTTTTTAGCCATTTTTGCAAGTTACTAGTTTGGAGGCCGTTCTTGGCATTGGTAAAGCAAAACCCCAAAAGCCTATAATGCACATGCTGTTAGCGTAAAAATCAATTGCTGTCTGTGTCACACATCTGATTTGTTGTCTGTAATTCTTCATCTGTGTCTGTGGAGGCAGCTGTCATTGTAGTCCTTTTTCTAGGTCTATGACAGCTGTCAAATAGTCCTACTTTTATGTCGACGGTTCCTGCAAACTGTAGTCCTACCTCTAGGTCTATGAACTGTCCCTGTTTTTTGTTTAGAGAACCTGGTCACCCTAGACTGGACTCCAAACAACGAACACACTGCGCTGGGCTTCCAGGCATATAGGACACCCTCTGGTTGCCCTCCTAACTGCACCACTGCAGGAATTTGTTTGGCAGTGTGGGTAGGTAGGGGCTGTACTCCTGGAGGCTCCCGTTCCAATGGCCCATAATCAAACCGATCAACCATCTCAAGCAAGGCGTGATTGCCCAGTGGAATCTGGCAGTCAACGAGTTAAAAATATTTTACCAGCCTTGTGGCCAAAGTCAGCAGATGACTCCGTGACCCTCAGAATGCAATGTATTCCTAGATTTGGGCCTTATTAAAATTATTTTCAGTTGTTTAGTTCAACTGGATCAACTGAAGAGAACCTGGACTACAAATCCCAAGTGGAGTCCCAAGTTAGCCCGACTTATGGTTGTTGTCTTTTTCCCATGGGCTGCTTGGGCCGGGGCAGATGACTCGGACATCGAGTGACGACCACACATGTGGTAAGGCACCTCCTGGGCCTGTGCAACGCGCCTCCCAAACATAATTGCGCCGCCCAAACACACGCCCACCTCCGCATGCGCAGCATTTCACCCATGCGATTTCCCGGGCACGCGCGCTAAACTCTTAACGAACTCGCGCAGGCACTGAAAGGGGTTATTAAAAAACAATTTCGAAAAGGTATCCGTTTCAAAAAAACAATAAAAATAAAAGGCAAAGGTTTTGAAATTAGACTCCCGGTCCCTTACGTCAAATAAAGGGAATACGAATTGTAAATGAGACATAATTACCTTGACAAGGTTGAGGCGGGCGCGCGCCTTGTGCAGCGCTACAATGCAAGCTAATCACGCATGGATCACCAACGTTACTTATAATTAGCAGCCTGGATTTAAAAACACATAAAGAGGCTAATGCAGTGTGGGGGAGGCGGGTTATGGCTCCGGGCGGGCCCATCCTCACTGTAGCGTGGCAGCGGGTGCATGGCAGCTCGAGGCGCTGGAGCCGGCCTCTGGGCACCCAGGAAGGCCCAGTGCTAGGGGCACCCAGGAAGGCCCAGTGCTAGGGGCACCCAGGAAGGCCCAGTGCTAGGGGCACCCAGGAAGGCCCAGTGCTAGGGGCACCCAGGTTGGAAAAGCCCACCTGGTACTATCAAGAGGAGTAAACTATACAATGAGACGGGAGAGGGGAAGGTGCAGAGTTGGGGGTCCCCCGGGCTGACAAAGGGGTCCCCGAGCCCCCTGGTACCACCAAGAGAAATAAACTATATCAGGTGAGGCCTAGACCCATGGCCGGAGCCTCTGGGAAGAGGCCTGGAAGCACCGATAAAAGCCCAGAGTTGGGGCACCAGGCCAGGAAGGAGATAACGAGTGCCCCCCCGCCCCCGTACTACCAAAAAGGGAGACCTTATACTGTGGGGGTTAGGGGGTCCCAGATCTATTCTAAGTAATAGCCCCTGCGCCTCTAAGAGTGGACCGTGCAGAAGGCGGCCCAGAGCTGGGGGCGCCCGGGCTGGCATGGCGGTTAATTCCACTGACCACGTTAGGCGAAGGGACTATCTAAAGAGGGCCCGGATCTGTGTAGCAGTGGCACCCCCCCCTCCCCCCCCCGAAGCTGGCACCGCTGCGACCAGGCCGGGGGGCATGCATGAAGCACCCAGAGCAGGAGGCGCCCAGGCCGGCATGGTATAGATTATTCGGCTTCTGCCAGAGTGACCCCCTCGCCACCCCTCAACGGAGAAGAAAAGACCCAACGAGGCCCCACATTCATGGGGCAGCTGGGACCTTTCCGACCAGCGAGCCCTGAACCCATTCACCCACCCGGGATCGATTACTTGCAACAACAAAAACGACTGTTTTTCCCACACTTGTTTTTTTCTTCCCGAGCAACACCCCCCTTTTTTTAAATAATATTAAATCCCTACACATGTATGTCTGGGTCTTTATGATTTAAACCTGGCAAGCCAGAATCAGCTTTTCCATTAAACAGAAATACGGTGGTAATGTCCTTTTAACCATCAGGCGTGGAAATAGCCACACAAAGGCCTGTGTTTCTGGGCAACTCCAGCAGCGAGCCATCAGTCCCGGGCACAGCATTGGTCAGGTCCGGGGGTCCCGTCTTTAAACAGGCAGGGGCCCGTGGGGTGAGGGCTCGGGAGACCCGAGGGGTGAGGGCTCGGGGGACCCGAGGGGTGAGGGCTCGGGGGACCCGAGGGGTGAGGGCTCGGGGGACCCGAGGGGTGAGGGCGCGGGGGGCCCGAGGGGGTGAAGGCGCGGGGGGCCCGAGGGGGTGAAGGCGCGGGGGGCCCGAGGGGTGAGGGCTCGGGGGGCCCGAGGGGTGAGGGCTCGGGGGGCCCGAGGGGTGAGGGCTCGGGGGGCCCGAGGGCTCGGGGGGCCCGAGGGGTGAGGGCTCGAGGGCCCGAGGGGTGAGGGTTCAGGTAACGGATGCTGCCAGGGCACAGGGGATTCCCGTCTGAGTTCAGCCTGGGTCTCTAAGGGGAGGGACACGGGGGCAGGAAGGTGGCACAGTCCAACTCCTGCTCTCAGGGCCACAAGAGGAAGAGGGGGGCTTGTGTCACCGCCTTGTGACAGTTACTCACGGACTAAGTCACCGCATCTTCCTCTTCATGACGTCACACATTAAAAATAGTAGGGAAATGTGCCTCGTGGGAGACTCTTCAAAACCCCCGGCATTACAGCTGAATACCAAGGCCCCTGGATGCAGGGCCTATACCACACCTTCAGGCCAGCTTTCCACCAGGCGCTTTCAGCCTCCAGACCGATCCTTCCTGAATACAGAAGTGCCCTCTCACACACATGAAGGCTGGCACAGGACAGCTGCCCAGCGCCTTGGCATCGCATTATCACATCTCCCCAGCACCGAGGCCTCCTACCCGACTCCCACTGGACCACAGGTGCATCTGTGAGCCATATAAGGCCCTTTAACACAACTCACCAGTACTAGCGCAGAAAGTAAACAATCTAGGAAACAACACAAACTCTACAAGATCAAAGAACAGACTCTTGAAATTCAAGCAGCAAAAACCATTAACCAATCCTTTCCTGGGGCTGCTCTAAGGATCTGGAAGAGAAACCCTTACAAGTGCCATCAAGAAAGGGGTGGACGAGTTATCATCAGGTGAAGCATGGCACGAGAGGGGGGCAGCACTCTCTGGACTTTACACCTTACGTCACAGTTGGCCAGGCTCGGTCACCATGTCTTGGAGTCATTGGTGGGCAAATAATTAATATGAAAAACTATTAATCTCTCTTCATTAATGCCACGAGGCTGTCACCTTTCTGTTTAGGTAGTGATGCAATACATGTGTTGGTGGCTAAGCATCCTGGCCGCATGATGTTGCCATTTATTGGATCCCAGCGCATGTCGCTGTAAAGTGCTCTTTGTACTCTTGGCTGCTTTATCTCATAGCTCTCGTCTACACTTTTATAGTCTACACTATATAAAAATACACAATATATACAGGTTCTGTGCTATTCCCTCAGAAGCGGCCATATCATACACAGTGAATCTACAACTCCTTCTACAGGAAGCCCTATACCAAGCTCTGTATTTCACCCTATGTGTACTATCTCCCCACTACATACTGTATACAACGCCCTCCATAACCACACATTATGCTTTTCCCAGACAGCCTCCATACTACCCTCTGTAAAACACTTCTGCGTCATGGCTTCCATACACAGCTTCTAAACCATTCATATACACATACAATGCCCGAAAACGGTTCCATATCATGCTTCATAAGGATGCAACTTTATGCACCTATGTATTATTATTAATGCATATCATACGTCCTTGTAGTAGGCACTCAGCATCTACAACATCTGTACAGCATGCCCACAGGTACATTTCCTCTCTGCTGCAGCAGGTGGACTACTGCAGGCCTCTGAATAGGGATAAACGGCCTCCCGGAAGGCTGAGAGGAGTTATTTTTCTGGAAGTTGGCAGACAGACATTGGGTGAGATTTCTAAAGGCTGGTCGGATGGACTGGCTCGGTTTCTGGAGGCCTCTAGGTTGTGCAGAGTTTTTTTTCCTGGAGGCTGGTGGGCGGGTTGTTTTTCTAGAGGCTGAGAGGGGGGGGATTTTTTGGATGCTGGGGGTTGAGCTGTTTTTCTAGAGGGTGGGGGTGAGTTGTTTTCTGGAGGGCGGTGGGAAGAGTCATTTTTCTGGTGGCCAGGGAAGAGGGGGTGAAGGGAGTTGTTTTCTGGAGACTGGTGGGCAGTTTCCTGAAAGCTAGCAGTTTTGGGGAGTGGGTTTTGAACGTCAGCAGATGAGGGTGGAGACAATAGTTGTATTTCAGGAAGCAGGTAGGGAGGAGTTGTGTCAAGGCCAGCTCTTAAGTTGAGCCGGTGTTTTCCGGTGCTCAGCACCAGCACTTAATTGTCAACACTGGCGCTTGTGACAGTCTGCCACAAGGTGGCGCTGTCTAGCTAATTTAGAGATGATCACAACAACAGGTAACTATTAATTCAATATATATTAAAAATGACATTACCTGCCGCCCAAGCCATTCTTGTAGCTTTGGAGGCCTGAAATAGTCCGAATTGTCACATTTGTAGGAGTGTGATGGTCAGTAGTTGTGCTGTTACTGTCATTAGCAGCATAGCAGGGAAATGTGTGGTGCAAGCTGCAGTGGCCTCCCGACGAGAGCCCTGACACTTAACAAATTAAGCACTGGTCAAGGCTGATAAGTTGCGTCCAGTTGTGTTCTGGAGGTTCGCACATTGAGCTGAGCTGGTTTTAAGTGTCGGGGGTTTCGAAGATTTGCTTTGGTGAGACTTGATGACAGTGTATTGGAGTACAATTATTGGCAGTTAACGAGCTGAAGTGGGATGTTATCTGTTAGCCTACAGGTCGGGGTGGGTTTTCTGGAACCCGTCAGGTTATAGAGAAGTTTTTCTCTATAACGATAGCTTATGGTGAGTGTTTTTGCCTGGAGGCCGGTAGGTTCGGCCACTTTGATTTATTCAAGGCTGGCAAGTTGGGGTAAATAGTTTTCAGGAGGACACGAAGAAGGGTTTTTTTTTCGCCTCTTCTGGTAGAAGGGAGGTCTGGCTGTTGAATGTTGATCGGTTTTTCAGCTGTGGACGATTTTATGGGTGTTTTTCAGGTGGTTTCCAGAGATTTCTTTTGCACCTCACGTCGTCAGGTCACAGAAGCAGTTACAAGCAGAGCTCCCTAAGAGTCCAACACTTCACACACTACATCGACGATATACAGAGGAACCCCAGAAAACCCCACAGCATCTGTCCTACTGCCCCCGACAACAGGGGCCCATCCACAGGCCATCTATGAAATAAACACCACCACCTCAAGGGGAGAAGCGCCCACTCCCTGCCAGGGCCAAGAAAACACTGTTCTCTAAACACCTCTCATTCCTTTCCTCATCCAAAACCATTTGCCACTTTTTGAAGAAGCGAAAAAAGAAATAATTGTCAATTTTACTCGTGCAATGTGTTTAGTTAAGCTCTGGCCTGCTTCCCGCCTGGCCGCTCCGAATCCCCAGACACTTTTACAAAGCTTCAAAACTTCATAACAAATTCAAGAGAACGACATCCAAGATTCCGGAACGCAACCAGATAAACCCCCCCCCCCCCCTCTCCGCAACGCCCCCATCCTGCTCCCTTTTCCAGTTAATGGCTCGTTAACATTAATCTACGTTTTCTCCCAGGAGTTCTCCCTTCCAAACTCCACGAAGACCAGAAGTTGCCTCAACTGTGATGGCGCCCGCCCCGCTGCCATGGCAACAAAACCAGGAAATCAACACAAAAGTAGGGCCAAATACCACACTCATTCCGCGACCCTCGAAAAGTTATGAAAAATAGGTTCCCTTCTTCCAAGCGCCAAATTAAAGAACTGAGGGGAAACATATTGTAATATTGTAAAGAATGTAGTTAGCTGAAAAATAACGCCACTTTTCGCGGGGGTCTGAGTCATTCTGTAGCTTGAGCAAAAAAAAAAAAAAAAGGGCAAAGCGGATAGGTCTTGCCTCTAAAATGTACATCAACTGGCTTTGCCAATACCTTTTCCCCAATCCTATGCGAAGTTGTGATGCGTGACACCGGCAGCCATTTTTAATTTACCAATGTTACATGGTAGACAGCCGTTTTCGAGCAGGAAATTGTAGTGAACAAATAAAACTAAAACAAGTCATGCACAGCGCAAATAAGTACATAGATTTTATTTGAACTGCGATTGGGGAGTGGGGCAGGCAGGACTGAAGAGAGCAGGTGGTGGGCATGGGATGAAAGAGCAGGTGACTGGGCAGCACCTGCAGCTGCCGGGCCATCATAGAAAACACTAAATAAAACAAAATGGCTGTATGTTGTTTTTATCGACTGTTCATAGTGACAATTACATTAAAAAAAATGTTTTAAGTTGGATAATGAAAATGAACTAAATTCTAAGTCAATAACGATTGTGAACCTTCAGCGACTCAATTTAAAATTGGATTTGCAATATAAAAACAGTTTTCAAGTATTTCTATTACCCAAATGATGTTAATCCGTTTATCGGCGTCAGAAGGATGGAAGGCTAGGGCTGCCTTACCGAGATTGGAACTTATGACCTCCAGAACACCCCATTTGTCAAGATATGGAACCCTTTTTTATGGCTCACCACTGTGCGCAGCAGTGCCATTTGGGGTGCATCACCCCAATACAGTGCCTAACAAGCTGAGCATGACCCAAGAAACAAAGACCTTCCCGCCTCCAGCATTCGCCATCTTCAGCTGACAAAAACAGAGCTCTGGGAGGTCCATGAAGACACTGGAAGCATGGTCTGCAGAATACAGTAAGGATTGTGAGGGTAAGAACAAATGATGCTCACTCTACTGAGCTCAGACAGCCCAAAATGTCACTCGCTGGAGGCACTAACTCGGCTTCCATTTTAAAAAGTGCTGCTTCAGTTATCTACTTTTCGTTCAATTATATTGAGATGACCATTATTTAGTGATCTGATGACATCTTCAAACGTCATCAGAGAAAACAATTAAGGCTGCTGGCATCCCCAGGTTAAATTCTACTCTGGGTTTATTTTGTGCTGAGCGTCCAACCAGACCAAGACCCGAGGACCCCAAGCACGATGAGAACCACGATGAAGTTCATCGGGGACTTATCAGCCAAGGCTGGACGTCATCACCGACCACAGCCTGAGGTCATCAAATACAGTAAGTCCACGAGCTAACATGGCCTAAGGCAAGAAGTTCTAAACTCGTGGTTCGGGGACCCCCAAGGGTCTGCAAATGCTATTAAAAGATTGTATGTACAGTGCGTATAAATAAAAAAGCAAAATGTAAAACTGACTATTTTAAAATGTTCTGTAAACGTGAAGGAAGGAATGTGAAATTAATTTGGGGTCCTCAGATTGAATCCTAGAAGCATGGTGAGTCCATCAAACAGGGTATACCACGGACGATGCCAGGCCTCAAATGAATTTAGAAAAGCTCGGATCTTCCTATTAAATCATGAATTTGTAATATGTGTTTATGAATTAAAACTGTGTCATCATTTGTGTATGTTTGATGAACACTTGTGCATGTATTTTTGTGTATTGTTTGGATATTCAAATCATCAAACCTGCTTAAGCCGGGGTTCACTGCTTCCAGTAATGACTTAGTGGGGGTCCCTGGACTCTAATATTGACTCGGGTGCGGTCTATGGATTTCAGTGATGCTTAAATTAAGAGTCCACAGTAGTTAAAAGGTTCAGAACCACTGGTCCAAGGTCATCACCTCATTGAGACCACGGTCTGAGGCCTTCAGAATCCATCAGACATGGATGAGGGTCCTCAAAATACAGACCCACCATGAGTTGAAGGTCATTGGAATACGAGACCATTCACGGAGGTAATTAGAATACAATCAATGCACGGACAGAAGTCATCAGGGCACAATCACTGTATAGATTCAGGTCATTATGACACAATCAGTCCATGGAAAGAGGTTATCAGGATTATAAACAGCCAATGGACTCGGGTCCTCAGGATACATTCATACAATGGATTGAGGTCATCAAGATACAGACAATGGATGGTCTGAGGTCATCAGACTACAATAAGACCATAAAAGGAGGGAGGTCTTTGGAATACAATTAGGCCATGGGCAGTTGGCCTCAGAAAGCAAAACCAGCATAGATTATTCTAATTACAGTACAAGCAGACCGTACACGTAGGTCATTAGAATACAAGCAAACCGTACACGGAGGTCATTCGAACACAAGCAAACCATACACGGAGGTCATTCGAACACAAGCAGACCATACACAGAGGTCATTCGAACACAAGCAGACCGTACACAGAGGTCATTCGAACACAAGCAGACCGTACACGGAGGTCATTCGAACACAAGCAGACCGTACACGGAGGTCATTCGAACACAAGCAAAACGTACACGTAGGTCATTCGAATACAAGCAAAACGTACACAGAGGTCATTCGAATACAAGCAAAACGTACACGGAGGTCATTCGAATACAAGCAAAACGTACACTGAGGTCATTCGAATACAAGCAGACCGTACACGGAGGTCATTCGAATACAAGCAGACCGTACACGGAGGTCATTCGAATACAAGCAGACCGTACACGGTGGTCATTAGAATACAAGCAGACCGTACACGGAGGTCATTAGAATACAAGCAGACCGTACACGTAGGTCATTCGAACACAAGCAGACCATACACTGAGGTCATTCGAATACAAGCAGACCATACACTGAGGTCATTCGAATACAAGCAGACCGTACACTGAGGTCATTAGAATACAAGCAGACCGTACACGGAGGTCATTAGAATACAAGCAGACCGTACACGGAGGTCATTCGAATACAAGCAGACCGTACACGGAGGTCATTCGAATACAAGCAGACCGTACACGGAGGTCATTCGAATACAAGCAGACCGTACACGGAGGTCATTAGAATACAAGCAGACCGTACACGGAGGTCATTAGAATACAAGCAGACCGTACACGGTGGTCATTCAATTACAAGCAGACCGTACGAGGTGGTCATTCGAATACAAGCAGACCGTACACGGTGGTCATTCAATTACAAGCAGACCGTACGCAGTGGTCATTCGAATAAAAGCAGACCGTACACGGTGGTCATTCGAACACAAGCAGACTGTACACGGAGGTCATTCGAATACAAGCAGACCGTACACGGAGGTCATTCGAATACAAGCAGACCGTACACGGAGGTCATTAGAATATAAGCAGACCGTACACGGTCATTCAATTACAAGCAGACCGTACGCGGTGGTCATTCGAATACAAGCAGACCGTACACGGAGGTCATTAGAATATAAGCAGACCGTACACGGAGGTCATTCAATTACAAGCAGACCGTACGCGGTGGTCATTCGAATACAAGCAGACCGTACACGGAGGTCATTAGAATATAAGCAGACCGTACACGGAGGTCATTCAATTACAAGCAGACCGTACGCGGTGGTCATTCGAATACAAGCAGACCGTACACAGTGGTCATTCGAACACAAGCAGACCGTACACGGAGGTCATTCAATTACAAGCAGACCGTACGCGGTGGTCATTCGAATACAAGCAGACCGTACACGGAGGTCATTAGAATATAAGCAGACCGTACACGGAGGTCATTCGAATACAAGCAGACCGTACACGGAGGTCATTAGAATATAAGCAGACCGTACACGGTCATTCAATTACAAGCAGACCGTACGCGGTGGTCATTCGAATACAAGCAGACCGTACACGGAGGTCATTAGAATATAAGCAGACCGTACACGGAGGTCATTCAATTACAAGCAGACCGTACGCGGTGGTCATTCGAATACAAGCAGACCGTACACAGTGGTCATTCGAACACAAGCAGACCGTACACGGAGGTCATTCAATTACAAGCAGACCGTACGCGGTGGTCATTCGAATACAAGCAGACCGTACACGGAGGTCATTAGAATATAAGCAGACCGTACACGGAGGTCATTCAATTACAAGCAGACCGTACGCGGTGGTCATTCGAATACAAGCAGACCGTACACAGTGGTCATTCGAACACAAGCAGACTGTACACGGAGGTCATTAGAATACAAGCAGACCATACACGGAGGTCATTAGAATATAAGCAGACCGTACACGGTGGTCATTAGAATATAAGCAGACCGTACACGGTGGTCATTCAATTACAAGCAGACCGTACGCAGTGGTCATTCGAATACAAGCAGACCGTACACGGAGGTCATTAGAATACAAGCAGACCGTACACGGTGGTCATTCAATTACAAGCAGACCGTACGCGGTGGTCATTCAATTACAAGCAGACCGTACACGGTGGTCATTCGAACACAAGCAGACCGTACGCGGTGGTCATTCGAATACAAGCAGACCGTACACGGTGGTCATTCGAACACAAGCAGACCGTACACGGTGGTCATTCGAACACAAGCAGACTGTACACAGAGGTCATTAGAATACAAGCAGACCGTACACGGCGCTCATTAGAATACAAGCAGACCGTGGGTCGAGGTCATCAGAATAAAAACAGACCACATAGTCAGGTCACCAGGCTACAACCACACCATGGACTGAGGTCAACAACATATCATAATACATTGGACTAAGGTCATCAAGATACAACCAACCATAGACTGAGGTCAACAAGATATAATCAGTCCATATCTGGAGGTTCTGTAAAGATAATCAAAACCACGGACTGAGGTTGGGGTACAATAACCCCACGGACTGAGGTCTTAAGATGGACCAGACTACGGACTGAGGTCGCTTGAACAAAATGAGTCCATCCTTTAGAATTAATTACTCCGTAGGTGACGGTCATCCATGCACAGTCAGTCAATGACTGGAGTTCCTGAGAACACAGTAAGACCATGGCCGGAGGTCACTGCGAAGGGTAAGCATTCCCCTTGCATGAAGAGGCGTCGAATCTTCTATGTGTTCTCAAACCCAGAGCTCACTGCAGCAGTTAGTTTCCACCTACAAATGTGACTGGAAAGCTGGCTAGATCGATGAGTGAATTAATGCTCACCACTTACAACTGTGGCGATCTTAAGGTCGCCAGTGTGAGTCTCAGCCAGGCTTCAGCAGCCTTCCATCTTTCCAAGGTCGATATATCATGCAACAAATAATTGGGCAACAGTTAGAGCTGTTAATTACAGTCCTACATAAACAAGTTATTATTACTGTCATAATAAAGGTGGCTCAGTGAGTTGAGCGCGCTAGAGATTGGAGCGTAACCCGCAGGTCAGAAGCTGGAATCCCTGCATGGCTGACTCGGTCCTTTAACCTTCCCATGGCTACAGCTTTCAGTGGGCTAAGTATCCATACATGCATCCATCCATCCATCCATCTTAGCGCCCTGTATGAAATTATAATTAGGGCATTGTGTGCCTTACGCCAACCTCAGTTATTGAAAAGGGATTTTACTAGCCGTTAATACACGTAGCTGAAGGCACTAATAGGTATAAAATAAAGAAAAAACACTTGTGCTGGGCGCCATTTAAATCATAAATATTAAATTTGAAAATTCGCTTGGCCGTCTTAGTAAAAATGGTCACTCTCGGCTGAATACAACAGTTCGTAACTTAGAGAAATAAGATTAAATTCAAGGCAATGTACAAAAACCTGCTCATGTGTCAAACGTGTTACACGACAGTTTGTTTTCTGTAATGGTCAACTGGCAGCTATGATGGACCAAAACATTTTTGCACAAAAATGAGTACTTAAAAATATTATATCCATAAAGCTATGCGCAATGTTTATGTAAAACCAAAAATGTGAGCGCACTGAGGCTTACAGCTCCCTCGGTGGAGCTTTACTCTATCCAATGCTAAGCCCGGAGGGGAGAGGGCAGGAATTTGAGTGCATTCAATTCTTAAAATGGAAAAAGCCAGCGCACGTTATTATTTTAATATGGAAACAAAATTGAACCACCAGGAAAGAGGGGGCAGGAGCTCAGGCAAAACACGGTGATTTCCAAGGAAATAAAGATGTAATATAAAGGCTGGGGAGCAAAGAATGGAAACATTGCGCAGACTGCGTCACTACTGTGACTTCATGGAGCTGTTAAAAGTGCTATTACTGTGAGGTGCTGGTGTTATTTTTTTTTAAGCCTTAAAAGAATAAATGTTTGAGTCTGCCCCGCAGGACTTTGGGGTGCCAGATCTAATGGTTTAGTGGACTAACTCCTCGGACCTGTGTTTAACCCCATGGTCACCGGGTTGAACCCCCGCAGGTCCACTCAATATTTCATCCATCCAAAGTCAATAAAATGAGTACCACTGAGTTTGGAAATAATAAATAACCGCATAGTAACTTGGCGATAATTAGCAAATACACATCTAGTTCTGGCCTAGGCATGTCCCCTGCAACGAAGTGATGGAAGGAATTCTTGAAACAATCGGTGTCGCTCACAATGGGTGGGGCCGCGCTTCGGGTCAGCGTTCCCTCTGACACTACAGAGACCAGCCATATGCAACTCTGCCTTGGTCCTGCTACAGCCTCAACTTCCAGGCCAGGTAACTTCCATATGATAACACAAGCAACCCTGGGCCAGTTGTTGGCCTGCCCAGACTGTGTGAGGCATTGCTCAAGTTCTGTAGCGCAATACGGCTCTGGACATGGCCGTCACACTTATGGTGTCCACTGCAAAAAATGTTTGCTGCTTCAATTAATTTCTGCCACTGGCAATCCCTTCTTGATGCATTTCATTCTATTTTTTGCCCAATGAGCCATTTTTGAGAGAGACACGCAACAGGGACCAGTTTGGAAGTTCGGACTGGACGGTTCCTATAGGTGCCAAGCTAAGACTGCCACATGGGTGGTCTCTGTCTAGAGTGCAGTGTCATAAAATGATGGAATGGAATGCTCCCCGAGCACGTGGCCATCACTTCAATAGGAGGGCTGCTCTCAGCATCTCCAGAGTGAGTGCACCACGCCTCTCACCCACTCCAGTTAATAGACACGTGCTCCAATCTCATCCCTTGGCATTGCCAGACGAAGGCTTTTATCTGTATTCCTAGCAGTCACTCCTGCCACCCAGGGGGTCAAGCCCGCTTTCTGTCTCTGCCACTATTTCCATCTCCCCAGCGACAGCCTCCATCACTACCATAGCACTTTATGCCTCCACTCAGGCCTCTCCGCAGGGAGGGCCACCCTACTCCACATTTGTGCACTGGCACGGTGAGGGCTCTTCACCATACTACCCTTAGCATGCCTAAGGTAGGTCACTATCACTGCTTTTACAACCCTTCTCCCCTCCCCCCCCCCGCTTTTGCACATCTGCACTGTAAAGGGTTGTCTCCATCCCAGAATGCACCCCCATCTTCGTCGCCATCTTTGCCTGAAGGCCCCGTCTCCTTCGCATCTTCATGATCCTCCTCGCCTCCCCTTTCGCCTGGGGGCCCGCTCATCTTCCCGCCCTGAGTACGCGGCTGCTGGGGGCCACGGGCATTATTCTCAGACAGGGTGGGGGCACAGTGCCACGGGCGAGGCTGGTTACCGCCGGGGCGGCCTAAGAGAGGGTGGAAGCCGCAGCCTCGCTTCGTGCAGCAGGCCGGGGAAGCCATGCGGAACACCTGGGCTGAGCGCGGGAATCCGAGGGGAACAATTATCCCGAGCGAGGGGTTAGCCAAGGAAGCAGAAAATTGCAGCGCGCCGAGCGCCGACCCTGAAGGGGGGACGTGGGGCCGGTGCGTTCTTGTAATGTGAGATTACTGGAAGGAAGAGACAGAAAGAGCCCTTGTGATGTCGGTGCAGGAGACACGCGGGATGCGGCAAACTGTGTCATCAATACCGGCAGGGTTCTTCAACACAGGGCGCGTTAACTTAAGAGACGGGTTCGTCTCCCGTATCCCAAAGCGGTCCGCGCACCTCATTGTCATGCAGTGCCCTTGAGTGACCGACAGGGGGCAGATGAATGTATATTGGATGAAGCATAAGAATGTAGGCAGGCAGGGTAACGAATTATGCGGCAAAGGAGGACTAAATCATAAGGCAAGGTTGACTAAACTTAAAAGGACACTTATTTTGCACAATTCAGCACATTTCGTGGCAGTATTTACAATTTTGTCATTTTTTTACACTTTAACACTGCCTGGGCAAAAGGTTTCACTTCATAATTGTCAGTTTAACACCTACATTCAGCAACTGTAAGGTGACCAGGTAAACTTTGCAAAGGGCATTCGACTGCCTAAGGCTCTAGAAACAACATTTTTATTAGTATCTGGATATTATTCACCAGAGGATTCATCATGTGGAAAGTATGGCAAATCCATACGTCTGCAGAAAATGTTGTGGCCGCAGAACTGCATCACTCCAGTAGCACTGGATGCAAGTGTCTTGGAGGGTGAGGAGTCACTGGTCACAATCCGGTTTGTGGGAATGTGTGTGGGGCAGATCGATCAGGTGGCGGCCTGGCAGAGCTGCAGGACATGCACCTCACTTAGAGGTATGTGCCGGAAGGCAGAGCGACTTGCCTCAGAAGGAGGAAAGGCACAACGTAAGTACATCACTCATATCTGGCTCCCCAGTCACAAGCGCAGCCAATTCAAACTTCTCACGCATGCACACGAAGCCCTACACAACACTGGACCAGAATACCTGAACAGCCGCAAACACTTTCACCAACTCACCAGACACCTACGCTCTGCCTCTCACTCGCACACGCTCCCTGTATCCGCAAAAGCAAAACAGGAGGTTGCTCATTCTGCTACATCACACCCAAGACATGGAATGACCTCCCCCAACACACCAGAGCCGCCTCCTCATTCCTAGAGTTCAGCAAGAAGCTGAAGGCCCGGCTCTTCGTATAAGCACCTTGGGGACGACACACCTACATACATGCCCAAGTGCCTGGATACCATCTCACGTGATTAGTGCGCTATACAAAAACAAAGAGTCAACAAATAGGTTTAGAGAAGCCATGGTGACAAACAGCTCAGATGCAAGGACAGCAGTGTACAGAACCACTGCATTAACAGTAAGACCAAGTCAAAAAATCAAAGAGGTGCAGTGACCGGTATCTCAGATGGGAGCTTGTGACAGATACCACGGACTGCACGTACAATGAAGTGTGGTGTGGGTAGGTCAGATGAAGTGCAGCACTTGGTTAAACTTAAGTTACCAATACAAAGGTCTATATTCACAAAAGACAGGTAGCTCAGATGGAAGAAAGGCACACATTTATAGTACTGATACTAAAACTAGGTTTGTAGGTGGCCTAAAAGCCCAGGTGGCTCTGATGGAAGCCCGACAAAGTTACAACGGATACCAAAGGCTAGATTCGCAAAAGACACGTGTTCGGTAACTCAGATGGAGGCCCGACACAGTGTAACAGATACAAAAGGCTTGATTCATCCACAGACATCAGCGATAGCTCAGCTGGCACAAGGGTACAAAACTGATACCAATGGCTATGTTTACAAACATGCCATCGCAAAACGTACATCAGAAGCCTGGCATAAAGGTATAATATATCCCGAAGGCTAGATACACAGGTGACGCATGGGGTTGGCTAGCTCAGATGGAAACATACCTGCCTCGATATCTCAGGCAATCACCGTCACTGACTCAAATCAGGAAAGACCTCAAGACTTGGCTTTTCGACTGAACCGCAGATCTCCCCTCCCCCACAGCGCCTTGAGACCGTAACGGGTGAGTAGTCGCACTTTAGAAGAAACCTGATTGATTATTTGCAGATGGAACAATGCTGGGTAGCTCATAGAAATGTAACCGCTATTGCACCTTCACATTTATACCTACCAAGTAGAGCATTTGCACACCCACGGTGACCGCTGAGTCACATTGTGGCTTGGCAGAGATCACTATAAAAAACCGGGGGCGGACAAAAGTTTCAAAATCAGTTTTCGGCTACTTGACATTGTGAAGTGCGATAAGCCACATATTCCAGAGCGCTATCACATGCTCCCGGATGTCAGCGGAGGCTGGGTTTAGGCCACAGACTGCGGTCAAGTGCAGTGATAACCCCGCCAGGTTACTTTCTCAACGTAAAGACAGACTGCTGATACAGGGCCTCACCTACCTACTGCAAACAGTCCAGGCACAAAAGGCCCTTGTGAAGAACGAGTGTAGACGGAAACATATCAACATTCATTAAAAAAACTTAAATAAGCAACACCACCAAGATCTTAATGGCAGATCTGCAAGACAACGGCATGCATTAAAAAAGACTTGGTACAAGTAGCAATAACACTGATCTCTTTGCACTTTTACTAATAGGCAGTTGGACAGGTGGGAAAGATTCACAAAGACATGTAAAAGTATGTAAAAAAATACTCCTGTAATAAATATTCTAGCTCTATGAGGAAAAGTGTTATCAGCCCCTAATTGGAGGCACTTTTTACCTGCTGCTCCACTGACTGGTAACAAGTGAACTCCAGACCTAAAGGTATAATCAGGGAAACTAGAATTATGCAAAAGGGCAAGACCAAATTATGAAGCAGGTGTACCTGGGTTTTCATCCCAGCTCTAGCACTTGACTGATTGTAGGATTCTGGGCAAATAGCTTAATCCCCCCTGCCTCTTTTTGTGTGAATAGTCCCCCAAACTCCTTGATAATGCAAAACGCTCCATTGTTTACCAGCAGGCTGTTGTACTCGACCTTCACATAAATCCAAAACACTGAAACTCTATTGTGCTTAAGAAAAAGTGTGATTAATGCATACATATCAATGGTCATTCATCGACCTGGGTAGGATAAAGTGTTCATTCGGTCCTACTGTTCTATTCTAACAGGCATGTTACATAGAAAGTGTTGCAACAGGCACTGGACGCACCGGGCTATCTTCAGTGATGTGCAAAAACAAAGAGCTCCGAGGCTCGCAGCAGGGAATTCCCTCGTGGGAGCAGATGAGAGATAGCAATTACATCCTGCAGAAAAGCAACATGCCCACGCCTGCCAAGCAGAGGGTTATGTTACCAGAAACAAGTTCACTGCAGAAAATGTGGACTAACTTTATATTGATTTTTTAAAATTCAATTTACTATTTATCATTGTGTGCACCGTTTAAAGGGCACAGAGCTGGTGAGAGACCTGAAATGACTGCGCGTCAAAAGCAGAGGCCTGTGCCTTATCGGTGCAAACCCCACCAGCACCCCCAAAGAAGCCTTTCATCCTTCCAAAGTCAAGAAAGGCCTTCACTGGAGTTTGCAATGTTTCTGCTATGGACAGCGCGGAACTCTAGGGATTGCTGCTGCAGCCATCGATAGCAGTCTGCACGCGTCTCCTACAAGAGTGATGGATGTAAACATCACATAAGCCAAATAAACTGGGGTGATGTGATGCAGACTGCCTTCATACCCATGGACAGTAGAAATAGGTCTAGGGTGCCACAAAAGGACAATTTTGAACCTTGGAAAACAGCGAGTGCGCTGTGAACTAACAGCTAAGGCAAAGGAAATAGGTTTGGTGGGCTACGAATTTGTATCCTTGGCGCTTTGACTTGAGACTACTACACTATGAAACCTCATGGTTAGTCAACAGAAAAACCAGGACCAGACAATGGGAATAGTGTACTATGAGTCAAAAAACTGAGCAATAGAAATAGGACTATATGAATTACAAAACAAGGTCATAGAAATAGAACACGTGTACAATGAACCGAAACCCAGCACCATAGAAATAGGACTAAGTACAATTAATCGAAAGCAGTGAACATAGACATAGGACTCATTCAAGTAATCAAAATCCATAGACCTGGAAATAGGACTAAGAAACTAAGAAAACATTAGGATCACAGAAATGGGAATAGAAAACAACGAATCCGAAACCAAGGCTACAGGAATTAATGCACAACAAATAAAAAAAAAAAACGGGGCCACAGAAATAGGACTAAGGTATGCTGTCAACAGAGAGGATCAGCCACATAAAAAGTACAGGGTGCCTTAAATTCACAACCTTGTGCTTTGGAGGATGAGTAGTAAACTGTGAATGAAAAGCGAAGACCACAGACGTAGGTTTGGTGTGTCACAAACTGGCAGCTTTAGGAAGTACTGCTGTACTCGGAGCATGCATTGTTGAGCCACAGGAATAGGACCTGTGTAGTATCAATCACATAGGACTAAAGTATTATGGATAAAAAATATAGTCATGGGGAATCGGTTCAGACATTCACAACTCTGGCCCTGCAAATACTTGCAAGCTATGAATCCGCAGCCTGAGGCCTAGGACTAGTCTAGTAAATAAAACCAGTTTTAAATGCAGTGCTAGAGAGTATAATGGCCGTGATTAGTCTATTATGAATCCGCCCATGGGCCTCAGAAATGGGACATGTGGCCAGAGCTTCTACTCGCCATGAACCACATCACTGGCTCGCAAAGAAACTTGCGCCCATTCCCGGACTACAAGAAAAGGGGGGGGTCCACACATTCAGAGCATCTATCTGCCCTAGCATCATTGATTATTATAATGTAGCCTTATGGCCTGCTGCCGAGGGCTACACCGGTTGTTAAAGGCCCTGAGCCTGAGTTAGTGGCCCGAGCCTGAGTTAGTGGCCCGAGCCATAGGCGAGGGCCTATAACGAGGGTGAGAGCCTTTAACAGGTATAGCCCGTGGCAGAAGGGCTATAAGGCTATTAGAACATATCACCCACTAAGGGTAGAATGTTCTAAATTAAAAAGGGAAAAACATGAAGACAAACATTGGAATATTGGGAGCCCTGGGCTTCTACCGGCCATTATAAGCCTGGAGCACTCCATTGTTTTCAATGGAGCTCCCAACATTCCAATGTTCTAATAATCATTATTAAAGCAAGACTGGGCCGTCAGTGGCTCGTACCTGAACCTGCAGGCACCACAGAGGGCGCCACTCCTAGGAGTCCGTCCAGACGTAGCCCAAATTCGGGAAAGAATATCTCCAATATGGTCAGAAGCCCCAGGAGACAGTCGAGCATTAGCCAATCAGATGTTTGGCGCGCTGATGCCCGGATATAGTGCCTCGATCCCACAGTGCCTTTGCGGCATCTTAATGATAACGAGGCAGCAAATCCTGGTGATCGTCAGTTTACATGTTACACCCCGGCCCGCGCGGTATATACCAGATTAGATAGATTTCTGATATCACGCGAGCTGTGCGATGGTGTAGGGGACGTTAAATTACTGAGCCGTTTCCTATCGGATCACGCCCCGGTACTGCTGGAGTGGGGGTCCGAGAGGGTTAGACTGAGTCCCGATATGGAGGCTGCAGGCACAGACACTGAAAGATCGCAGTTTTAGAGAAGAACTCGGGAGAACAGTGGCTGATTACTTTAGTGAGAATTGGTCTACTACCAATTCCAGGAGTACTGAATGGGACTCCTTTAAAGTGGTCACTAGGGGGGACTGCCTGGCTAAAGTGGGAGGTACAAGGAAAAGGTTAGAGGTGGAACTAAGTGAGGCGGAAGACACGCTGGCCCGATTACAATGTGGAGCTCATGCGGCTGACCACTCCTCGGAGGCCCTCTTACAGGCACAGCGCATGGTGGGTGAGACTTGGGACAGGCTGGTCTGTATGACCTGCATGGAATTTCGGCAGTTATTACATAGGGAAGGGGATAGATCAGGTAGACTACTCGCGTGGTTGTTAAAACGTGAACGCCCCCCTCCGCTGATACTTACGTTGCGTCGCCCTGAGGGTGGTTCAGTGAACACACAGGCCGGGGTTAACAATTCTATTTGATCACCTCGTGGCCACGTATAGCGAAAATGCAGGAGACGACCCAGACGGATGTGCTTTTCTCCGTGGGGTCCTGCTCCCGAGGCTCTCGGACGACCAGTGGAAGGATTTAGATGCAGAGTTAAGGTTGGACGACCTTCAGGAGGCCCGGAGGGCGATGGCCAGGTGCAAGGCGCCGGGCCCGGATGGGCTCCCTGTTGAATTTTATCAAGCATATGCTGATATTCTTCCACGACTTCTGGATACCCTGCGGGAAGCCAGACAGGTGGGAGCTCTCCCCCAATCCATGCGTGTGGCGCAGATCGTCATGCTCCCCAAGCCCGACAGGGACCCTGAGGACCCTGCGGCGTATAGACCTTTGTCCATGTTGGGTGGGGATGCCAAGTTATTAGCTAAAGTCTTGGCCCTTAGGCTACGGAAAGTGGTGAACTCCCTGGTCCACGAGGACCAATGTGGGTTTATGCCCGGGAGGGGTACGCACATGAATCTACGCAGGCGGTCACATGTCCTCCACTCGGTTGCTGACATGGATCTCAGGGCAGCGGTGGTCGCCCTGCATATTGAAAAAGCCTTTGATACTCTTAGATGGGGCTACCTCTGGGAAGTATTGCGGAGAATGGGGCTTGGGGATGAGTATATAGCCTGGGTTAAGCTCTTGTACCAGGTACCGATGGCCAGGGTTCGGTCTGGGAGACATGTGTCGGAGGCCATTAAGATCGGGAGGGGCACACGGAAGGGATGCCCATTGTCTCCGTTGCTGTTTGCCCTGGCCATGGAGCCTTTGGAGATACGCTTGCGTAGAGACATGGAGCCATGGGGTGTGAATGTGGATGGCCGTATGCATGTGGTTTCCCTATATGCAGGCGATGCTCTCCTCTATATATGTGAGCCGGAAAGAGCGATTCCCATGGTTCGGGAGATATTACACCTGTTTGGAACTTCCTCGGGCCTTCGTATCAATAGTCAGAAAACCACCCTGTTCCCACTTGCGGCTTTGGCAAGGGGGGAAGCTCATGACCTCCCAGCAGTTGGTATGGATTGGAGGTGCGACCGCTTCCGGTATCTTGGACTGCAGATTGCACATAGCCCAGAGGCCCAATACGACCTGAATATGGGACGGTCTTGGATGGCCTAAAGGCATCAATAACGTTCTGGAATAGGTTACCCCTGTCGGTTATGGGGAGAGTTGCGTTAGCAAAAATGGTGTTGCTGCCCTGTTGTCTGTATGTGCTCCAGAACTCCTTTTGCAAAATCCCAAAGTTGACATTTGATACTCTGAACAGCCTCTTGATATCCCTGGTCTAGGCTGGAAAGCGGAGCAAAGTCAAATCGGACATATTAAAACTAGATATGGATGGGGCGGCCTAGGGTTACCGGACCTGCGTCTGTACTACATGGCGGGTTTGCTGCAATATGCTGCGCAGTGGTGCATGGGAGAGCGCACGGTTGAGACTGAATTACTGGGGAGCAGGAAAGAGGGGTTGTAACTCCAGAAATACCTAATGATGGGCTCGAGGGTCCCGAAAACGTGCCCACATATAGTTCGCCAGGTTACTGAGGTCTGGGAGCAGGCGGTGCATTGGGTGGTTAGAAAAGCCCCATACGCTAGCGCATTACCGCTACAATGGTTACAGGGTTTTTGGAGAATACAAGGGGTCATGGATCTCTCAAAGTGGTACGAGGGAGGTTGTGCGACGGCTGGAGATTTATACCAGAATGGTACGTTTATGACCTTTCAAAATGCACAAGCCTAGTTTCAGGTGCCACCAGGACATTTTTTACAGTACGCCAAGATATTGCATACTGTCCGGGAGATGTGGACAACATTTCCTGACGAACCAGAGGAGACCAGTACATTGGTGACTCTGCTGGACCCAGGTTCCATATACAAGGCCTTGAAGGCGGATCGGGGCTCGAATTTAGACGGGGCTAGGGCACGCTGGGAAGAGGACCTTCCAACCCCTTTGACTGATAGCGAATGGAGGAGAGCGTTGGCACAGGTAGCTGAAGCTACCAGTAATGCACGATTTAAACTAATTCAATTTTATTACCTTCACCGCACATACCTGACCCCCCAGCACCGGGCTCGATTTACGCCAGGGGTATCTTCCGCGTGCCCGCGGTGTGGCACAGATCCAGCTACATTTCTACATATGGTCTGGAGCTGCCCCCGTCTGCAGCGGTACTGGCACCAAGTGGTGCAGTCTCTCGACACGGTGACTGCGATGTGCATAGATGTCTCCATAAAGCACTGCATACTGGGGGGTACTTCCGATACCTAAGAAAGGGACGAAGATGCGTTATAGGTTCACACTCTTGGGACTGGTCCTAGCAAAACGACGAATAGCTATTCGCTGGGTACAACCAGGTTCGCCTGCATGGAAAAAATGGAGGGAAGACTTACGGGAATGGGGGGTAGCCGAGGAGTGTCGTCTTAAGATAGTGCAAACTGATGATAATGTGGAGAGTGATCTCCTGGAATGGCGGCAAATGTTAACCGCAATGTCCACAACAACGAATGAGAGCGAGACGGATAGCGCGCATGGCACACAGAGCACCCTACTCGTCTCAACACACCCTGAAGAGCCGCCGTTTCATATACCTTCTCACACCATGAATGCGTGATTCGCATGCTAGTTATGAGTACACCACCAGCTTTCTACTACTACTAAGGTTAATTTGGTTGGGTCGCCTGTCTGCTGCTGTCACGAGGGTAGGGGAGGGGGGTAGGAGTTGGTTTGGGGAGGGAACTTAATTTGCTAGTTGGGATCATTAGTGTTTATTTGTTATGTAGAGTATAGGTCCTACGAACATAAAAATATAAACTGCATTTGCACTGTTATAATAGATTAATAGCACGCGCACATGATGGTGAGACTGTGTGAACAAGATGGGATAGGTGGGCATCACAGATTGTATATTGCTTATAAGATCCTTAATTGTATATGCATGTCCCTGGTACCTGATGCAGGGGATGCGGTTTTCAATAAAAACAAGTTTTAAAAATTAAAAAAAAAAACCTGAAAGTATTCAAACTTATCAGCTACATGCGGTGTTTTACCACAATTAGAATGCGTGACCTGCAGATCATAGAGATCTCTGAAGTATATCCATCAACTACCTGAGCATCGTACACCTCAGGGATCACAGAATACACATAGATCTTTGAAGCAGATGCCATAAGACCCTAAGCTATTGTAAAATGAGTTCTTCTGTAACTAATAAAGAACAGCTAAAAAAAAAAAAATGATAACGAGGCAGGTGACGCGGCACGCACGCCCATTCCAGGAAAGAGACAGTTAATGTGATTCTGCACTCTAAACAGTTGCCTGTGCGGGTGGATATGAAAATTATATTTCCACTGAGTGCCAAGCGCTTGGTGCCAAGCAGCCTTCGCGGCGGTGCTGCCTGGCATGTCTTTTATCCCCTAATTAAACCCCCGAGTGCCGTGCCAGATGGATGCGTCGCCTGCACTGGGAGGCTGCATAGTGCTTCCCGTAAGGAAGCCCAGGGAGTGGCGGCAGGAGGGCGCGAGGCTGCCCCGGATAGAAGCAGGCACGGTTAGACCACCCGTTCCTGCCAGAGACACGACCACTGAGTGTGCCACTCCTGGAGGCCCCTGCAGAGGTAAAGAGTGAGTCACAGGAGAGTGAGCGCCCTGTATGAAGAGAGGGAAAGGGTTAACTGGAACTGAGGCAGGAAAGGGGAGAGGTCAGTCAGAGGGCCAAGAAAGAGCAAAATGTTGGAGGAGAGAGGGCAGCGAGAGAGTGACGAGAGGGTGGTGAAAAAGAGAGAATGAACGGGGGGAGGGCGTCGTGAGGGAACGAGGGTGTCGAAAGAGAACTAACAGAAAGAGGGATCGAAAGAGGATTCTGAACTGCAGACCACCATGAGGCAGAGAGCCCACCCTACCCAACTAGGTGCCCAACTGAGCGGGGCTAGCGCTAGAAGAGCCCCAGGGAGGGCAATCAAGGAGCAGTGAGAGTGATTATAAATCTAGACCCTGGCACCTAACGCCAGCATCGGCCCGTTGACTGGCAGTCCCAGGTGTGAAAGGGAAGGGGGTGAGTGAAAGGGAAGGGGGTGAGTGAAAGGGAAGGGGGTGAGTGAAAGGGAAGGGGGTGAGTGAAAGGGAAGGGGGTGAGTGAAAGGGAAGGGGGTGAGTGAAAGGGAAGGGGGTGAGTGAAAGGGAAGGGGGTGAGTGAAAGGGAAGGGGGTGAGTGAAAGGGAAGGGGGTGAGTGAAAGGGATGCTGCGTAACCCCTGACAGCACAGTGATGAGGGGAGGTCTCACCTGTGCTGGCAGAATCCAGGGAGATAACGAGGCGTCGCTGACTCCGGGCCAGTGCTTCCATCAGGGTCTTCTCCAAGAACTTACTCACCCCCCTTTCATGCTGACCCCTGACACAACCACCCCTCTCTCCCGTTTCCCCCTCATGTCCTCCTCTTCAGTTCTCGAGGAGACCTCCTTGGGGTAGCATCAGCCAGCTTTGCTGCGCGCGCATCCCTTCCACGAGCTCCTGGCGCTGCACGTGCAGCCCTCTTTCGTCTAATACTGTAATAAGCAAGGACTTCATTCAGGCCCACAGGTAGCGACGCGTCTACCTGCTGCTGCCATGGCCAAGCTTGTATGCCCATTACAGACTGGCCTTCATCGGCTTAAGCGGCATAAACTATCCAATACATGCCGAGTAATTAATAGCACATCACCACCTAATTCAACTTCCGACTTGAAACCCTCAAGTTCAAGAAAAGCTCTACGTTCAAGTACTCCTTTGCCAGCGTGGGCCCTAAGATTTGGACGTCTTCTGGCACACATTTGCTTTGTACATCCCTAAAAGTTAAAATGGAGAGTAAAAACAACAAGTACTCTCCAACTACTATCTTTGATCACACCATGACGGCCTGAAGACCAATGCACCGGCTACAGTGACGTGCTTTACGTCATGATCAATAGATTCAAAAGCTTGTCTGTCGACTCAACCTTTCATCCTTCCGAAATCGATAACATGAGTACTACCACCGATTTATCAATAAACATCTCCTATTAAGTAACAAGATACCTCTGAACGTTCATTTTACAAATACACATCATAACATTAGAGGATATCTCTGCTGAGCAGAGCAAGAATGCACGTGTTTGCATTTTACGACATATATCGGGTTTAGGGTAAACCGTTAAGTTCAATGTTACTTCTACAGTCAGCATTATAAAGCCGTCTACCATAGGTGTTTATGTATCACATCGCGCACCTGATTTGATGCGTCATTTTTATTTACCTCACACTCATGTTTACTACACTATGCCTCCGTGGAGCTCTCTGCCTCTCGCGCTATATAATAAAAACAAATAAACTGGCGTGCCAGAAAGCAAACCCATAAACACAAGCCGAATCTGACGTCATTCTGTGATGTAGCCCCGGAGTCTTCTACACAGCCAGCCCCCCCACAGCCAAAGGCATTACGATTCTATGTCAGCGACAGAACAGGAGTCATACCGATTCCAATAACACACGTTGTCTGTCTATATAGGTTGGTTCCACCAGTACGCCCTACCCTTTAACCAGGAGCACACAACCTGCATCGGCAGGTGCGCCGGGACTCGGGGCCCGTGTTTTACAGTCAACAACTTGCGCACTATACCAGGTCTACTCCCATAACATGGCGTTCTGTTTCCAAAACAAGGCGCCGAGGCAGCCCTGAGAGCTGGAAGCCGCCGGTGATTTATAGAGCCGAAAGCAGCACTTAATGAGCGCTAAACAATCGAAATATGTCTTGGAAACGTTTCCGCACAAGCAATGAAAAATTATGAGTTGTGAGCGGAGCACCGCTTTTTTCTACTCTAAGTACTTTTAATGATTTAGAACAAAAAACAATCAATTTAGGCCTTCGCTTAGAAGGCAGTGCCGAGCTGCACTCAACAGGAGGACCTGGGTTTAAATACCCAGAGTGGCCACTGGGAGCGCGATGCAGGGGTCCCGTTAACACAGGTCCCCTACCTACACAAGATGGTGACTACGACAGTGCTGGGGGCTTGGGGGAGAGGCCCTGCTGAGAATGGCAGCTGTTTCTTTGTTAAGTGGCTAGAGCAGGGTGAGAGGTGGGCTGTGGAGGACGTTCAATGCCCAGGATAGGAGCAGAGGAGACATTTGTGGAGGGCTGGGGGGCTTAGATGTGCCTCATGATACAGAGGGGGACTTACCAATGTGTTATAACCCTGGAAAGACAGCTCAGTGGACTAATGCATCAGTTGTAAAGATCCACCTAGAAGCTGAAGGTTCGACCCAAGGCAGCACCGCTCGGTCTTTCATGCTTCTGAGGTCGATCGAGTAGTATTGTTAAAAGCAAAACGACAATCGTGAACATTACCTGCGCCATCTTGTCTGGTGGAATTCTATGTGCACATAAGTTGCAGTCATTTTAATCTATCACAGCCATTTTGTACTCTGTTGGTCACCTTTGTTTCACCCTGCCCTTACTAGCATCCCTCTGACCCACCTGGTACATGTGCTGGGGGCTATAAACTCTATTTGCCGCAACAAACCTCAGCGCCACTTGCTGCCACAAACTCGTTTTTCCTCTCATCTCTGTTGTCAGGCAAACCTTTGGACACTCTACCCCTAACTGCACCTAGTTACACAAACAGGTTCCAAACACCAAAAAGACTCTTGCAACATGATTTATTGCACTACAAACAGCAAGACTTGTTGTTACCAACAATGGGACCTGTTTTTATCAACAGAACGGACTCTTAGATCTGGCCGGTCTTACATGTTTTAGACCCTGAAGCAAGGTCCAGCTGCAAGATAAGATTGTCTGTTTGACCTGGGTGGGAAGAGAATTACTGTTGGGCTTGTGTGACAACCTGCCCGGGGCGGGGACCCCAAGCTTGTGTAACCATGTTGATGAAACCAATGCATTGTGTCAAACCTGTATAAAAGGAAGAGCCAAAGGAGTTATTAGCAGAACACCTCCCTGAGACATCCCGGTGTCTCAGTTGACGTGATCTCCTCATGAGAAATAAACCTTTTTCTTGTTTTCCAGTTTCCAGCGATTGCCTCATTATTTTGATAGCGAACCCAAAGTGAATTAGAGGTGGAACCCTGCACCGGGCAGCATTGAGGGTCTTAGAAGACTCGCTGCCTTTCACAGTATCGAGTGGGTTATTAACATTTATTAATATCGCATAGACACCAAATGAATAGAGGCACCTATAAAAAGTGTAGCAATTGTTGTTAGTCATATTTGAATATTATTAGCCCACATGGGCCTTATCATTAGGCGCAAACCTGAAAAGAGAGTTTTACATTTTTTTTCACATTTGTTTTGCTAAATTTGGTTTAAAGTGGCAGGGGCTTGTTTGCTACGCCATAAAGTTCAGTCAGGTGAGGAAGCTTGCACCAAACCCTGGTTTCAAAACCAACCTCTTAGCTTTCAGACCACAACTTTAAGGCGCTGGGGACGCATGTGCACATGCTGGGGACGCACATGCCATATTCCTGTCACATGATATCAAGTTATTATTGTATTTGTATACATTTCCCATCATCATTGAATTATCACAATGTCAAATTATACAAAATGGATGCCACCATTGTTATCTAAACTTAGCTTCCACACACCATTGTAGGCAATGCAGCCCGGCCTCTTTCCTGCTCGTACGTGCTCACATGCACTCTTGTAGTCTCGCCTCCTCTTGTATAGCGCTCTATTGCTTTGTAGCTAAGTTGGCAGAATATAAATCACACGCATTTTGGGATCGGAGTTTTCTGGGGTCCCACTTCAGGTCATGTTAAATTCTCGCAGCTTGTCTCTGCCCAACCACTGCCCTGGCAGAACCAGACATAAGCTACCCTCAGATAAGTGTTGACTGGCTCCTCATACAGGGAGCAGAGCTTAAGACCCACCCTGTGTATCAGGGACCATCAAAAACAAGCATTGGTAATGCATCGGTTTCGTCTATGTAATGAATGAAAAGCTGTTTTCACCAATCATCGTCTGGGAGAAGGAAGGAGCTCCCTGACATAATGGGAGTGGAGAGGATGTGGCGCAGTGGCCAGAGCTGCTGACTCAAGAGCTGGGGATCCTGGTTCGTGTCTCGGTGGCGCAGCGCAAGATCCTGTGATTCCATGGAAATCACTTAATCTCTCCGGGTGTTGTTATATAAATATGCTGCAAGAGTAAAAGGCAAAACTTAATGAAAATATAGTTCCACCAAAGCGGATGTTAACAGTATTTCGGCGGGAAATGGATAAGAGAAGCAGACGAGGAACGAGCAATGATAAATGCAGGAAAATATGCTACAGCCAATAGAAATGGAGGTAAGGTAAATGGCACACACAGGAACCAATGAGAAGGCAGGAAAGAGGAGGCGGAATGTAAATCCCTTTTAAGTTTATATTAAAAACAATAGATTTCTCGAGCAGAGCGCAAACGCTGTGCAGGTAAAACCTAAAAAGAGGGCTCCACTTGAGGGTCAAGAGCCCTGGAATGGAATCAGCAGCTTCACGAAAATGTCATTAAAAGAAGAATCCTCCACTGAAATTGGATCAATAAGTCGTTCCTTGCCCGAGAGGAAACAATTTTAAGGATCCGCCAGTCTGAAGGTCTCTGTTGAATGCGTAAATTAACTGTGTATTATCGAGAGGTGATATGATTGACAGGAGGTGTCGGGAACATGACTGTCATGGACGCCACTGGCGCATGATGCTTGGGGTGACTGATGGAAAACGCCAAACTGCTTCAAAACTGGCACAGTTTATGACCTTCTATGGACCTCTGAAGATACCCTCTAAGTGCAACTCTCGTATAGAGCCGTCCCACTAGAGATTCCTAGGTATGCTTTGCAAATTTGGATATATTGAAAAAAATTCCACATACATATCAACTCTGAACCGGAGCCATTTAACCACAAACAGAGGAAGGAAAAGTGAAACAATATTTCTTTAGACCACTGAGGACCGCGCAGGAAGTGACATCACAGCCTCTGAAACCTAATAAAATAAAAGGGTAAGAAGACAGCTCCCACAAAATTACAAATAAACAACTTACAGCAGGAAAGAACAGACTGGAACATGGAGTGCAGGATTTACAACTGCTTCTGGCCCTGCCATACATTCCTGGTCCAGGGGGTGCTGGCCACAGGGTCCCTGCTGGAGATCCTGTGCGGGAGGAGGGTTTGCAGAAGGGCCCATCACAAGTGAGTGCTCCACCCGCATTGGTGTGGGCTCTTCTGGAAAGGACTCTCTCAGAATTATAGGGCACAACTGTGACCCAGCTGTCCTCTGAATGACATCGGTTTGAATCTGAGTTCTAGATGCTTCAAAGTGGTGTTGAAGAGCGCTAAAATGACACCTTCAAAGGTATAAAGTCTTGGTAGGGTTGAGGGAGACCCTCTGCAGGGCCTGTGCATTGTAGGTTTAACAAGCGGAAGGGATGCCTACACTGAAAGTCAAGGCGTTACAGATGAGGGCGCATGGCAGCTAGGGTCTACTTTTTGGAGCGACTAAGACAGACCAATAAGAGAAACCTGCTGGACCGGGGGCTCTGCTGTCTGAAGGCTTCCAAGTCTCCGCTTCACCACCCCTTGGGAGAGACCACAGTGGTGATTTTAGAGCGAGATGTGATCTAGAGGACAAGTTTATTACCTTGGTATGAGGCAATCAACTGTAGTGACAGCATCCCCCCCCCAAAATAATGTGATCCCAAACAAACCATTGGATTCCCAATCCTTGGTTCTCAGACCTTCAAACCTAGAAGTTACTATTTGTGATCCAATCCCCAATATTAAACAAAATATTAAAAGGGGACCTCAATATTCAGGACAAGATTGGGTAGTGATTCCTTGAAAGGGTAGACTTTAAAGTCAACGGGGCAGCCCCGCATGCTCCTAGATTTCTTGACAGTGTCATGTAGGCACTAGACTCCAACAAAACTTCTGGCATGCTGGTTAAGGCTCATCCGTCTCTCATAGCCTTGAAACTGGACGGTCAAACGTCAACAACTTAGAATCGCCAGAAAAGTTTTTATCCTTGGAATTACTCAGAATATTGTCTTTGACCCACTTACAGGAAAACCTTATCCGCGGTCCGCCCTCCAGTAGGAAAGTATGTTTCTTTCAGAGCGATCGCTGCTCGACATCTCGCCTAAACACTAGTGAAGCCTGTGAGATAGGGGGGTCGAGAGATTTCAGGACCTTGTGAACCCCAAAAAAGTGGTCGGAGATGGGCCTGTAGCAGACACTAACACGGCTCCGCGTCGTGGTCCATTTGTGGGCACAGATACTGCGAGGACGCAAGAGACCAACACACGAGTAGCTTTGATAACAGATCACAATGGTGCACAACCGGTCCACCCATCATCTTCAACTGGTCCACCTGCCATCTTCAAGTAGAGCGCATCATGTAAAGACGCCCAGAACACCAAAGCGCCATGAAGGGCTTCCTTCAAGGAGAACATACAAGTTACACAGGGTGGGTCCTACCCTTGGCTTGTTCGCCTTCCAGACTCAAACTCTGTGTGCCCCTCCACTGCAGAGCAGAATTTTACAACCTAAAAATGCACAAGACGTTCACTAGCCATGCACAGAAAATGGCGGCTGCAGGAGACTCGCTTAGCCCCCAACGCATCCTTCCGCACTTGAAACAGCACAACCTCCAGCACTGTAATAACTTTACTAATATAACTGGCCCACTGTAAACAAGGTCTATCATTTTTAGGTCTCGCCTGAGCCAGCCCATGCGCTGCGAGACATTTAGTTAGTGGATTTTTAAAGTGCTACCAGAAGCTTTTCCTGGCCTCAAGCTTGCGTTAGAAGCGCGTGCACATGCACGCGCTCAGCCGCCATCTGTCTTTCCTCCGTCTGGCCGTCATGGCTCATAAAGCACAGCGCTCTCCCAAGCGCCTCGCTCTGCCCCTCCCCCACCACAGAGCGAGTCCCTGCGATCACTTCCCGCTCACTTTTATTTTTTTCCCGCGGCCGCGTCAGTTTCATTTTTATATGCTGCTATACATACACTCCAGGAACAAATGACATTTGCAACCATGATTTACTTTTATAATTGTGTTATGCTGTAATAAAACCACTCAACTCCCCAGAGTAGTAACTCGTTCTGTAAAAACACATCCCGTTGCCAGCAATGCTTATTTTTGGGGTTCTCCTTTATTTTCCTTACTTTATTCTCATTTCTATTTTTGAATTAGTCATGCCTTCTGCATTTGCACCGATCAACTCTGTTTTCTCTTCTCCCAACATGGCCCCTTAACACACACTCATTGTCTGGAGTCTAGAAGCAGCGAGCCAGATTTCTCTAGGCGCTCGTGTTTTCCGGTCATGTAACAGGATTGGGAACTTGATTTAGTCCTCCGCCCTCCCCGGACAGCTGCTGCTTCGTGAGCTGACCTTTTCCGATAGCCCCAGCCGGACTTAAGCTTTGGACATACCTGCTTCGCTGGAGCCGATCATGTATTGACAGTATCTGTTGTTATCCACTTACTAGGTGAGTCAGAGACCCGATTTTATAATTTTTTCTTTGACTTAGGTCCCTCGTCAGTAAACCGTTCCCCTTATTTTGCGGGGGACTACTGGCCTTAGATCACTGCTGTCCTCACGTCTCACTCTTAAATCGGCATGTGATGCGATGTCATATTTGTTTTATTGTATAGGCTATCTAGCCATGGGTGGTTTCATTTTCCCATTCGCTCCTGCCGTGTGTTTCTTCTGGTCTAACTTCTCCTCTTTGAAGTCTTATTGGTCTTTTGGTTATATTTTCTGTGATCCCCCTTTTTATCTTCTTGGCTGCATGCCGTACATATTTCTATAGTCTTCTCCTCATTTTCCTCTGCAGATGTGGTGAATCAAAGACGTGTACCCTGTGGGACTTCTTGGACTGCCTTATCCATTTTCGTTGGATTCATTCTGAACCTTATTGTGTGGGATTCTTGTTATCCTGGAGGTAGTTATATCCCCCTTGTCTTTTCCTTCGATTGTTAGGTCTGTGGACTTTTAATATTTTGGTTGATTTGTTTCTATTTCTACCCGCGCGCACAAGATGCCTGTGTTTGTCGGCCACAAAGAATTTAAGAGCAACAAAAGAAGGCAGGACAACGTTTCTGATGTTTTTGTTACACATTGCTCCTACCTTCCTCCATTGTGCTGTATGGAGGTCATCTCTTTATTTGGCAAACTGTCATTTTCTTCTCTACCAACCAAACCCGCCCTGCTGCTTTGGAGGGAATGATAGCGCTTGCATGTATGGTGCCTGTTAAAGTCTGGCTTTGAGCAGCTGTCACATGTTCAATATACTTAGGGGTGCATTCAGCCAGCTCTCTTCAACCAGTCACCTGTTATTGTGTCATTCACATTTCGGTATGCCACTGCAGATTAAAGCATGGCCAATGGGTCAGCCCACTTCAACTATTGGCTAACTTCACAGCGATTAACTGCATTTTACCCTTCTACAAAGTAAAAAATAAAGACAAAGCAGAAGGAAAATTATTATAACTTTTCAACATGCTGCACAGCACCCATTCTGCCATACAATATACCTTAAAAACATTAGCAAAGCCAATCCTCTGGCTAAACACTTAGAGGGTCCTAAAAGCGAGACCTATTGGATATGCCAATGCTTGTTAGTATGTGTTACACCATCAACAAACATGTCTGGTTACTGCCCACTTACAGCACGTCGGCCATTACTGTATTCTGCCGCACTAGGATACAGGAGCGGAGATGCAGAGGTCAAACAATGTTCCAAAGATGCTACCAGGTGTCCAATGGGCCAGCAGGGATAAGAAGCTGGCCTCCTTGACGGACATTTGACAACTTAAACACCAGGCCACATATGTAGCATAACATGAGTACCATTGACTTGGGTAACAATAGACATCTGTTATTCAGTGCCAAAATACCCTTGGGTGAACGTGCGCTTTACAAATACACATGTTATCTTATGTATGTTACCTTAGCATAGCTGTTGCTTATACCATTCACACAAGACCTCTGGGCTTTAAAGAAAGTGCTGTGCATAGTTACAACTCCACAATATAAGAACACATTTAGTGATTACAACAGGTGTGACGGTAAATGGAGTCTGCGCAAACCATCCGCTAGAACTCGCTGGACACTTCTCTAGGGAAAAAAACCAGTCCATTTAAACCGACAAAAGTGAACTAAAAAAAGTGACTGTGTACACATGAAGAAACAGAGGACGCTTCACAACCTTCATCCACGGGAGAAAAAAAACCCAAATATAATTTGATGATAAAACCCTGAGCTGGCTGTTCAAGGAACACATTTTTCGCCGGAGAGCAGATTAGAAGCAATAACCCGGGAAGCTGTTCGATAGTCAGCCGGCATTAATATCAGGAGTCCTCGCCAAAGCCGCCATAAGGACTCGCTAAACCACGCAGAAACCCTACATCCGTGGAACACCGCGCCGGCCGCCGCGCGGAACGCAGCCCCTAATACCGGCAGCTTATCCGAACAAAGGCCAGAACCAGCCCGCGCACCAGCGATTAGCAGAGTGGCGGCTCACGATTATTAAAAAATGTTGGAAATAAAAGAAAAATTTAATTAAATCCACCTCTAAGTCCTAGGAACAGTTTCTGTCTGCGGATAATGGAAAACCGAGGCTCTTTGGAGACTGACCGCATGTTCCTAATGTATTTCCTTTATTTCTATGAATATATATGCGCGCGCCCAGAGGCCTGGATTCGCTGAAGGATCTGATATTATGCCAGTGAGAGTAGGACATTTAATACAGGACAAGAACTGAGTAATTCCAATGTGAGCGAGCTATGGGTGAAATACAATGGCAGGAGGTATGAAGGATAATAAATGCCTGAGGTATCGAGAAAGTACAATGTCATGAAACAACTGCAGTGAGGAGAGGAGTAAACATGCTCTATGAGTTGTGCATGGGTCTTTGCTGCTGCAGGCAGGCCCAGTGCTTTAAGTAGGAACAAAAGGGGGGGGATTTAAAAGGGGCTTGGTCAAAGAAAGATAACTAGAAATCCTTTGCAGAAGGTGTGGCCTATGTAAAAAAAATGGGCGTGGCCTAAATCATATGAATCCTGTATTTACCACTGCATGCTTTCTTGTCAGTAGCTGGTTGCCTCGGTTTTCTGTTAGTGTATCCAAATACATCACAGAACTGCAAACATACTTAAAACATGCTAGACCTATTGCCCTTGCCTATGCTTGTTAGCACAGATTTTTATAGAATATCAGATAAATGATTAAAAACTATAATTTTTCCCTATGCCTCCTACCAGATCTTGCTCTCAATGGCTGTATTTTCTCTCTGTGCTTTTGCATGTACTTCTTTTTGTCACCTTCTATTCACACACTCTCTCACACACATCACCTGTGCATTCAAAGACAGAGGTCAAATGTCAGGCTCTCTCTTCCAGGGAGCTTGGTGTTTATTTTTATTTTTCGGACTTAGTGAGAGAATGTATGCGACAATCCTGCTGAGTGCCCCTGTAAGAGAAGGTGTAGGATTTTATTTTCTGGCATACAACAAAAAAAAATATGAACTGTGCTGATGTTTCAGAATATATCAGAATTAGTACAAATGAAGCACTTTTTTTGGAATTCTGAAGTGTTGCGGAAACAAATATTTGAATATGATCAAAACAATACACTAGATGATATTTGCACACTCGTTTGTGTGCAGTGAAAACTGTATTTTGGTGCAAATGTAATGGTCATTTCATTTGAAAAATGTGTTGTCAGTAATGACAATGCGGTATCACACCACATACTCCACACTACGCCACTCCACGCCCTTCGACTCTAAGGCAATCATTTAAGGCAACCCTTGGCAATCATTTAAGGCAACCCTTGACAATCATTTCTACTGGGGGTTTAAACTTACTTCGTTTGTCTTTGAAATCAGTCTATGATGACACTGCTTGGCCTCATATTTCCTTTTTTGTAAGTGTACTTATATTGTCTCTGTTCGTATACGTCAGCTTTCCTCTTTGTACAGCGCTCTGATACCCGGTTGGGTCTTGTTCGCGCTTTATAAAACTTTTCAAATAAAATAAAATAAATAAGGCACTCTGCAACACGCCATACCACTTGATTTAACGCCACTTACCGCACTCCACTCTACCCCACTCCAATCTATCCCGTTCCACACAATGTACCCCAATCTACCCCACCCATTTCGCTACAATCTACCCATATCTACTCCACTCCAATACACCCCACCCCCTCCAATACACCCCACCCCCTCCAATCTGCCCCACACACCCTCCCCAATCTGCCCCAATCTACACCAATCTACCCCATCTACCCCACTCCATTTCAATCCACTCCAATGTACCCAAATATACCACGCTCCACCCCAATCTCCCACGCTCCACCCCAATCTCCCCTGCTACACTAAATTCTACCACACCCCACCATAATTACCACACTGCACCCCACTCTACACCACCCCACTAAAATCCACCCATGCCACGCCACGCCACGCCACCCCTCCCCACCCCAATTCACCCCACAACTACTATAAGTGAAATCCAGTGATACAAGGAAACACGAACGTCTTGGAATGAATTAGTTGATGGTGGTAATGGTGAAATTGTGACAGTGGTGGGGTGCCGAGCACCGCAGTGAGTGAAGGCGGTAGTAGTATCTCACCGAAATCTCCAAGAACATATTCCCAAGGCCTGTAGGTCACGTGCTCATTGACAGTCCAAATAAACCGTCATCACATCTTGAGCAAACGCTCCATGTGCACACGCACGCATCTGTAAAAACCAACAAATCTAAACAAAAGGAAAAGAAAAAGAAAAAAGAAAGAGCCGAAGCTGGTATCAGCTGCTTCGGTTTGAGGAGAAGGGAGGGCGGGCTCTGAAAACAAACATATTAACTCTGCGAGGACTGCTCGACAGAGAGAAAACAGATGCCTCAGCCAGGAATACACTCCTCGTCAAGGCTGGCCCGGAGGGCACCCCTGGGTGGTGGGGGACTGGAGTATGTGTGTGCGTGGGGGGGGGGGGGCACTAGTACAGAGAAAGCCCATAAAACGCCGCCCTACCGCACACTGACTGCGCCCTACTGTACAACAATAGCAAAGTTAACAGTACACAGGTCGGGAACAGTCAACCCGAGTCTTGCACAAGACGCCCTCCTAATGGCCTGAGGGGGACCACTGGCATGAAGGGCTTTTGGCAAAGCAGTTGTATCTCCCGACCTCCCCCCCTCCCCCCCAAATAAAGGGGCCTCTCATCCTACGAGTGTAGAGTGTAAGACTCTTTCAAGAGAGTCCCCGGAGTAACTTGATTCCTGGTGAGCGAGACGTCTTCTAGGGCGTCAGATATAGGTCTTACGACACTAGGCGGATGATACACTGCCTATAAAACAAGCACTGGCAAAGACAAAAGGTCTGGCTCATGTGCTGACGCATGCAAATTGCTTGTGCACACGTCTGTTTTTGCATGTGTTACCACATTAAAAGTCAGACCACCTATGGGCTCTGCCAATGCGGATTTTTATTTTAAGCACCTAAATTATGCACCATTATCGAGGAGGTTGATTGCAGAAACGCGTGCAAAAAGTCTTTATTTTTGTATACAATTAATGAATGAATTAAATAATTTAACATACGCTGACTGATTCAGCGTCCTTTTGAGAAGCGAACTAGTCCCACAACGCAAGCATTCCTTGCCGCAGAAGGGTGCACACTCACTGCTCAAGCCCCGGGGCACCCATGCACTATGGATGAAAGGCCGGCGCTCCTGCATCCGCATTATTATGGGCCGCGCGTCATCACTCGCCCGCTCTTCTGAAGATTGAATCTCAACATTTCATTTCCAAGGGGCTCCCAGGACCCCGAGCCCCCCCCCTCCCGCTTATTGCTCGCTTGATTTATGATGCATTCATGCCCCCCTCCCCCTTCCCGGTTGCACGGTTTGAACCCAACGTACAACGCTCCAACCGCATGCAGTTGCCATAGAAACCGCGGAGGTCAGGCCACGGGGGATCAGGCCGTGGTGGTCCTACCCGACCACTAATATCTAATAATTCCTTGCACGTGGTGAGGCGCTGAGTGCCGCGGTTAGAGGCATTCCTGGGCAGCAGAGAGGGGTTTGTGTATGTATGTGTGATTGGGTGGGGGTTGGGGCGGGGGGACACGGGGACGGGGCGTCTGCAGCAGTACCAAGGGAGCCTGGTCCTGCGACAAAACATTTGTACAAGGACCCCAGTGTTGTAGGACAGGGTGGGGAGAGTTGGGAGTTTGATAAGGACATTTTGCTCCGTCCCTTTCCTGATCCCACCGTCATTACGTCAGCATTTATGTAGCGCACTTCTATAATAGGTATGGCCTTGTAGCACTTTCAGGACCTGGGAGCCCGGTCTATACGGTTGTGAGAACTCATATAGGCTGCACTCATGGTGGCCAGCTGCCGTGTGTGGAGGCTTACTACGATGTAATGGCAGGCGCCCCTTTTCTTGTAAAGATTCCTCTCACCTTTTCCCTGGTCCCCCCCCTTTCCCGACTGATACAGTTTAAAATAAACAGTGTATTTTAATGCAGAGTGTAACAGAATGGATAGGCTATTCCGATCCCCGCATTTACAGACGATCGCTCATGGGTGCATCAGAGGGGAGCCGTTCTTCTTATAAGATGGCGTCCACTTGTCCAAATTAGGTAACGAACTCTTCATGGAGAACTTTCTTGCCTGGGTAGTTGGGTTAAAGGACAGAGCATGACTTTCAGTAGAGCAATAGGGGAAGGCCTGATAGTCGGTCAACTATGCATGCCTGTGGCGGTAAGGTCATGATTGGTGAGCTTAAATTTAAGGTCCTTAGCGGGCGGCGCCATTCTTTAATGGGGACGCCCAAAGGGGAGGGACAAGTGGTCTCTCATGGAACTCCAGGGGCAGGTACAGCCGGTTGGAAGGGTGCGGGGGGAGGGGAGTTACGCTCTCCAGTAGGCTGGTTGGCCACCCCGCACGCGCACAAGGGTGCAAGTAAACTGCGCATAACTGCAAGGGCCCCTTATGGAGATAATCTACGGGGCGTAGGGGGTGCTCGGGGGGGGGGGGCAAGTACCCTGGTTGGAGTACAGACATAGTTTGATCAGGATCTGGGGCCAGTGATTGACCTTGCCGTAGGCTCAAATAGGGATACGCAGAAAGATAAATGTTATTTGTTGTTGAATGCTTAGTCTAGGATAGGAATGTCGAAGTATTAGAAATATGTTAAGGATAGAAAACAAGACATATGTACCTATCAATGTAATGGACTTTCTGCGTATTGTGTAAATAATGTATATATAAATGTTTTTGAGTATTAAATTGTAATAAATACGTCCGGGGTTAACGACCCCTAATCCAAAACCCCTTGTGATAATGGATTTGACGCCTTAAGGGCAGTTGGGAGGCGGGCAAACTTTGGCACCGGGAAAGGGGCCATCAGTTAGGGGTGTAGGTCACGAGAGAGAGAGAGAGAAAGAGAGAGAGAGAAAAAGAGAGAGAAAGAGAGAGTAAGAGAAAGAGAGAGTAAGAGAAAGTGAGAGTAAGAGAAAGTGAGAGTAAGAGAAAGAGAGAGAAAGAGAGAAAGAGAGAGAAAGAGAGAAAGAGAGAAAGAGAGAGAAAGAGAGAAAGAGAGAGAAAGAGAGAAAGAGAGAGAAAGAGAGAAAGAGAGAGAGAGAGAAAGAGAGAGAAAGAGAAAGAGAGAAAGAGTGAGTGAGTGAGCGAGCGTGTAAGTTGGCACGCATTGTTGGCCATCACCCAACCAAAGGAGGCTTCTCTGTTAAAACGCTTCCTAAGCCGATTATAAGGCCAAGACGTCATGTTGTGTGGCAACATGGGTTTGCACAAGGAGGTTTTAGAACAGGTCTGACGTGATCTTAAGTGAGACAAGGTAACCCTTACGTCACCACCCCATCTAACCTAGAAGCAGATCACAGTGGCGAGGTGCGTCACACATACATTAGATCTTTACCTCCCAAAGACGCCACGATCATCACACTTTCTCTCCTGTCGAGCTTCATCCCATCAAGGCCCTTTCTTTGTCCCAATGAAAAGCCCAGATTAGTCGAGTATCATAACAGGCGCGCGGCCTCGAGGGGATGGTCGCCCATGCGTGTCCTCGTGCACATTTCCATGTCAATGGCCTGGAAGCAGGCCGCTTCTAACCCTCAACCGGGCAATTAGAGACTGTTCTTCGTATGCCCCCAGCAGGGGTCCGACTCCTCCCCCCCCCCTCCCAGAGCTGCAAGGGACTGCAATCTGCGCTGAGTGACAGCCAGCGCCATGCTGGCCTCCATTGGCGCGAGAAGGCAATTCTGCATGGCCCAAGGAGCTAGAGCAAGCGAGGTCAACTTGGCGCTTCGACGTCAGATGGGACCGGAGCGGGCAAAGAGTCCAACAACAGGAATAGGGTCACAATACAAGCAGCAAACAAGCACTAGGCAAGAAGAGCTAGTGCCAAGAAGCTGACAGCATTTATGTCCCGCACCAAGCAGCAAACGAGCACTAGGCAAGAAGAGCTAGTGCCAAGAAGCCTACAGCATTAATGTCCCACACCAAGCAGCAAACTAGCACTAGGCAAGAAGAGCTAGTGCCAAGAAGCCTACAGCATTAATGTCCCGCACCAAACAGCAAACACCAGTGCCAAGCAGTGGATTCAGGCGAGACCCGGCATATTTATTTCAAGCTTTTATATAGCACCTTGTCCCCTAACAAGTATTTAAAGCGCTTCACATAGAACCAAGCATTTTACAAGAGTATCTCAAGGTGCACCAAGCAAGGAGAAGCGATATGCTAGGGGTTGTGGGGAGTGCAAGGGTTGGTAGGATGGAACAAGGCGAGTCAAAAACATTAAACAACTGAATATATGTCATGTAATCTCGTCAGGTATATGACTAAGACTATACGTGCAGTTGACATTGAACGTTGCGTTGTGTGGGCTGCAAGAAGCTTGCTTCATCACCGTATAGGCAGGGCCACAGCAATTATGCGGCTGCTGCATTTTCCTAATAAATATGGATCTGTCAATTGCTACATAATCTACCATCTGCTGCATAACCTGCATACTTTAATTTTAAAAAATGCTTTCTAGCTCAAACATTCATAAAGTTAATAAAAACGAATCGACAAGTGTTGCTGAGCAGTAGAAGGCCCTTTGAAAAGGTTGACTGGCCACCTTTCTGTTGCTTATTGCTACATTTGGGTGTTAAACTGGTACTAATGAGGTGCAACCAATGCCCAGACAGTGTTAACAGGTGTAAAAATGACAAATTAATGAAGTAATACTATCACAAAATACGCTCCATAATTTGTATTTTCTTGCCGCATAATTTACCCAGCCATGCCCCATAATTTGGCCCTGTCCTGCTGCACAGTTCCAGTGGCTCTGCGTATAGGTAAGATTTGAAAAGGGTATGAGACTGGGCACCTAACACCGGACCACCAGGCCATATAGAGATGATCAAACCATGATGCTTACAGAAGGCATCACCAGGCAGTGGGAACAGCCAATAACAAGACACCTCAGGCAATGGGAACAGCCAATGACAAGACAGCAGGCAGGTCTAGCACTGAACAGCCAATGCTGGGCAGAAAATAAAAACAAGGTGACATTACGGACACTAAGCACATCCAATCGCAAGGCCACAAACAGTGGATAGAATAGGTCTGCTGATAACAGGGAACAAACACCATGTCACCTGCAGAAGAAACTGCCAAGCAGCTTAGCGACCCCTGGTGGTTTAATGTGGTGGAACCGTGCACTCTGGGGTCATTCTGCCAGGCACTCCACCTACAAGACTGAAGCACATTCCTCGGAGTGCAAATCCTTGACATGAACCCTGTTTTCATTCACTTTCTGCTGAAAGCAGGTGGAAGGCGGGACTTCCTAACTGACACGGCCTGTTATGCAAATAGGACCAATACCCCGCCTTTTACTCCACTGTGCCCCAAAAGACGACCACCCTGGCATAGACATCCTTCAAATGGAACAATCCGAAACCAGTGGGCAGCATTCTGAGGCATCAGGACCCGAAGCCCCCCCAATCCATGCGAGACCCCCTCCCAAAGCCCCCACGAGACAATGACGGGCAACAGCTGCTTTGGGAAGAGGGCCATGTTTATTACATAAGTAAACATAAACATGACATTTTTAACCATCATATCATTACTTTCACATATAGCAGTATACATCTAATAAAATTGGAAAAAACATTTTTCTATTTGTATGTACATAGGGTTGCAAAACATTTTCCAATCCAACAGCTAGATTCGATAAAGTCATACAATCATACAGAAACCTCCCATTCCTTACCCATCCAGCACTATGGTCCAGTCAACCTTCACCCGAGGAGAACCACACAGGTGTACCCCACCTGCGTCCTTGAGGGGCGGTCCCCAGTCCTCTGATCCTTGTCTGCAACCCCAGGGGCCCGCCCCTCTAACACCAGGCTGTCTGCGGGGCTCCTAGAATGACCATGGGCTGGAGCCCCATCCCCTACACTGACTATGTGCCCTTGCCCCCAAGCCAGTGTAAATATTCTATTTCGATATTCAGCTTGCCGAATACCGCCCACCCACCACCACCAGTGATGCCTTAGGAAGTTAGTTGGAAGACTCCCCTTGCTGTTGTACAGCGATCCCGGTGTTCACTTTTCCACCAATTATAGACCCAAAAAAAAAAAGGATAATTATTGGGGAAGGGTGGGTGGGTGTGCCGCCGATCCGCTTACGCAGTCGTGATGTTGAAAAGGAAGGGGCCTGGACCGATGCGCCCTAAATAGGCCCCTTGACTGCGAGGGTAGGAGCGGAGTTGAAGCACAAATCGCGCGCCACCGGTAGGAGTCACGCACCATCCTCCCTTTCGGCCAGAGAATCGGGACAGTCAGAGGAGCGGGACCAGCCCTCGGGGACCCCGGGTCCTAATGTCACGCCTGGTGAGACGTGGCACTCCACCAGTACTGCCTGCTAGGTCAGGGGAGACATACACAGAGTGCCTGGTGTCCTGCGCCCTTCCGCCTAGGACCATCTTAGATATTTGCAGCTCAGTGGGTTTCCGCATGCACACTGTCTCTGGGACAAGTCTTGGAAATGCACACTGGTTGCTGCACAGCATCCTGCCGAGGAGCACGGGGCTGGCAGCTGGCAGTGTGTCTGCTGGGTCAGGACGCGGGCATATACACCGCCTAGGGTCAGAGGCATAAAGAAGGCTGCCGCAGCCCCAGCAGTGCGGGGTGGGGGAAGCGTTTCTTGTTTTGGAGGGGGCCCCCTCACCCTCAGTCTAAGCCATGTCATTGCATGCCTTGCAGAACGGTGCAATGGCATGGAATAAGAAATAGTTAAACACTGGGGGAAACAGTCTGCTTTACAGAGTAGGCCCCTGCAAGGGGGGGAGGGCAAACATTCAGGGGGACCCCATTGAGCCCAAGACCTCTGAATAACCTGTGCGATCTGTGAGACACAGGGTCCCTCATCTCATTTTCCGGGAGGGGTGGGGGGGCATCATTTCGCGTTACGCCACTGCCTCGGTGGCAGACTCCCTGTCCACCAACACTCAGTCACACCGAAGGTGCCAAGCTCACCCTTTTACAAACATGCAGTCAAACACAAAACCCCACGTGATTGGCTATGTTGGCATAATTTGGTCTTCAGAGTCCCGTTTCTTTAGAATTCGGGAAGCTGCCTCTGTGGCCTGCAGCACACATGGAATCAGCGCTATTCCGTATGTGAACGGCGCATGCGCGGTGCAAATGGACAGGGCGGGACTCTGCTTCCCAGATGATCTTCCATGTAAAATATTTCCACGATTTCCGGGTTTAATCACAAGTTAAACACTGCAGGCTCAAATATGTATTATCCAGGGAGGGGATGTGATCCTCTTCAACATGGCGCCACGCTCTCAGATTTTTATATGTCCGCCCCTCCCACTCCATCAAACATTGCCAAACCGGCCGATGACCTCTAACCCCCATCACTGCATCTGTGGAAGGAAGGGCCTGCGTGTTAACACCACCCCTCCCGCGTCAGAGTTGACCAGGAGCTCTTAGCAGAGGGCAGGTAACCACGCCAGGTCCCTTATCCTGGCTACAAAGGCACCGGACGATTTAGCCACTGCATAATGAGATTTAACCATGTCCTGTGCTCTGGGCAAGTTATTCCGTGGGAGCCTTTTTGAAAAATGCACTTTATTGGCGCAATTCTACCGCTTTTTAGGTTTTATTTATTGACAAGTGATTGCACTGCCTTGTTTATGATAACTTGGATTACGCTTAATTGGGTTTTTCTTTCTTTCATTTTTAAAAAATCATTTTCTTAGTATTTTATATTCATTTTTTTAGATGAAGTTACTGATGGTTGTAACACTATTTTGAAAATATTTGCCTGAACTTTTATGATTATATCTTTATAATCGAATAAATAACCATCGATTCATTGGGCATGTGTTCTGTGGGCTTACTGGCCTGTGCTGTTCGCACGTGCTGGGTAAACCACTGTCCCATGCTGCTGGTTTATGTTGAGTAACCCTGCGCCCCTGCGCTGTTGGCATGCAGTGGGTAGACCAGGGCCACTGGAATTATGCAGCAGGATAGGGCCACATTATGTGGCAGGGTGAAGTATGCAGCAAGCAAAGACCAATTATGCAGCATAATGCCGCACATTTTGTAGTCTTAAATCCGTATTTTTGTAAAGCGCAAACTACTCACCCTTACGGGTCTCAAGGCGCTGGGGGCCGTCATGGAAATTAAGTGAGCTATTGCCCAGAGTCACATGGTGCTGAGCTGAGCTGCCGCCGGAGCCGGGGATCGAACCGTGAGCCCTGTGCTCCGAAGTCAGCTGCCCTGGCCGCTGCACCACACCTCTCCAATTCTTAATACTTCATTATATCGTCATTTTTAAACTTGGCAACACTGTCTGGGCATTAATTGTACCTCGTTAGCACCAGTTTAGCGTCTAAATACAGCAATAACCAACAGAGAAGTGACCAGTCCAGCTTTGCAATGGGCCTTACCCTGCGCTACAACATGTGACACTGCATTTTTAGTAACTTTTGAACCGTTTGAGCTAGAAACATTTTTTTTGTTAAAATCTGCAGATTATGCAGCAGATGATGGATGTGGCAAATTTATAATTATGCGAAAATCGCTGCGTCAGCACAATCGCATAATTCCAGTGGCTCTGGTTGCAGGCAAGCGTTGGTTAAACTAAAAGCCTTAGTCTGCGGGCATGAGTTGGGTAACCCTCTGTGCTGTTGGCATCTATTGGGAAAATAACAATTGATGGACAGAATGCAGAACAATGTCATACATTCACCCCAGTACAGAGATCTGGGCCTAAATCCATCGTTTTTTTGCTCACCATTCCAGTTTGGACCCAGCCATATGCAAATTAGTCTTGACCCTGCGCCCAATGGGAACAGTCCAGCCCGAACTGCCAGGCCAGGTCCTCCCTGGACTGGAAACAAGCATCCTAGGACCGGTTTCGAGCACGGGACCCACGTCTGGGCATACCCGTCCCACTCGGGGTGACAAATGCAAAAAGAACAACTGATGGACAGAATGCAGAACAATGTCATACATTCACCCCCAGTACAGAGATCTGGGCCTAAATCCATCGTTTTTTTGCTCACGATGCCATTCCAGTTTGGACCCAGCCATATGCAAATCAGTCTTGACCCTGCATCCAATGGGAACTGCCCGAACTGCCAGGCCAGGTCCTCCCTGGACTGGAAATAAGCATCCTAGGACCGGTTTCGGGCTTTCAGCCCTCATCAGCCAGGATACTGGGGGTGAGTGTTTGAAAAGTTTCAGCAATCCGTCCATCATCTCCTTGTGTTTGGCATCTATTGGGAAGCACATGGTACTGAGGGCACGAGCTCAGAATACTAGGTGTATTCCAAGGAAAACCATAGCCCTGCACGGTCAGCATTTTAGGCTGGAGTATGCAGTAGAGGTGCTAAAGAGCAGAGATGTGTTTTGCACGACACCTCCCAGCCAATGCAGCCCCGCCCACTGGCGGCGGTTGTAGGGGAGCCGAGCTTGCCTCAGAAGTATTCAGTGCTTTGTACACGGTTCACTTTAGCCCATTGATAATTATGATTTATTTTTATGTAGCGCTTAAAACAGCAGTTTTGCTCTTTCGATGCGCTGTAAATAACAGGCGTTATTGACATCTAATTTCATTGTACTTTCTTTGCGACAGCCTTGGAAGGATCAGTGGGCCGTGGTGGGACTCAAGCTCGTGACCGACAGGTCACCCCAGAGGTCCCCAATGAGGGCCTTGAGCATCAGGTGAAGGGGACCCCGAGACACCGCTGCTGGACTGCCCCCTGGGGTGCACTACGGATGAAATGCTCTGATCCTACCGCGAGGTGTGGGTGGGGGGAGGTGACGAGGAGGGAATCTCGATGGAGTGTTTATGAGGCAAGTTCTGTGGGGCTTCAAGGGTGCAGCAAAGCTATGCGGAAACTGGCCCCTTTGTATTTGGCCCACTTAGACCGTTTGTTGGACTGGGTGTAACGCCTCAATCCTTGCCTCATTCCAGGTTAACCCCAACACTAAAAGTTTGTTACCACCCATATCCATCCCTCCATTGAACAAGATTTCCTCGGCAAGCGTACATCAGCCTGGCTGCGCCGTACGCGGCCCGTCTGACCCGGGTGGCACTCCAAGCCGAGGCCTGAGGCCGCAGTGTACAGCTGTCAAAACACGCACCCCCTCCCTCGACCCCTCTGCACATTCCCAGCCTGGCCCATTCATGCACGCTCACTAAATGGGGGGGTTTAACTGGGCTAATGTACCAAACGAGTCTCCTGGGGCCTGCCCTTAACTCGCTGGGGTTTTAAAAGCGCCTTCGAGAGGAGTGCGGACATATTTACACCCCTGCTCCTAGTGACAAGTATTTTGTATTGTGCAAGTTTGTACACTTGCATATACTGCTTATTAAAGAACGTCCCAGACGTGAACTGGGGCAGTGTGCACGGTCCAATTCTATGGGGTGCTTCTATTCTGAACAATTTGGCATACTTAAATGTTCGCCATATTTGTGTGAGTGTCAAGCTATACAGCGCGCGCGCGCAGTTTTTAAAACTCATTCAAATATAATAAAGCTCTGTCTTTAGTTTCCATTTGTACGGAAAATCTCATCCTACCAGTTAACCACATCCTACAGCGTGTAGTAGTTTTAGTGAGAGGGGATTTTAATCACCCTTCTCCTACCTTTAAGCAGACAACGTGTAATATTGCATGTCTGGCCGATTTTATTGTACAAAAACGTTTTAAAACCTGCATTTCACAGGAACCTCCACATGTGATTTATTGTCCATAATTACTAGACCTGATGTAATTCCTGTGAGTTGTGAATTTCATCCAAAGGAAGGTCTCCTTTCAAACAGTTCTTTGCTGTTAGCTAATCAGTCTCGAACCATGACTACTCAGTGCTTTCATAGACTCAAACCACACAGCGGACCTTCAGTTTTGCCTGTTTTTTTTAATTTTTTTAATCACTATTCTCAGCATAAAAAGTAAACAAAACTCGAACATTGTAATTTGGAATGGCGACTCACTGTTCACTGCACCCTGCAAACAGCAGCTTAAAAACTCTTCTAGAAATAAAGTGCAGCTTTATAACGCAACAAAGGGCCTTTACTAAAGCCAACCTTATCAACAAAGTGACTCAACATTTTACTGTTTTTTTTTTTTCACTGTAAGCATCTGAAGAGTATAGTCCAGTATTTGATTTGCAAAAACATTTTCTTCTTTGAAAAAGACACTTATTTCATGCAAACTACATCAAAATTAACACGGGACTTAAAAAATACTTAGGCAAACCACTCGGCGTTTGGTTTCGTGCAGTCCTGGGCAATTAAACTGAAATACAAGCTCCCAAGATCTGCCTCGTGGTGGCTTTTGTGCCGTCCACAGCCCTCTCCTCATTGAGTGCACAGGCAGCTGTCCTCAAACGTGTGTGGCAAAGGGCTATTCCCTCCTCAAATCCTGGAAACCACAGAAGCAAGAGCATTGACCAGTGGTTCGTGGACCCCTAGGGGTCCGTGAGGCCTACCCAGAGGGTCAGCGGCTCTTACAAAATTAAATTTATAAAGTATATGCAAATAAGGAAGCACAATTGGAAATATGAAAACGTTTTCTACATTCCAAGACTAATTAAACAAAATATTCCAATATTTGAGCATTTGATTGGGGTATACTTGAATTTTAATTTGTGTATTGTTTTGAAGTTCAAATCATAGAAAATACTTAGGCCAGGTGCCCCCAGCACGCAATAATGACGAAGTGGGGTTCCCCGGATTCCAATACCGATTCAGTGGGGGTCCACAGAAGTCTGCATGCTCTTTTCTGCTTCAGTCTTGGAGGAAAAGCTGCTGATATAAGCACAAGTCTTTCCCAAGGTGAGGTTAATCTTTCACGCAAAGAGTTAATGGTGTTTTCACTGCAGCCCCAACACTGTTGAAGCCCTTGGTTAGAGCAGCAGTGCAAGGGAAAGTTAGCCAGAGTTTCACCAAACAAGCCCCATCTTTTAAGGTGCATCCAAGCCCGCCACAGGGTCCTCCATGCTGTTGCACCAGCACTTGCACGCTCACCAGTGCTTCCATCTTCTACACTATCCTCAAATCTCTTCTCCCACTTCCCCTGGTGGTTTCCAATTACCTCATTTTGTATTACATTCTTTTTTTGTTTTTCAATCCTTTTCCCCAAAATTGCATTTGTTCCATTCGTTCTGATTTCTTCTTTTGGCTTTAGGTCTGGCTTCACAGTGCAGTTGTCTCAAGATGAACAAGTTACTTACCTTTAGTAACAATGTATCTGTAAGAGACATATATTAGTTATAGATTCCTTACCTTAGAACTACCCCCAGGCATCAGACTGGATCCGGAGAATTTTTTTCTTAGCAGTACCCCTGTGCGTCGGTAGGTGGCGTCGGTCGACTCCGCGTCAGTTGTCAGCGTCGTCGGGATGACGTTGCGGTGTCTACTTAGCCGCCGCCCCTGCGCGCTGACGTCAAATCTGACACGACTTTCCACACCAGAAGCGCAGAGCCATGCAAGACACTGATCACTGGTGCACAAAACTAGGGCCCTGCAAGGGAGTCCCTAACCCTAGAAGTCAGTTCGCAGAATAGGGAGGATGGGTGAGGCGGTAAGGAATCTATAACTAATATATGTCTCTTACAGATGCATCGTTACCGAAGGTAAGTAACTTGCTCATCTGAAAGAGACTATTAGTTATAGAGTCCTTACCTTAGAATAGATACCACAGCAATACCAACCCCAGAGGTGGGTCTGCACACTAAGTTCACACCAGGAAGTCCTAGAGAACAGAACGGCCAAAAAAAGCCGTCTCTCCGGACTTGGCTGTCCAGACAGTAATGCTTAGTAAACGTGTGCAGGGATGCGCACGTGGTTGCCTGGCAGATGTCAACCAGCGGAACTCCACGTCCCAATGCAGTAGTGGCTGCCATCGCCCTGGTAGAGTGGGCGCGCAGTCCTACTGGAGGTTCCTTTTTAGCCAAAGAATAACAGATCTTAATGCATAGGACGACCCATCTAGAGATGGACCTTTCTTGGCGCCCACATAACCTACGAAGAGTTGATCATCCACCCGGAAGTCTTTAGTGCGGTCAAGGTAGAAAGACAGCGCACGTTTTGGGTCCAGACGGTGGAGTCTCTCCTCCTCTTTGGAAGGAGGTAGGAAGAAGGTGGGCAATGTGATGATCTGACCTATGTGGAAAGAGGTAACACTTTGGGCAGAAAAGAGGGCCTAGTACGGAGGACTACTTTGTACGGATGGACAGCAAGAAAGGGAGGTCTGGAAGATAAGGCTTGAAGCTCACTCACCCTGCGAGCAGAGGTGATGGCAAGCAGGAAAGCAGTCTTCAAAGTAAGGAGGCGAAGAGGACAATTATCTAGTGGCTCAAAGGGAGCACACACAAGATAAGTGAGGACAAGATTCAAGTCCCACTGGGGCATTACGAAAGGAGGAAAGAGAGGAGTAATGGCCTTCAGAAATCTGTTAACGATAGGGGACTTGAAAAGAGAAGGCTGATCAGGAAGGCGAAGAAAGGCCAAATTGGCCGAAAGATAGCCTTTAAGAGTGCCCAGAGCAGAGCCCTGCTGGGCCAAAGAAAGAATGAAGAGGAGAACCTCTGAAAGAGTGGTGGGAAGGGGATCCACAGCCTTTGCTGTGCACCATGCCACAAATTTGTTCGATCTACAGGCGTTTTAGTGAAGAAATGCCTGGCTGCCACGATGACATTACAGACTTTGGGAGGAAGGTCGAAAGCTGTCAACTGTCGCCGCTCAATCTCCACGCAAGGAAGTGGAGACTGGACCGGTTCGGGTGGAGGACCGTCCCCTGCTGCTGCGACAGAAGATCCTTCCGAAGAGACAGTCAGATCGGAGGATCGATGGCCATGCTCAAGAGCTCAGGGTGCCAGACTCTTCGTGCCCAGTCCGGAGCCACAAGAATGACTTGGACCCGGTCACACTTGATCTTCAGCACTCTGGGCAGAAGTGGTACAGGCGGAAAGGCATACAGGAGGCCGCAATCCCACTCGCAACGAAAAGCGTAGCCGAGCGAGAGCCGCCTTGGAAACTCCAACACGCAGAACTGCTGACATTGCGCGTTCTCTTCGGTGGCGAATAGATCTAACCAAGGCTCTCCCCACTGCTGAAACAGACCTTGCACCACCTCAGAGTGAAGACGCCATTCGTGATCCATCATGCAGCGGCGGCTGAGTTCGTCCGCCCTGCCGTTCAGGGAACCTGCCAGGTGTTGAACCACCAGAGATATGCCCTGATGTTCCAGCCATGTCCAAAGGTAAAGAGCCTTAGGACATTGGGTCCACGACCCCACCCCACCCTGTTTGTTGCAGTACCACATGGCGGTGGTGTTGTCCGTGAACACCTGCACTACTCTTCCTTTGACAGACGGAAGGAATGCCTTCACTGCACGACGAATCACCCGGAGCTCCAGAAGGTTGATGTGGAGCCCGGACTACGCCGGAGACCAGAGGCCTCTGATCTCTGCCTCTCCCATATGGCCGCCGCATCCCAGGAGTGACGCATCCGTCACTACTGTGAACTCTGGTTAGGGAAGGGAGAGGGATCTACCGTTGACCCAATCCTGGTTCATGAACCACCACCAACTGATTTGCAGTCCCTTCCGAGATCTGAACGACATCAGAAAGATTCCCCTGGTGCTGCGCCCACTGGAACTTCAGGTCCCACTGCAGAGCCCGCATATGCCATCTGGCATGATCCACCAGCAGGATGCAGGAGGCCATGAGGCCCAGCAGCCTCAGGGTCATTCTCACAGAAATACAGGATAGAGGCTGAAACATCGGTATCATAGCCCGAATATCCCAGACTCGCTGCTCGGGAGGATAGACCCGAACTGCGCTGTGTCCAGAACCGCTCCGATGAAAAGGAGCTTCTGGGAGGCAATCATGTGCGACTTTGGCACGTTGGTAGTGAACCCCAGTGAATGAAGGAGGTCCGCCGTAGTCTGGAGGTGGGAGACGGCAGTCTGGGGCGAGCCCGCCTTCAACAGCCAGTCGTCGAGATAGGGGAAGACTGGAACTCCTGATCTGCGCAGATGAGCTGCGACCACCGCCATCGCTTTCGCGAACACCCGAGGGGCGCTGGTAAGGGGAGCACGGTAAACTGAAAATGCACTTGGCCTACCGTGAACTGTAGGTAGCGCCGGTGGGCAGGCAAGATGGGGATGTGAAAGTAAGCATCCTGCAAGTCCAACGCTACCATCCAGTCTCCAGGGTCGAGGCTAGACAAGACCTCAGCCAAGGTTAACATCTTGAACTTCTCCTTCCGGAGGAAGCAGTTGACGTCCCTGAGGTCCAAGATAGGACGCAGGCCTTTGTCCTTCTTGGGTACCAAGAAGTAGTGGGAGTAGCAACCACAACCTACTTCTGGCACAGGGACGCGTTCGATAGCTCCCTTGGCTAAGAGAGCTGTAACTTCCTGGCGGAGAAGGGCCAAATGATCCTCCGACATGCGATGGAGTGTTGGTGGCATGGAGAGAGGGGTAGTCTCGAAGGGGAGGGAGTAGCCCCTTCGGACCTTCGGACTATCTGCAAAACCCACCTGTCCGACATGATGTTGTGCCAGTGGGGGAGGTAATGGCAGATCCTGCCGCCCACTGGCAGCTGGTGGCCCTGAAAGGTCGGACTAAGAAGGTTTGGAGGCTGCTGCAAAGGGGGGCTTTGGCACACTGGCACACCCGCTGGCCCTAGACCCACGACGCTGGGTCCCACATCCCGGGCCACGCAGAGGCTGGGTAGCTTGCACAGCCCCATGGCTCTGGGTGGAATGTGGCGGGGCACCCCTTCCATAGCCACGAAAGGGGCGAAAGGCAGACTGCATGGGGCGAGAAGTTGCCGCGAGGCCCAAGGATCTGGCCGGAGGCCTAGAGTCCTTGAAACGCTTGAGCACGTTGTCCGCCTTGTCACCAAACAGGCGACGGCCATCAAAGGGCATGTCCAAAAGGGTAGATTGGACATCCCTAGAGAAGCCAGATGTTCTCAGCCAGGCGTAGCGCGTCCGGGCTACCGACGTAGAAACCGTTATACCCAGCGAGTCAACGGTATCCAACCCACACCGGATGGTGAACTTTGCTGCGTCTCAACCCTCAGCAACAGTGCAGGTATGCACGGCCCGGGCCTCCTCCGGGCACTGCGGCAGCACTTGCGCAACCGTATCTCACACCGTGTGTGTGTATATCGGCCCAAAAGACATGCGGTGTTCACCGACCGCAGTCCTAAGCTGGTGGAAGAAAACATCTTCCCAAGATGGTCCAGCTTCTTGGATTCCCTATCTGGGGGAGCAGTAGGGAATGCGCCCTTTTGAGGAGGAGGCTTGGACCACCAAGCTCTCAGGGGTGGGGTGTTGGAAGAGGAAAAGTGGGTTGCCCGGAGCCAGGCGGTGGCGTCGGACAATCATCCTGTCCACAGGAACCCCTGTGCTGGGCTTGGACCAAGTGCCTAGAAGGATGTCAGTGAGGCCTCATTAAAAGGCAGCAGGGGCTCCGAAGAGGCTGCTGCCGGCTGAAGCACCTCAGTCAGGAGGTTAGTCCCGACAGCTACCATAGAAAGCTCTGCCCTACACAACACCACAGCAGGCTCCCTCCTCCATAGCCACGGTAGGGGGAGAAAGCATACCAAGGTCTGGGGAAGTATCAATACCACTGGCATCACCCAACTCCTCTCGCCAGTCCGGCTCCTCAAGTTGGTCTGCTAGAGGGTCAATAGACCCCTCCCAGTCCTCCTCACCCTCCTCTGGCTGCCACTCAGGGCGGTAGGGAATGCCAGGGATGAACAGCATTACAAAAGTACCCTCCGGTACCGACGTCAGTCCAGCACCGTGTACACGTCGGGGGTGAGGCTGGGGTCAACGCCGGTTGGAGGCACAACCGGCGTCGAGGGCGCCGCCACTGAAATCGGCACCAGAGAAGGTACCGTGAGGTCGACCGGCACCGATCCGGACTCCGGCCTGAATCCTTGGGGACCCTGCGGCGCCGCGGCTGGAGCTCCCGGCATCGAAGGCCTAGGGCCCCCAGCCAAGTCCGTGGGGCCCGAAGGAGGGCCTGCGGAGTCGAGCTGCCCAAAGATGCTGTGCAGCGCTTCGTAAAATTGACGAAGCTGGGCAGGGGACGCTCTGGCTCCGGGAAAGGGAGGGAAGCGCAGAGCCGTCCCAGCTGGCTCCGAGGAAGGAGCCGGAGAGCGACGACGATCAGGGTCCTGCGTCGCGTTGCCCAACGGACGGGGAGAAGACGTAGAGCGATGATGCTTCTTCGCCTTCTTGTGCTTCAACTTACCCGAGGAGTGCGAAGACTTCGATGACGAGTGGTGATGGCTCCGCGACCAGTCCCGCGAGCTTCTCCTCGACCGGCGCGGAGCAGACTGCCGGGCCTCCAAAAGCTTTCGGGACTGCTCCCGCAAAGACTTCGGGTTCAGGGCCCGGCAGTCGGAGCACGACTTCGGGTCGTGGTCGCGCTCCAGGCACCAAAGGCACACGAGGTGCGGATCGGTAACCGACATCAACTTGTGACAGGAGTCACAGGGCTTGAAACCTGGCCGATGGCTGGACATCCCTCATGCACCAGGAGTCGAAGACTCAAAAGAAGTCGACAAAAGTCGAAAAAAGTTAGTCAAAAAGTGACTAAGGGGCAAGCTCTCTCCGGATCTGCGCTGGCTAGCGCGGGAAAAAAAATTACTGACGTCAGCGTGCAGGGGCGGCATCTAAGTAGACACCGCAACATCGTGGCGACCATGTCGCCGACAACGGATGCAGAGTCGACTGGCGCCTCCTACCGACACGCAGGGGTACTGCTAAGAAAAAATGTCTCCGGTTCCAGTCGGACGCCTGGGGGTAATTCTAAGGTAAGGAATCTATAACATAGTCTCTTTCAGATCTATTGTTACGTCTTTAAAATATGCATAGAGCAGGCTTTTGCTCCTTCCAGAGGAGTATTTCACCCTCACCTCATGCTATGGGCTGTTTGGTGCATCATTCTTTGTATCAAATGCTTCCACTGCAATACATGAGGGATTATTTCACAAAATACAATTGTCACACACACTATTTATCTTGTTAATTCACTGTATACAGAATGCTACACTCTTCTATTTTCACTGCAGTATGTTTTTTAATGTTTTTGTCACCAACATTACCACTGTCACCAGTGCCATCACCAACCACGGCACATGTGTATGCTTGTGTTTGCAAAAAGCCAAACCTACTGGCTTTGCCAATGCTTTTTTTTTTTTTGTTTCTCCCACATCCCCTTTTAATACATTTTTGCAATTCTGCTTTTGCTTTTCTTTTTAAACCCTTTCTCCAATTTCTCCTTTTATTTTACGTCTTCTCCAATTTTTCTTTTCCATTCATTCTTAAAAAAAACATTTGATATTTAGACTATGCACTCAAGACAACAGATAAAGCATCAGGGGTGACTCCAACAAAGAAAAACACTGGCAAACCCAATGGGTGTAGCTTTGGCTGCAACCTTTGAGCATTGTCAATGCTTGTTTTGACATGGTTTTTGTAAAACTTTATTGTTGGGAGAGCTGCCGGGCTCTTGACAATATATAGAAAAACATTGGCTAAAAAAAAAAAGTTTTGATCTAAAAAGCACATTTCCATGGTACTGTCACTGGCACTGAAGGGAACTACTTTTTGTTTGGCTGTGCTTCTTGTGAAGGAGCAGAATGCCATCACTCAAGTGAAGTTTGCCAAAGGTTTAACGAGGCTGACCCACTGCCCCATGCTCCTTACTGTAAAGGGTGGACGGAAAATGTGGAGGTCAACAAACCAATTGATTCCGAGGGCTGAGAGAAAGCCCACAGAAGTAAGTATATTCTATATAAATATAATTTTAATAAAGTCAATAGGTCTTGGCTAATGCCAGACCTAAACAAGCATTGGTAAACCAAAGAGGTCTGGCGCTGACTGGCCAAAACTTTTGGCTTTGCAGATGCTTGTTTTGGCATGGTTTGTGTAAAAACATTGTTGGTGTAGCCACTGAGCCCTCCTGCAGGACTTTTGTTTTTGGTTTCAAAAAGTACATATTGCCCGTGTAGTGCCAGACATTGAATGGAACTACTTTGTGTGTGGAGGTGCTCTTTGTGAAAGAGAAGAATGCTGTCACTCACAGTGAAGTTAGCCAATGGCTGATCCACTGCCCCATGCTGAATGCTGTAGTAGGTGGAAGAAAAATGCAAATGACCCAGCAGAACGAATGGACTTGGAGTGCTGGCTGAAAGCTCCTAAAAGGAAGTACATATACACACACACATTATATATATATATATACACACACACACACACACACACACACACACACACACATATACACATTATTTTTTTTACTAAATATATACATACTTATACATACATATATAATACCAGACTTCGAAACCGGGATTATCTGTAAAGGAGGGCAACAGAAGGAAATCAGCAAGGGCATATAAAAAAAAGAAAGTAGAAGAGATAAAGAAGACGACGAGAAAATGAGATGCAGAGAACAAAATGTCAAAAATAACGAGAAAATATTAAAGGAAAAGGGTTAGAGAAAGGACTAAAAGAAAGAAAAACAGAAGCGAGGGGAAGAAAAGTTAAGAAATAATGAGAGAGTAAAGGGGATAAAGGAGCAAGAGCACGAAAGGAGAATGAGGTGAAGAGAAACGAGTAACAGGAGGGCGGATTCGGACAGAGAACATGGAGGGAGAGGCAGCTAAAACAAAGGCCTTTTGTAGAGCAGACAGCTGTGTTAGTGCTACCCCACCGGCTCCTGGGCCCGGCCTCCCCTCCCTGCTCACACAGGGAGCCCTGGCATGGAAGGCATGCTTTTCACGTGACCCCATCTGACACCCCTCTGGGCTGGACCTTGCAGAGCACGGGGCTGTGTACACTGCAGGCCTCAGACGTGCACTGTGTATGGACGGGGTGTGGAAGATCTGTTCTCTCACCAAGAGCCTTGAACTCACCCCTTCTGCAGCCCCACCCCTAGGAATGTCCTGAACTAGCGCCTTATCCGCGCTCCCCCAGGCCTGCAGATCACCCCTCCCTTCTGCCTTCTTTATGCCTGTCCCCCTGACCCCCTCGCCTCATCTTTTCCCCTTCGATGCTCTTGGGCTCCATTTCCCTATGGGTTCCGGAGTAGCGTGCTACTCACCAAGAAAGTGCTGCAACACCCCATTAGGGGTAACAAGTGCTATATAAATGCAAACCTTTTTCCCTCTTCTATCCCTCCGCTATCCTTCTCAATCCAAATAACTGACTAATATCCACCACTCAAATTACTTTCATATTTCACTATACTAATTCACCACTAATCCTTTATGGGTTCCGGAATAGCGTGCTACTCAACGAAAAAGCGCTTCGACGCCTCGTCAGGGGTAGTAAGCGCTATATAAATGCAATTACAATACAATACGCCTCACAACTATCATGCTGGTCCCCAACAACCTCTCCCCCCCCCTCCCCTTTCAAGCTCTCGCCTGTCCCCTACCTTCCTTCGGGTATTTTCTCTATGCCCGACACCTCCCCACCCCGCACGCCCTTCTGACCCGCTCCCTCAGGCCTGCACACATGCTCCTCTCTTCTGCTTTCTAAACATAGACTCACCCCTCTTTCCTGCTCTCTGCTACAGGGCTGCCCCCCCTCTCCCCCACCTCTCCCTTCTGGTCTCCTGTCCTAGACTGACACGGACCGACCCCACACGCCCTTCTGTACTCTTCCCCAGGCGGTCATCCCCTGCCCACTGGCGTAGCAAGGGGGGGGCGGAGGGGGCGGTACGCCCCGGGCGGCACGAGATTTGGGGGCGGCAGGTAAATTTATCGCCAGCACCCCCCCCCCCCCGCACTTAGGCGCTCGGCGGCAAAAGGCAGGGACCGCCACGGGCGGCAGAGTGCCTAGCTACGCCACTGCCCCTGCCTTCCTCGGCTCTCTCCAGGAAGGCCTCCAAACCACCATCTCTCCCCGGCTCTCCTCTGTCCATGCTGGGGGGGTTCTCCAGGCCGGCCCAACCCCCGCAATTCGACCTCCTCTAGGAATGCACCCCACACCCCCTGCAGGGAGGTGCCCCAATGTGACATCAAGTCACCGCCTGACTCTACAGACTAACCACACACAAGGACATCATGTCCCAGAACATGCCAACAAACCTTTCACCCCCCACCGCCCCGCAAACGCCCCTGGGAGGCTGCAGCCAGGTCTTGGACTGAGGCCTGGTGATTCTTGCACTGTTCTTCACACTTCCCATACCGTGCAAATCACATTTACGGAAAGATTATCACACATTTTATCCCTTTCATGGATGGTATGTGTAATATTAACAATCACTACCTATATTATCTACTCCATGTCATTAAAAGCATGACTTCCTACCCATGGGGAGTGCCTGCCCCCGCCCCCACCCCACATTACATCCAACTGGTGTTAAACCTCTCTACACACATTTATGGACCCCAGGAGGATAAAAGGCCGAGACGGTAAATCTGCGAGATTGTGGCAGCATACACAACTCTCCACCAGGCACTCAACCCACCGAGCTTCCTTACTAGCCACCATTGTGCTGTAAACTTTTCCACAAGAAACTGATAGAATGGCGCGTTCTGGTTGCTATGGAAAACCCATGGAATGCATTAGCGCAGTAACTGGCGGTTCTATTTCTGCACAGGAAGTCTGGAGACCCACGGAAAGTTCTCTTAGATGGAAGGGGTGGGTAAAGGGGCGTGGTGGTCAATTCCCGTGCCCCTTCAAGAACTCGCTTGTGGTCGCGAGACCCACTGCATTCCTGCCAGACTGGCAAAGACTTCATTCGCAACAAAAACACGAAGTTTCATGCAGTACAGAGCGCCACGACAGCAGAAGGGCAGAAACCACAAAGGGGTGCAACACCCCCCCCCCCCCAACACATCAGAGCCTCCTCCTAACAGGAGGAGTTCCGCAAGAAGCTGAAGACCTGGATCTTCCTACAAGCACCATGTGGACCACACACCTGCACCCCTGCCCAAGCGCCTAGATACCCTCTCGGGTGATTAGTGCGTTATACAAACCAACATAATATAACGTACTCAAAGAGTAGGTCTTCCGTGCAGAGTTATGTAACCCTCCCCCATCCCCCCCAGAATAAAGAGTAATACTTCCATCCAATTGGGTACCCTAAAACACCCAGAGCTTTGGAAAGGCGCTTACCCTAGAATCGAGCCCATCTCACTGCGATGGCACACAGTCAGAACAGCAACCTGACACGTTTATATTGTACTAGCTTCTAGGCGCTGGAGAGAGGCGTCGAGGGGATTTCATGCAAGTCACTCATCAGTCAGGATTCAGATTAGGGCACAGTACTGAAACGGCACTAACGCACATTGTTGATGACGCCGTGAGCCCTTGACCAAAATGTCCCTTGTCTCCTGATCCTTCTGGACCTGTCCTCAGCCTTCGATACCATCAAACATGAAAACCCGATTGATCTTCTTCAACATAGGATGGGTTTCTCGGGCCTTGTCTAAATTGGTTTGCCTCCTTCCTGCACAACCGCACGCAAAGGATAAAAGTTAATCATGCCCTTGCTTCCAGTACCCCGGTCATGATTGGGAGTCCCCCAAGGTTCTACGCTCTCGCCCACTCTCTTCAACCTCTTCATGGAGCCTCTTGCGGTCATTCTGATCCGAGCGAACATTCAATACCACATGTATGCGGATGACACGCAACTGTACCTGAAGATCTCCTCTCAAGAGAACATAAAAACATTAAATACTGCACTTGCACAAACCCAACAATGGTTAGCTCAGAACCATCTCCTACTAAATACTCTTAAAACTGAATCTTTTGAGCGCCCCACCTAATCACTCGGCTCCTACCCTTGACTGGATTAAACACCTAACTGCTTTGAACTGCACCCCTCATGTCGTAGACTGCCAAATCTTTAGGTATCACCTTGGATAAACACTTAAACATGCAAGCGCATATCAGTGCTACTAGTAGGGGAGCCAATTTCCAACTCAACACACTGAAGAAAATCAAACCTTTCCTCCCCCCCGAAGATCTCAGGCCGGCGGTTCAATCCCAGATTATCCCTAGATTGGAATATGGACTGGTGACCCTCGCAGGACTTCCCAAAGCTAGCTTGGCCCCACTCAGAGCTACCCTGAATGCATCGGCTAGACTTATAACGGGCTCGAGAACATATGATCACATTTCCCCCGACCTTCTGCAACTAAATTGGTTATCTATTGAAGCCAGAATCCGACTCAAGATAGCTTGTCTGACTCAAAGCCATACACCACAATACCCCATACTACCTAGCAAATAAACTTGAGCTATCGGGCTCCAGCCGGAACCTCAGAAGTACATCCACCCTTCTCTTGAAACCTCCAAGATTCAAAAAGAAAAGATCATACAACCGTGCGTTCACCGGTCTTGCTCCAAGAATCTGGAACTCCGAGATCAGATCAAATCCTTCCACTACTTCCTTTAAAAAATTGGTCAAACGACTACTACTGAACGAACGTTAACTTCCTCTTCCTGTGATCATGCTCTTGTGTTTGTTAATAACCTAATTCTTGTAGTATTACACTGATGCCTTACTGTATGTTTCTACCTTATTTTGATCTAGTCCTCGATGGCTCCTTAACTGCATTAACTGATGATCTCGCTCTTGTTTTTGTTAAAATTCCCTGATTCGTATTGCACTTCCTTGGTGCTCTCTATTTCATGATGTTTTACTATGCGTGTTCTAAGGCACCGTTGATACCCCCTACTCTAACTTGAATGTTTTCCCACAGGTTCTAACTTCACTTACTTACATTATGTTTGTACCCTAGCTGGGCCAACTTTGTACAGCGCTCCGATACCCCTGTGGGTCATGTTCGCGCTTTATAAAACTTTTCAAATAAACAAATAAAAGGAGGCAGTTGCGTTTACAAAGCTCTCTCCACCAGAGAGTGACATACAATGTAATGCAGCGGTTTAACACCTTCTGGAATAGGGATGCCAGCTGCATGCATAGACACTACAGAAACGTATAGATAGTTACACACACAAATACATACAACGATGTAATATGGCAAGGAACCGTTGTCAGGCCCACCAGCCTCTACGAGGAACAATTTTAATTTAAGACAGTCCGGTTGGAGGCGCCATCCTGAAAACGAAGTTCGATTCTGTCCTGCCCTCTAACAACTTTTAGAAGGTATTGGTTGACGTGACTGACTGGCACCCGCCCCACTGTCCTTTAAGAGGCCTCAGCCAGGTATAATCCGCTCGGATCCAGCCGTGGGACCCCTTCATGTGGACACAGGAGCCGTACTGGCCTACCAGAGTTGAAAGCGAACGTGACTGGCTCTAGCCCAAGCCTACCTATCCTTCATAGAAAAGCTACCCATGTGACTGACTTAGCCCCATCCCTACTGAAATTGCAGAAGTTAAACTGAGACGTCTGGCTCTATCCATAGGGTACTTGTCCGCCACAGAAAAGCTGGACATGTGACGGACTCTGTATTTGCCCTACTGAATTTACACAAAGAGGACCCTAAGACCCCCAGATTTTGTCAGCTTCTCACCCCCATCCTCACCCTTCCAGAAACTGGCGAAAAAAAATAGCCAGTGGAAGGCTTCAATATACAACGGTGTGAATTCCTATATACGGTGAGACAGACACATTTTTGTCATCAAACTGAAAGGAAAGGGACTGAATATTGCTTTATTCTTTAATCCGAAGAGCAAACTGGAAGAGGGTAAATATGGTCCTGCAGACCAAACCTGGGAAAAGGGTGCTTTGCCCGAGGCCTCAAACCCAGTAAAAGTCGCAACATAAATCAAAATCTCTGAAAATCACTTGCCCACTTCCTTTCTCACTGAGCGGGCACAGATGGTTAAGCTTGGTCAATTCTACTCAGCCCCCAAACCCTTGCTGGGTGGTGTTCCTCAGGGCTCCTCCCTGAGCCCTACTCTTTTTAATATCTATGTCGCTCCTCTTGCGAAGGTTGTGAGATCCTTTGGGTTGGAAGTGCTGTCCTATGTGGACGACACCCAAATTATGGTGTCTATTTCGCATAGTATAAAGGATTCAGCCCTTAATTTTAGGAACTGTATGCAGGCAGTTTCCTCCTGGATGGTGGAGAATTTTTTGAAATTGAATGGAGAGAAGACGGAGGTCTTGATCTTCGGGAGTAAACAGGAAATATGGTCCAGTGACTGGTGGACGGACGCGCTTGGCGTCTGTCCCTCTCCGGTCTCCCATGGTAAAAACCTGGGGGTTGTGGATAATTCACTGTCCCTGAACTTGCAGGTTAGTAGGACAGTTTCCACGTGTTTTGGGATCATTAGGATCCTACGGAAAATTTCCCATTATCTCTCTTTTGATGCACGTAAGCAGGCTGTCATTGCACTGGTAACATCCAGATTGGACTATTGTAATGCCCTTTATTTGGGCATTAACAAAGGCTTAGTGCGACGTCTGCAGATGGTGCAGAATGCCGCAGCCAGGCTGGTGATGAACTTACCAAAATATCATTCAGTCACAGCCGCTATTAGGGTGCTGCACTGGCTGCCTGTGGACCGTAGGATCCTCTTCAAGACCTTGTGCATGACTCACAATGCCTACTACGGGTCAGGTCCTGAGGCGATTAAGGCTATTGTCCATCGTTATGTTCCTAGCAGGCGGCTCCGGTCAGCAGATAAGAATCTTCTTATAGTACCGAGATTCAAGAAGGTTACATGGGGAGGTAGAGCCTTCTCCACTGCTGCTGCTAGACTGTGGAACTCCCTCCCGGAACAGCTCTCAAGTCAGGTGTCCCATTCTCTTTTCCGCAGGGCCATAAAGACCTGGCTTTTCTCAACGACCTCGGTATGAGCATGTCTCTTTGTCTGCACCCTTAGGTCCGCTTATAGCGCCTTGACGCCCTTGGGCTTAGTTCTCGCTTTACAAATTTCATATTCATTCATTCATCTCTGCTTCATTTCAAGCACAACTGAATCTTTGCATCTTTCCTTTGACTATTAAGGCCAAGCAGACAACACCAGGGTTGCTTAAGAAAGATGTGGGATCAGCAACCTGGCCCGCCAACCCAGAATGCACTGCGAGCTTCAGAGTGTCAGCACAGACTATTAACATGATTCACGGTTCACAATAAAACCCAGCATTCGTGTAGCACCTAATCCGCGGCTCGGTTTCTAAGTATTGTAGTTAAATATTTGATCAACTGCATTTGTCACCTTCACCAAGAGCAAAAGGCAACAAGAGTTTAAATCGCATGTTTTAGTCGAACATGGTAGGAATACACTGATCTCTGACATGTCTCAGAAAAAAAAACACTTTCTAGAGAAACCACATCCTGCAGTAAACACCGAGTCTACCCTCTTATGTCACTGAGAAGAGAAGAAACTTGTCCAGTCTCCTCCCCTTTTATGACGTCACTAAGGGGCAAAGCTTGGCCAGTCTCCTCCCCTTTTATGACGTCACTAAGGGTCAAAGCTTGGCCAGTCTCCTCCCCTTTTATGACTTCACTGAGAAGGGAAGAATCTTGGCCAGTCTCCTCCCCTTTTATGACTTCACTGAGAAGGGAAGAATCTTGGCCAGTCTTGTTAAAAGCAAAACTACAATTGTGAACATTACCTGCGCCATCTTGTCTGGTGGAATTCTATGTGCATATAAGTTGCAGTCATTTTAATCTATCACAGTAATTTTGTACTCTGGTCACCTTTGTTTCACCCTGCCCTTACTAGCATCCCTCTGACCCTCTGACCGACCTGGTACGTGTGCTGGGGGCTATAAACTATTGCCACAACAAACCTCAGCGCCACTTGCTGCCACAAACTCGTTTTTCCTCTCATCTCTGTTTTCAGGCAAACCTTTGGACACTCTACCCCTCACTGCACCTAGTTACACAAACAGGTTCCAAACACCAAAAAGACTCTTGCAACATGATTTATTGCACTGCAAACAGCAAGACTTGTTGTTACCAACAATGGGACCTGTTTTTATCAACAGAACGGACTCTTAGATCTGGCCGGTCTCACATGTTTTAGACCCTGAAGCAAGGTCCAGCTGCAAGATAAGATTGTCTGTTTGACCTGGGTGGGAAGAGAATTACTGTTGGGCTTGTGTGACAACCTGCCCAGGGCGGGGACCCCAAGCTTGTGTAACCATGTTGATGAAAACAATGCATTGTGTCAAACCTGTATAAAAGGAAGAGCCAAAGGAGTTATCAGCAGAACACCTCCCTCAGACATCCCGGTGTCTCAGTTGACGTGATCTCCTCATGAGAAATAAACCTTTTTCATGTCTTCCAGTTTCCAGCGCTTGCCTCATTTTGATAGCTAACCCAAAGTGAATTAGAGGTGGAACCCTGCACCGGGCAGCATTGAGGGTCTTAGAAGACTCGCTGCCTTTCACAGTCTCCTCCCCTTTTATGTCACAAAGAGGGGTCGGAGCTTGGCCAGTCTCCTCCCCTTTTATGACTTCACTGAGAAGGGAAGAATCTTGGCCAGTCTCCTCCCCTTTTATGACTTCACCGAGAAGGGAAGAATCTTGGCCAGTCTCCTCCCCTTTTATGACGTCACAAAGAGGGGTCGGAGCTTGGCCAGTCTCCTCCCCTTTTATGACTTCACTGAGAAGGGAAGAATCTTGGCCAGTCTCCTCACCTTTTAGGATGCTCATTCAAATAACAAGCAGTGTCCTGCAGTCACGGCTGAGATTCACTGGCAGTTTAAACAGCGAGAGTGTGCTGTAGTTGGAGGGCAGGGTCTTGACCCAAGAGTGGTGTGGTGCCACTCTGGTAGGAGGTAGGCTCTTTATTACATGTTGGGCTCTAAGGTACCAGTAAAGGCAGGTGGGTCCTCTCAGGGCTCCACCCTACCTCCAACTGTCCCTCTTTCCTACCTTCCACTCCACCCACCAACATTTTATGACACTGTCCAGGGTGAGCATTCCGGGCACTGGCTGGGATGTACGGGGAATGGACACAGGATGCTACACACCTCCCTTTCTTACAAACAAAACAAAAACCAGTTATCCCGGCATATAAAATACAGGGACAAGAAATAACTCACAATCACTCAATCACCAGCATTTCAAGTTTCCACACTCACCCAGCAACAACTTCTCGTTAAATTCTCTGGTACCCACACAAAGACAACAAACAGCACTAAAAGAAACTGTGACAGGTCAACACACGAGGCTCCCCACACACTCATGTCAGGCAAAGAAATTTGACAACAACTAGGTTGTGACTGCCACTGTACAAAGACGTGCACGTCTTGAAACCTCTTCGGACATGAAGCCCCACGTGTCTGCACATTCATAATGGTAACATACAGCACTTATGCATGCAGGACACGTAGTCACAGACACACGTGACAGCCAGGGCACAGGGTCCATTGGATTTCTTCGATATAGGGTTTCCCCATTATCCAAAAGTCTAGATATTCAAGGCACAAACAACAAACATGGGAATTTTAAGCACCTAACCTTCACTTGTACTCCCTGCACCAGAGTTCAACAAACAACCTGTATTCACAATTATACTCGTACACAGAGGCCTCAAACACCTTCATCACACTGATAAAGAATGCAGGCACGAACTTTCACATGTTCTCCATCTTCCACAAGTGCCACACAACACCAAACACACTTCAACACATATACACACACACAACAGAACCAGACCTGAACTCCAATACACCACACCGTCACACTAGCTGGTCAGTCAAACCTTCGCCAGGGCCAAAGAAAACACAATCTGCACCCAGTACCAAGTCCCCTGGAAACTGCACCAGAAAAAATTGGGACGTCCTGCAAACACAATGAGGACAGCCTCTAGGATATAAATACTGAAAGATTGACAACACAATCAAAACCTAGACCACATCAGCAGGTAAGGAAGTGCTCGCCACAACTCACTAGAGCAGGGTTCTCCAAAGTCGGATCCACGCCAGATTTTTAAGATAACTAATTTATCTAAATGGGGATTTGCGAAAAACCTGGCATGGACCCGGCCCTCCAGGACCGACTTTGGAGAACCCTGCACTAAAGCTATATCAAACATTACCACTCCTACGCAATTCACTTTTGTGTGTGTGGCCTGACAAAGGTAACATAGTGCTGGCCCCCTCCCCCTATCTTACACACAGGCCTACGACCCGCAGGACACTTAACCTTCAAACATGGGTAAGGCTGTGCTGTGTCTCTACTTCCGCACCAGCAAATACGAATAACTCCCAACCTCTTCCAACTATCGACAAGGAAATATTTAAGCAGTAAACCCGTGAGGGCCCAGACTCTCTAAACAGCGAATATTGGCTCTTTTTTGATCGATGCGTGGCAGGTGTCACTGAACTACTTCTGCCCCCGCGGGGTTCATTTAACAGTGACGGCAGTGGGCAGGATTGGGGGTACTGAGAGGTACAAACCCACTTAAAAGGGGAATCCTCTTTACCCTGCCCCACCTCGCTGACCATCACCAACAATGGACATGCTAGAACAGGAGTTTCCAACCTTTTCAACAATAAGAGCTACTTACGTTCAATAAAAATCATCACGAACTACTAATAGTAGTGTCTTAATAGTGACCACATCACACAAGATGACATTAGTGGACATGATATGCAAGTTTACCAGCAGTAATGCAAAAATAGGCTTTGTTTGGAATGCCTCTATATGGGGAATACATAACAGGGTTGGATTTGGGATTAAAAATCGGCCCGGGCACGCTGAAAAAAAGTGGCCCACATTTGCATATTGTCTTTCTGCAAAACACTGTTTCGGCGAATATTTATTAAAAAAGGGAGGGGGGGGGTTAAAAAAAATGCACGGATTAGCTTACACTGGTAAAACCCCTGAAAACAAGTGAGGCCACTTCTGCTCAGGCCACCTGCCCCCCCTCAATATGCACACATTATTTGCCCGGCCCAGCGAGAGAAAGGGAGTGACACCTCTGCCCGTTGATAAAAGGGAGGTAATGGACGCCCATTTGCCTCCAGAAAGGCCACTCGGGCACCCACTGGGCCGCTGGCGGTATCCGAACAATGCAGAAACCACCCAAATCGGCCCCGCAGACTGCTCAAAAAAGCAGCCCACAGCTGGAACTGGACACCGGTCCCTCGGGCATTGCCCGAGTGCCCGCATTACCAATCCGACGCTGCATAACAACCATAACTGCAGTGCGGGTGGCACCTAATGTAATACTAGTAAAAAGTCACCCCAAATGCTACATGATTTATTAATCAAACATCAGCTTTAAGTATTTTGGAAATTCAACCATTTTTCTCCAAAAATCAGCTCAAGAGTCATGAAAATACATACATTTTTCTTAAATACAGGCTTTCCAATTTTAGTATAAATATAATAATTCAACCAAGCAAAAGCTTCTAATTTAGTGGATCAGGCTGCACAGAGTAGAGCTACTTAAAAGTAGCCGGAGAGCTACCAGTAGCTCACAAGCTACTCGTTGGAGAAGCCTGTGCTAGAATGTTGCGGTTTGGTGACGCCTTCTGGGCTTTCATACGAATTGTGACATCACTCACTGGACGGCCCCTTTAAGACGAGACTGAGTTTCCACATCAGCAAACATTCAACGAAGACCACCTACCTCTGCTAAACAAGCGTGTCATCCTGGTCTCCAATTAAGTGCCCCATTGACCTCTGATGTCAAGGCCAGGTGCACCGCACACCTGTATCCCCCCAAACCACTGCACCGGCCTCAAAGCGCCTGGAAGTCCCTCTTCACACAGGTACAATTCTCTTTATGTATGGGCCTCCTCACACGTAGTGGGCCACCCACCTGCACCTCCCACACACAATATCCCCCAACCACCTGGATATGTCCAAACAGGTAACCAGTGCCTTACCTGCCCAGGCCATCAGGGCCAAGTGACAAGCGCTGGACCCGTTATTTTTCTGCTCCTGTCCTGACCTGACCTGTGGTTGGCTTCCGGGCTGAGATGTCGGCTCACAGAGCTCCACAGTCCGGATCCAGACTCCGGGAGGCCGGCCTCCATGCTTGTCCAGTGTCAGGAACTGTGTTGGTCAGCCAATGCTGTGTTGGGTGCACAGTAAACGTGCGGTTTATCTAAAGCGTAAACACTCAGATTACACGTTTCGAAGGACACCTCCTGTTGGAAGATATGGGGACATTTATACAATGCAATGTGACCAAGATCACACAATGTGGTCAAATAGGAGAGGGGTGGAGTCCGAAATAAGATTACTAGGTTTTCGCTGCATCAACGCTCATTAACAACCACCTTCCCTCTAGCCTCCGAATCAGTGGGCGTCTGCCTTCAAAAATAGGCATTAGCTTAAAAAAAAAAAGTGGGGAAAATCGCCTCCTGAAATACGAGGAATATCATTTAACACTGGGGGGGCAGGAGGCGGCTGGAAGTTGGCAGGAATCCAAGCCTGGCATCTTTGAAGTCACAATTAAGCCTCAGACAGCCCTCGGTTGCCTGTCTGCCCATAAAAGTGAATTCTAAAGCACCCAGGCCCCGGTGACTGGCGGCTGCTTTGTTAAACAGGGTTTTAATACCCAGCACTGCCCCCGGGCAAGATAACACCAGGACACGGCTCAGAAAATGTCAGACACCCGGCCCCTCCCCCAGAATATCAGTATCTGGTGAGCCTTGGAAGGATGGGGGTGGGGGGCGGTGTTGGCCCCTTTTTCCGTCTGAAGCCAAAGTAGGAGTGTAAAGAAAGCACTCGGCCTGGCCCGCTTAAAAACACATTAAGACCGTTGTGCTTAGAGCAAATAACCCCCACAGTCGATCAAATAGTTTCAAAAAGACCTTAGAGGGAAAAGCTGCAGAATGAAGACAACGGGGCAGATTATTCAATTTTTTCCCGCGAAAATGCAAATTTCTGTGCAGCGCGCATTGGTGATTCAATTTAAACTGGGACTGTTTCCATTTAGAACAAATCTATTGCAACTGTACATCTCACTCAGCTACGCAAATCAACCTGCAGTTGTGGGAAGTGGGTTTTCCTGAGGCACTGATACTTGTGGCCTTTCACAAACACAGAATGCCTTCCCCACACATCCGGACCTGAAACGACTTATACTCCGACCCACCCGGAAGTGACTCGGCATCAACTGCTTGAGAATCCGAACCTGGATCAGGGAAGCGCCAAGTGCCTAAATATCCGAGGGCTGCAAGCGCTTTACATACTGCCTCCTGCACGGATCTTTACAGCCGCTGATTTCATTTCTAGCGGCTTCAGGGCACTGTGTGTATAACAGGGACGCCTACTGGTGTGACTCGCACTCTAAACAGACAAACTAACCTGCTCAACTTATCATGCCCCTACGCTGGCAGTAAGGGGTGGCAGCACCCTATTTTTGTGGGGGCTTGGAGAAGAGAAGGCATCGCGTTAAAATCGATTTTTTTATCTGAAAAATAAAACAATATAACTGATATTTCAAAGTAACCCCAATTTAGAAGATGGTTTTAATGCGGCCATTCTGACCCGTCAGGTTAGGACAAACAGGCGCACTGCAAAGAAACCTACTACAAATGTAGTTTTCCAGGTGTTCACATGGGGTCTTGGATCGGGAATGTCTGCAAATCGAGGTAGAATTCCTTCAGTGCGTTTTTAATAAGTGGGCCCGTAAATGGGCGGGCACGTGTGCCCGTAGGCTGGGAGAGAGAGAGTGGCACATCTAATGCACACAATTAACACCAATCCTTGTAAGTGAAGCATACATCCTCGGAGCGCCCAGGTTTCCAGGGGCCACAGTTCACCCAGTCAAGGTTTTTCAGGTGCCTGGAGCCTGTACTTCAACCAATGTAGCCCAACAATTATGCGAGCATCACTAAACAGGAGCTTTAGCCGCGCCCACATGTTGGGAACCTTGAGTACATGGTTTGATTGGGCAGATGTGCGGTTCCACCAAAAAAAGTGCTTGCCCTCCACTTACCTGATTATGGTCTGGCTTGACATCCCAGCTGTCACCAGACAATTATGTGAGTATCACCAGGAGAGGGACTTGGCACCGCCCACATGTTGGGAGGCAGGAGTACCTGTTTTTATTAGGGAGAAGTTGACCAGAGACGGTAGTAGAACTGGACCCATCTAAGAGGGCATATTCGAAAGACCAGGTTTAAATATTCCCTACCCGCAGCCCCGTACCACCTCGACAGGCAGCGCGGTTCAGGCACAGATCTATTCGAAGATGCTAAAACATATTTTGTGATTCTGCCCCCACAGAACCGTACAGAAAATATCCCCACATTCCAGTGAGATTTCTAAAAGGCTTGTGTGAAAATCTGACCTTGAAGTCCATCCAGTTTATTCCGCCATTGTAAGGCATTAACGGGTCCCTAGCCAGCTCCGCCATGGAGCTCTGGCCACTTCCCATAAAAGCGCTTCCAGGAGGCACTAGGCCGAACTCTGAGAGAACAACACGCGGGGGAGACAGTTTATTGGGGCACGAAGAAGATGAGAGGCCGCTGTTAAAAGCCCGGACATTTATGGCGCGGAGCTCTGTGCTCCGTGAAGGTCTTAAAAGGACGCGGGGCGCTTGGGACCGACCGCTGGCGCACTTTTACGACGCCAAATGCGACATAACGCGGTTTTCATGGATCAATTAATAGGCGATAACATTTATGCTAAAAACAAATTCCAGCCATTGACTGCAATAAACATAATGCAGTGTTATCAAACGAGAAAAATGCGCTGGTCAGCCGGGCGGGGCCAGGAAAGGGTTAAGACAATGTGACTTTAGACTCTCTCTAGGGGGACATGGAGAACAAAAAAAGTACTTTAAAAATATGAAATGCTCACGGTCTTTTGCTGTATCCTGCTTAATAAATTTCCTAGCAGTAATGTGGAAAGCGACAAATGTAAATGAATTGCAGAAGATCACACAATTTGGTCAAGTGCAGACACTGACATGATGGGTGGGGTCGTTTCCCATGACGTTGTGGGCCCTCAATTCAAATGGCACTTCAGTGTCCCCTCCGCATCAAGAAGGTTATTACTGGACCACTGTTCTACAAATTAGAAAAATATCTAAGAACTGCCACGGGATAGTCCAACCCAAGGTCGAGTCCGCCCTGGTGGTATCATTCTACCAGGGTGGGATGAGGTGGCCTATGATGAAGCATGTCGCATTACGGGAGTGAGCCCGCCTCGCCCAATTCTTGGAATGACCTTCCTCAATAGGAGACCACAAAACATTACACAGATCTGTGTACAATAAAACATTGAATTCACTTACCCAGACCTGGGATTCCTTCTATCCTATGGTCTTTGAGATCTAGCCACCACACCTAATTTTTGTGTTATCAAAGCCCAATCTGCCTTGATCAGACAAAGGAACATTCTGGAATGACTACTGTCCGTGCTAGCGATGCAGGTCTCGGTAAAGAGAAAGGGTTATTCCCTCTACGCCTTGTGATGTATAGTCTGAGCCGGTCAGTCCACTGCAAGAGGAAGTGGATGGGTGCTGTGGGCGGTATTACCACTGCACATGGAATACCTGGAGTAGGGCTACTCATCCTTTTCAGGGCAACGCTGAGCAATTGTTCATGATGCAGAGATGCCAAATACCTTTCTGAACAGGCCCGACTATGTTTAAGTGTGGGGTTTTACTCCTGTTCAGAAGGGACTTGGTTTAGGAGTTTGGGTTGGACTGCTGCTATTGGTGCAACACCAAGGCTGATTTGCATAAGTTTAGCCCTTGTCTGGAGTGGCACAGTAAACAAGAAACCAATGGTCTGTAATAAAGCCCAGAGTCTTTACTAGTGACAGAGATAAAGTCAAGAATTCCACTCGCCACCATTTTTTGTTTTCCCCACCCCTTCCAGATTACACCACCCCTTGGGCCCCTCCTTCCCCATTCTTTTGCTACACAGTTTCACCAACGGAGGCAAGGCGTGTTCTTGGATGAAAAGCTATCCCATTGCTGTCCTATCTTATTCCCAGCCTGTGCTCTTGGGGTCTCCTGCATAGAGACACACCTATAAATTATACCTTGCATATTGTGAGCATAACAAGCTGGCGGTGTAACACAAGCAAGAGAGTGAGCATTGAGGCGTTCAGCGGCACACTACGACTGTGCCACTGGGTACCACCGGAGAAGGTTTAGGCAGGCGGAAGCCACCACTCAGGACAGCTCGGACAGGTCTATATTCTGAGAGGTACGCCATCAATGCCCAGATGTGCAAGGCCAAAAAGTGGTCCCTGGGTACCACATGAGCTATGAACAACCATAGCGAACATACCTGCCTCAAGGCACAAGTCACTCTGTTGGGTCTTGATTCAGTGTAATCTTTCTTTCATGGTTTTTCATTTCAAAGGAATGTAGAATAGAGACCTTGGGAATGTAGGATTTGGAAGGTTAGGTTTCAAGCGGTGTGTGAACTGTTGATTTTGAGCCGGTCTCTATCAGTCACGGTTGTGAGCTGAAAATAAACTCTGACCTTCCTAGATAGTGTCCTGGTCTTTTCCCGGTCCAGCATGTATTCTCGGATATATCACGCTACAAGGACCCTAAGAAAATTCTGAGCTTCGATAGACCAGCACTCACGTGTGGAAAGGCCACCAGACCACCATCTTTGTTTTGTGAGTTACAAAGGGCCTTCACTTCTGAGTCAACGGCAAGAGGCAGCATTGTAGACTACTGCTCAGGTGTGGCCAAGCTACACGTAGACTGTAGATAGACCACAGGCACCGATCAGGTGTGGCCAGGTATCAGTGTAGACCACCCATCCGGGATGGTCAACCTTCATGTCCGCGCACGTGTAGTCCACCGATCAGGTAAGGACAGGTTGAATCTCACCCCAAATGTATTCCACCGATCAGGCATGGCCAGGATCCATGTCTGCCATATGTAGACCACCCATCAGGTATGGCCAGGCTCAATGTCGGCCCATATGTAGACCATCGATCAGGTGTGGCCAGGCTGCATGTCGGCCCATATGTAGACCATCGATCAGGTGTGGCCAGGCTGCATGTCTGCCATATGTAGACCATCGATCAGGTGTGGCCAGGCTGCATGTCTGCCATATGTAGACCACCGACCCAGTGTGGCTAGGCTGCATGTCGGCCCATATGTAGACCACCCATCCATCAGGTGTGGCCAGGCTGCATGTCTGCCATATGTAGACCACCCATCCATCAGGTGTGGCCAGGCTGCATGTCTGCCATATGTAGACCACCCATCCATCAGGTGTGGCCAGGCTGCATGTCTGCCATATGTAGACCACCCACCCATCAGGTGTGGCCAGGCTGCATGTCGACCCACATGTAGACCACCCATCAGGTACGGCCAGGCTGCATGTCGACCAGTATGCAGAAAACCAGGGTTTCTCCCATACACAGTATTAGGGCTTATTCGGTCTGGACAGAAACGGCACACACAGCAAGAGCATCCCGCAGGCCACTGCAGGAACTCGGGGTACAAGACCTGGGAGAGCAGGCAGCATCTCTGCAGGGCACCAGGACACTGGGTCCGAGGGCACCAGCAGTCAATGCCCAGGGGCACTACACAGTGTTTGAAGTGCAGCGATGCCACCAGACGGGTGCTCTGTGGACAAGCAACATGGCCTCAATGCATGACCCAACAGCAGGCAGAGAGCATGGCGCAAGGCTTTAAGTGGGATGAAAAAACGGGGGGGTGGGGGGGGTCTCAAAGGGGCGTGGCAAATGTAATTAAGGGTGTGGCTTAAAAACACCCAAGCTAAAAATCTGTGCTTAGCATAGGGTGCCGCCCGACTTGTATTTTGCTGTTTTTGTCATTGCATCCAGCTATATGATACAACAAGTATCATACCTACAAGTCAGGACTTTTGGCTTTGTCAATGGCTGTTAGTTGCATAAGATAAATAAGCAGCAATTATGGCTTGTATATAATATTGAAAAAGCTTCCACTTAAAGCCCTGGTGACACCACGATAATGTTGCTGCTCCGGAGTTTAAAAAAAGAGAAGGGAAATCCAGAGAGAAAATGACTCTTTAAAGGACTTTCCTTCCCCTACAACACTCACCTGGCATGACGTTATGCCGTAACTTCTCCACTAGAGAGAAGTGAGCAGTGTGAGTGTGACACTGCTGTCACTGCAGTCCGGAAAAAACGGACCGCCTGTGCCAGGGCACAAAACAGAGCCCGATAGAGACCCGTTTCGAGGCCTCCTTTTTAAAAAAACTGCCGGTGCTCACCACCGGTTAGACCCGGCCCACTTAAAGCCCTGGCATGGACACCAAGATGTAAATCAGCGGTAATTTGCGGCAGCAATATTCATTTATAAAACACAGACATCCGTGTGACCGCCATATATGGCCGGGGTGAAGCCCGTGGAGGGGGAGTAAAGATTGAAGGGGGTTAATTCCAGCAAAAGTCCATTCATCCTCGGGAGGGCTGGTCTGCGCAGGCGCACGTCCGGCACATAGACGCCCATAGATAGACCAGTGATGTCTGCCGCAAGAGGGGAATGAAGGAGCCCTTCACAGCTGTGTGCTCACGTGGAACACCGCGGCCCACGGGGGCGGCAGAAATGTGCACTGAAATGCCAAGCACTCCGGGAACGTGAAGTTCACAAGCCCCGGCTTGCACGGCCGGCCAGGGGCGAGCAAGGGGGGGCGACAGGAGGAAGCGAGGGATGAGAGGAAAGAGCTACCTGGCATCAATGAGGCTCTTGTGTACATATCATGAAGGGGCCGTGCCCAAGGTCACAAGGAGCGACGCTAGCAGGAAGGCTATACATAACTAGGAGCCCAACTCCAGCAAACCAGCTCACCGTTCCACCCCATCAACATTTAAGCACATAACATCCAATAAAATAAAGAAAACAAAAACTTTTAAAAGGACGACGAATGTCAAAAGGTCTCAAATAAAGCATTGCTAGACCAGTCACTCTAAATATTTAAACTCTGCTGGCGGTGTACATTTTATAGGAATTACTGAAAATTAAAAGCATAAATGGTAAAATGCACGTATTTTCATAATCTGCGATTCCGGAGGCGCGCGCACCAACTCGGCTGTACCATCTGCTCATTGGATTTTTTTTTTACTGGCAATTAAATTATCACTAACTGGAGAGAGTTCATATGAAAATTTAAAATATAATTTCATCTTGCAACCGCACCTGCTTTGTTTGTTTTCTAGACATGCCAAAAAAATTTGAACAAATGTACAATTATTAACACATTCTCGCCGCAATTTATAATTAGGGTTGTCACTAGAGCTGAATTTGGAGTTAAAAGCGCATTTAAAAATATTTAAAATCAGGTCCATACAGAGCCAAGAGCAGCAAGCGAGTCTGGCTCCACGAGGGATACATACACACATACATATATGCACATAAATACATATATGTGCGTGTGTGTATATATGTGTGTCCGTGTGGTGTGTCCGTGTGGTGTGTCCGTGTGGTGTGTCCGTGTGGTGTGTCCGTGTGGTGTGTCCGTGTGGTGTGTCCGTGTGGGGGGCTTGGGAGTTGCGGTTCTCTTAGCAAGATTCTTTTTAAATAAAAAATGTGGGTCAAAAGGGGCAGGTTTTACAGTGTGCTTCGAGGAGACATCTATTAAATATTCCAATATTGAAGGATTTGACAAGTTATAGCTTAGAGCATCTATAAGACAAAGGTGTGCATCGCCCTCGGGCAGATTTAAGAGGGCTATTGCCTGGGCACTACAACCACGACTCTCACCCACAATATGTTGTGCCACGTGGTCGGTCAAACCCTGGTTGGCACCTTTCTGAGACAAAACTACCAACTGGGTCTTTTGAGAGGCAGAGTTTGTACTAGGGGGTCAGCGGATTTGATTAATAACAGGTTAAATAGGTTATACTTATTTAAACTACTCAGCCTTTGGTTTAAGAGATTGTCAATCACATCTTGGATCAGTCCATAGGAGTATTTTTGTCTCTTTATTGGCCGTATCTATCCACCCCCATTAAAATGCAGAAGGGACTATTTTATATTTGAAAAGAACACTCTTATCACACATTTATTTAATCCTGTCCCAGCCACCCTCAACGATACTCTCCCAAAGAAAGTGCTAAAATGAACAAGTTACCCACCATCACTAAAGCACTTTCGGATGGATACTCTGACCACAGATTCCTAACCTTTAGACTATCACCAGGCATCCCACTCGCTCTGGAAGATTTAACAGCTGTGTTCCCACGCGCCATTAGTTTCGCTCAGGAAGTGACGAAGCAGGGTCACATAAGCGCACTCGTGCACGTTGACGTCAGTTTCTTTCTTGAACCTTTCCAACAATTAAGAATACCAGGCTACAGAGCTCTAGATTGGGACCTTTTCGGATGGAAAGAGAAATCGTTCCACTGAACGGGGAGGAGGGAGGACGCCGAATACTCTGTGGTTAGACCAGTGCTTGCCAGGGCCCTCATCAGGAGGGCGCTTCACCCATTGCCCCGGCCAGTGCCGCCACTGACAGAACCAACACAACTACTAAACATTCCCCCCCTACAAATGTGACAATTCAGACTATTCGAGGCTCCCAAACCAATAAGAATGGCTTGGGCAGCAAGTATTACTCAATTTTAATGTAGATTGAATTAAAAAACAACTGTTGTTGTGTTCATCTCTAACTCAAACAAACAGTGCCACCATAAGTGCCAGTGTTGACAGTTAAGTGCCGGTGCCGAGCACCAGAACCACAGGCTCAAATTAAGCACTGGGTTAGACTATCCAACAGAAAGCGCTTGACCAAAGGTAAGTAGAGTGTGAACACCAGTGGATGGACTATTTGCAAGCATTCCTCCCATCACCTTTTGTGTGTTTGGTGTTACCTCCATTATTTACTTACTATTGTTTCGGGTCGTTTTTGCCTTAGCAACTTTAAAAGTCCAGTTTGTGAATAGGAAAGGGCTTAGCTCTTTTGTGGACCAGTGAATGTCCCTCCCTCAGTCAGGGTGGCATGGTGAGCAAAAGAATGATGGATTTAACCCAGATCTCTTGACTGGGGGTGAATGTTTTGATTTGTTCTGCATTCCGTCCATCAATTGTGTGTCTTGCTTTCTCGCCCTAAGTGCGCCGGGTATGCCCAGACGTGGGTCCCGGGCTCACTGTGCCACTGGATTCAAGCTATCCTGGCTGAAGAGGGGTGAAACCCCGAAACCGGTCCTAGGATGCTTGTTTCCGGTCCAGGGAGGACCTGGCTTGGCAGTTCGGGCTGGACTGTTCCCCATGAGGCACAGGGTCAAGACTGATTTGAATATGGCCAGGTCTAAACTGGGGTGGCATGGTGAGCAAAAGAATGATGGATTTAACCCAGATGTCTTGACTGGGGGTGAATGTTTTGATTTGTTCTGCATTCCATCCACCATCTGTGTGCCTTTTGCTTTCCCTCCCTCAGTCGGGGCAGAGAGCTCCAAGCATAAGATAAGAGAAGCAGAGGCCTCACAAGCATTTTGTAGCACGAGTGGTACTACTGTAGTACCACTAACGTACTACAAAAGGTGGTTTAAGAATAGGCCCTAAAGTGCGCACCAGTCACTTCCACCTCCTGGCCTACACAGACGCCACCTACCCTCTCCCCCACACCTTACCTCTAATGGAAAAAGGAAGAAAAAAAGTCGCCACAGCAGTGGCAAAATAGGACCCTTTCTGCGCCCCCCCCCCCCCCAATGACCCCTCTTCCGGCAACAGAATAGCACCAACAGGACTCAAGCGGGAACAACAGAGGACACGCCCACACAACCAGAGTGGAGATGCCCTTGCAGCAGCAGAGAGGCAGGTCTGAGCCTGACAAAGGCAGGGACCACCAAGAGAGACTAAGGAAAAAGAGGATTTATGATCGGGTCAAAGAACTGTATTTTGTCTATGTGTTTTGCACAGCAGAAGACATTTTTATTGCCTGTTTCAGTGCTCAAGTGTCAGAGTCAAGCCTATTGGCTTTGACAAGGCTTGTTCCTCGTAGCCTTAAAATTAAGACAACAAAGGCTAGGAGTGTGTTTACCTACACACCTGCCCAAGCGACTGGATACCCTCTCGGGTGATTAGTGAGCTATATAAATCAATATTACATGAGGGGTGGCATGGACACCTGGTCCACCTCAGGGGGCGGGGAGGTATGGGCGGAGGAAGAGAGTGGCAGACCTTGTCAAAGCCCGAGTGGGAGGCGTGCAACTTCCTTGCCATACCTAGGGGCATCAGCACCACATGCAGAGAGGGTGCCAAGGACACAGTGTGCCACAGGTAGAAAGATTGATCACTTAAGACACTACTTTCTAGTACCGCCACAGACGGAGATCGTCCTGAAGGGACGGTAACAACCAGACGACTAAAGATGGCGTGGGGCAGCATTTTTGAGGCATCTGTGCATCCGTGTTGGGCTACCAGTTTATCCTACAATGCCAGGACCTGTGCTTCACGAACCCCACCTGCGGCTGGTAACACGGGGGGCGGGGCCCGCAATAAAGCAGCTGCTCTGACGTACTGCGGTGTGCGTAAACATATGCTTAGTTTAATAAATGTATGCAAATACGTGTCCGTGTAGCATTCCAAACTAAATCCGAAAACAAACCGAAGCAATTCCCCGGGGCTTCGAACCACAGCAGCTGAGCAGTACCAGGCGTAATGTACACATTTTGTCAGGAACAAACACCCCTTCACAAACACATGCAGAGGGGAGACACGATCAGCATGGAGACCCAAGGCTCGGGGCCGGGCCCTCACCTTGTTTTTCAAGGTTCGAACCTTTCCCAGCCACAAAGGACCCGACAGTGCTGATGCCTACACTGCAGCATTTCTGCGACGTTTTGGGGATTTTTCACTCCCATCCGGAAAGTTCTGTTTCTAGTGTAAAGTGACTTTTTCAAAGCAGGTAGTGATTCTACTATTTGACAGTTGATATATTTGTTAAGGTTTATGGCCCAATAAAACAAGTATTTTCAATGCAATAGGTCTCGCATTTACGCAAGTTTGAGCTATTGACATTGCAAATGACTGCCTTTTATTTTTGTTTTCGTTTTTAAAACATAAATAAAAGGCATTGTCATTTACAATGCCAATAGTTTAAACTCGCGTAAATGTGAGACCTATTGCATTGCAAATGCTTGTTTTGGGGTCTGGCTTGACAGCACTAGAGGTGGTCTTTGGCACTGCCCACATGTTGGAGCCAGGAGCACATATTTTGATTGGGCAAAAATTGTGTGCTTCCATAAAAAAAAAAATTGCTGCTTCAGTGTGGGGTTTATTTTGTTACAAGCCAATGGATTGGGTTTAATGTGGAACATTACCTGTAGTATAAACCACAAGAGAATCATTAGATTATGTGAAAAGGCATCTGGTTCTGTCCCTAGTGTATGGATCTGTCGATTCATTTAATGAGCCTCTTTAAGACCAAACCAACTTCTTTCCACCCTCTTGGATGAACACTTTAGTAGTCGACTGATGTAACCCACAGATAATGTTTTTCTTCGTATAAGCAACTGGCAGACTTTGTTATATTACACCGTCTTTGGTGATATTCTGTGTTATCGTTTTAGCTGAGCACTAGTACTTTTTTCACATTGAGCATAAAACAGCTTTTATTTATTACCATGCTTAAGAAACTCAACAACTAATAAGCTATTTCCGAATTCTCATTGCTGCATGAAGAGCAGCATCTGCATTTCCACATATTTATCTGTTTTTGTAAATTGGTGAATTACAATATTCTTCTGATGGATGCACTGGTCCCAGTAACGAATTGACGAAATCAGTTTATAATGCTGAATTTCATTCTAGTTTGCGTGTGCAATTTGCTTTTATACCGTCGGAAGTCCTGAAATGCATATCATGAAATATGCTCTTGGTTATACCATATTGTGTTGAAGTATGTAATATTGTTCTGGGCATAGAGTACTACTGCAAACCAAATGTAATGTTAAGGAACATAAAGATATGATTGAATTTATAAACCATAAATTTAATTTTTTGCCTAGCATGCAAGCAACCATGGTGGTGTCCAGCCAAGACCTAAAAATATAATGTATTTAAAAATGAATTCAAAATAAATACAAGGACTGCCAGCTTTGTCTGTTCAGGTGTTACATTTTGCTTCCACTCATCCTTTTTCCTTATAACCTGTGCACACCTGTGCACAGCCGACAGCCCCATAGCTCCCCAAGAATGACTATCTATATATATATATATCTATATATATATATATCTATATATATATATATATATATATATATATATATATATATATATATATATATATATATATATATATATATATATATATATATATATATATATATATATATATATATACATACACAAAACAAGTATTGACAAAGGCTGACAGCTGTCGTTTGACCTATTGGCTTTGCTACTGCTCGTTTCTCATATTCACTTGTAGTAGATGAGGTGCTATTCTCACAAGAGGTGATTCACTGTTTCCATGAAAATGAGATGGGACCAGGGCCGGCTTTTGGTATAGGCGAGCAGCCGCTGTTTTTAGCACCTTATGAACCCCTTTCCTTGCCCTCCCAGTTACCTGTCACCCCCTGCTGCCACACACCCACCCCCAACTTGGCACCAGCCGGTGATTCAGGTAAGGGGGGAGAAGGGAGATGTTTGTGTACAAAGACAGATCATTGAGGTAGCCAGCCAGGGACTATGGAAAGACCCCTGCTGCCTCGTTTTGTTGACCAGCAGCAGGGTGGCACATTTCTTCCCACCAAGGGCGCCGTCTGGCCCTGGATGGACAATAGCCCGGACAAAGCCTCTTCTGTCCTGCGAGCCTCTCTAGGTGGGACGCCTTCCCTGGTATGGTTCCCCTCCTGATGGTCGTCTCTTCTAAGTTTCCCCTGGCTGGCAGGTGGCGGGGTTCCCGAGAGTGTCTCTTTTTTGTTGTGTTTTTTTGTTTTTGTTTTTTGTAGTTTTATATAGCTCGAGCTCTACATGAGCGCTGTTTACATTACACAAGGTCACATTCATTTTCCTTTTAATTTTTGGCTGGGGAGATTAAGCGATTTGTCCAGAATCACAGGATGCTGAGAGGACGACGAAGCTCTAACCTGGTTTCCCAGTTCCACAGTAGGCAGCACTGACTGTGCCCATTCCCTTGAGACAGGACCCCCCCCGAAGGAGCAGCACTTTTTGAGCTCCCCTTAGAGCTGTGTCAGGCTGAGATTTGTATAGGGCATCGCAACCAGTCCCTTCCCACTCACAGCTGTGTCAGTGCTGGCCGGAAGTGCGCCGTGACCTCGGAACGCACTCTTTGTTGTGCGTTCAGGGGGGGCGTCGGGTGTTAGACTTCCTGCCCGGGTGGTGAGGCCCACTCGGTGGTCTTCAGCTCGGAGCGATGTTTCAGGTTGTGAGAGCTTGAAAAAGCTGCTTTTAATGCATTTTAGTTTTTGCCTTTAAAAAACAAAATCCCCTGCGCCCTGCAGTCCTATAAAGCACACCCCTGACGATTGAGGGTAGTAGACGAGCAGCCCTCCCTGCCACCGCTCCTGTTACCTCGGATAGACCAGCAGAATAGATGGGAGAGAGAAGGAAAAACAATGAAAAAAACTATTTATGGAACTCGGAATCTATCTGATCTCTGGGGGAGGGGGCTGTGGTACCGATGTTGTTTAACCGGCCCCGCCCGTGCCACCAGAGGCCCTGATTGACGGCCCATTGTGACCGGGTTGGGCTAGTCTGACGGGACTGCATGTGGGCCGGTTTAATGATCTGCTGGGCCGGGCTGCCCTGTTTGATTTCCCTGATATTACCACAAACATTGCTTTAAGCAAGAACAAATGCATAGCCGTTCATAGCTCGCAAAAGACCTATACTGTGAGTCTGTACAAACCTATGCAGCAAGTTAGAACTGCCCCATCTGCAAACGAAGGCCACTGTTTTCTGTCAGGGCCTATTTACTGCCCACCGCGCATGGGCATCTATTATTCCTACCTCCGGCTCGGCTAAAACAGTGTCTGGTCTGCAGAAACCGAAATCGTAGGGGGTACCCCCAAACCCCATCGCAGATCCGGGTTAAAAAGCACAGCAGGGGTAGGAGAAAGCATGCTCAGTAATGGAAGCCCCGGGGCAGTGTTAAGAACAAAACACAATCATGAACATTCTGCGCCATCTTGTCTGATGAAAGTTCCTACGTGCACATAAACTACAGTCATTCTGATTTACCACAGCCATTTTGTACTCGGTTGGTCACCTTCATTTCACTCTGTCCTCTAGCAGCCTTCTGACTCTCTGACCAAACCTGATATGTGTGCTGGGGGCTATAAACTATTTCCACGACAAACATCAACATCACCTGCTGCCTCAAACTCGTCTTTCCTCTCATCCCTGCACAAACGGGTTACAAATACCAAACAGACTCTTGCAAACATGGTTTATTGCACTACACACAGCAAGACTGGTTTTTTGCCAACAATGGGACCTGTTCTTATCAACAGAACGGACTCTTAGATCTGGCCGGTCTCACTCGTTTTTAGACCCTGAAGCAAGGTCCAGCTGCAATTAAATTGTCTGTTTTTGACCTGGGTGGGAGGAGAGTTAATGTTAGGCTTGTGTAACCATGTTGATAAAACAATGTCGGCTTGTGTGACAACCTGCCCGGGGCGGAGACTCCAAGCTTGTAACCATGATAAAAGAAACAAATACATCGTGTAAAACTGTATAAAAGGAAGAGTCAGAAGCATTGCCAGTAGAACACCTCCCTGAAGACATCCTGGTGTCAGCAGTTGACGTGGTCTCCTCTAAGAGTAATAAACCTTTTTCTTGCCTTCCAGCTTCCAGCGCCTGCCTCGTTATTTTAGATAGCGAATCCAAAGTGGATTAAAGGTGACCTTGCGCCGGGCAGCATTGGGGATCTCAGGAGACTCGCTGCTTTTCACAAATTGGCGACCCAACGGGGGGCCCATCAGAGACACGTGGGTCCAGTAGAGAGGTCCTAACGACGGAGTGAACGACAAAATGATTGGAGTGCACCTGCCTGAAAGAGACCCTCGTCTGGCTGCCAATCGACTGAACTTCACCGGTTCCGAACGGACCTCTCTCGAGTGACATGCGGTCCTGACTGGGGCCTTACAGGAACGCCGCATTGATTGTTGGAGTAAGAGGACAACCAGGCACTGGAAGGGGAATACGAAGAACTGTCCATACGGTCCGAGTAAGGTCGTGAGAAAACATGACTTAAATTGATTGATTGATAGAAATACTAGTATTCCTTTTTGAGTTATTTGAGACATTCCCTGCTTGCAAACAACGTAGAATAGGAATATTCTCTCTTTGCAGACAGCGAAGGACAGGTAGTGCAGACTTTTGTCTAACATTAATTGAGATATTCATTTTGACCGCTAAATACGTCATGCCTGTTTTCTCTAGATTGTTTTGGACCGGACCGTTTGTTAGAGGTCAGTCATCCGGCACCGCCGGAAGGCACCCCTAACAAGGACATGTACGTAAAATATGGATTAGCCACCGTAGCTTATAGCAAACTATGGCATAAGTACACTAGGAAGGACCGGGTAAATCAGTGGCCACTGACGGGATCTTTCGATCCCGCTAAAATAGAAACGTTAGAATTAGCTCTCCACAAAAGAAAGCTAGACCAGCCATGTTTGATAGTTTTGGTTTATGGCGAAAAGAAGCAGCTCAACGAAAGAAAAGAGACGAAGCTAGACAAGATAAAGAAACGCGAAAATCAGCTTACCAAGCCTGTAAAAAGTTAGAAGAACTAAAAGAAAAGGAAATCGATAAAAAGGAACAGGAATCAAAAATATCAGGTCAATGCCCTGTTAGAACGCCCTTAACTCTTTACCCCGAGTTACCAGCAAAACAGGGGGTAGATGATGATTTATTGTTAGGTCCCCCAATGATATACATGCCACCCCCTTATGCCCCTACTCATCCCGTAGTACAACGCCAGGACCCCCAAAGTATAACTGGAGATGGCACGATCGCCTCAGTCTCCACCACCTCTGCTCCCACCGAGCCACCCACACCAAATGCCTCAAAGGAGGCAGTAGTAGAGGTAGGAACCAAGGAAATAGGAGCGCCCAGGGTCCCGCGATTAAGTAAAAATGAGCGAGCAGGCATTGATAAAATAGTTAAAACCCTCATAGATAGGAAAGAAACAGAAGAACACGTAACAGACATATGCGACTCCTATGTTGAAAACCGCAAACAATACTTTATTGTACGTCTCTGTTACCACACCCTTACTGCATATGAAGAGAAGTACCAAAACGTAGGGCCCAAGCGATTAGTGGCTCTCTACAGGAAGGTAGACATCGGAGATGAAGGCGACAACGATGTTGCAGAACTATTTTCATCCACACTAGAAGTATTGCGTCACCTCATAGAACAAGGACAGATAGATAGGGACAGGACAACTAAGGTAGCAGGACCCCCAGTGGAAAAAACAGATAGCATGATGCCAATAAAAGAAGCTGCCCCTTACTGGGTACCTCCTAGAGGACAAGGGACTAATGACGATATAAACCATCAAGACGCTAGAGGAAGGGTGGTCTACAATTGGGTGCATCAGCCATGGGACAGACAGGACATCCTGACCTTCCGTAAATCTTTGCCGGATTTACGAAAGAACCCCACCGCCTTTACGCCGAGCTAGGTACCGCTCTGGGATCAACAATAATGACACTTGCCGACATAGACTTGTTCTTCGGGTTATGTTTGCCAGCAGATGTGTGGAAACAGGTTAAGAAAGTAAACCATACCGAACTGTTTGGTCATACCTGGGAACAACTCTACACTAGATAAACAGCGGAACCCTGGTCAAAAACCAGTTAAAGCAATATTAGACCTCCCTGACAAAATAGTGCAGAAAGTGAAAACGCTGATCCCAGAGAAAAAGATAGACTGGTCCATAGTAACCGCATGCTGCCAGAAACCACAAGAGGACGTCTCAGAGTACTTCTCCAGATTTGAAACTGTGTTCTCTGATTACAGTGGACAAGACATGTCCACCGCAACCGGACACCACTTATTTGTGCAGAACTACGTCAAAGGATTACTGCCAGATGTATCCCAGAAACTACAAGCCAGCGAAAGTAGTTGGGCAGCATCTAAACCGACGGCCATTCTCCAAATGGCCCAGTACTACGAGCATCAGAGAAACGAAAATGACAGGGCTACAGAAAGGAAAAAGAAGGACTTGAAGGAAAGGGTAATGATAGCACAACTCCAGGGGGCGAATACAGGAGGGGAGCAATATAGGGGAGGAAACCAGCAGAATACCCCTAGAGTACAGCCACCTAGGAACAATCCATCTACATCATATGTAGGACGCCAAGACCTAGGACAGGATCAATGTGCATTTTGCAAAAAATATGGACACTGGAAATCCCAATGCCCGGCTTTGTTAGGAGCTGCTAGGGGCAGAGGGGCGAGGAAATAGCAAGTTGACAGAGAGGAAGAGGACGTGGGAGAGGGTACGCGAGTGAAGCAAGCGAGGAAAGGCCAGGAAGAGTGAACGCATTTGACCATCCCAGACAGAATCAGTACCAACAGACAGATTATGACAATACGTACAACTTTGCATAGGACAGCCAGAGGCAAGGAAGGGATCCAGTCGAGCTCTGCGTTGATCAGCAAGGCCCTTATGTTACCGCTGAGGTCCTGGGCACAAGGTCGCCATTTTTGGTAGACACAGGAGCAACACGTAGTGCACTATCCAAACGACTGATTCCAAGGGCACCCTTGTCAGGCTCACATGTGACCTCAATAGGATTTGACGGTACGCCCTCCAACAACCCTTTGTCCCGACCCATCCCTTTTAATCTTGACAGCAATGGCGTCGAAACGACATTCCTCCTCTCATCTAACACCCCAGAAGCCATTATGGGCCTCGACCTTTTGAAACACTTCCATGCGACTATCAGATGCTCACCAGACGGAGTGCGTGTCATCCTGTATGACAACCCCCAACGCCATAGAGAGAACCCTTTTCAGCACATGTTTTCCATCTCTGAGACTGACACATCCCTACTGGACACTTTGCCATCACACTTATAGGCTAGGGCTGATTCAGACGTAGGACGAATGATGATTGACCCAGTACACGTAACAATACGACAGGACGCAACCCTACCGAAGGTACCGCAGTACAAAATATCGCCAGAGGGTGAGAAAGCACTAACAGAGATCATACACTCTTTGGTAGAGGCAGGGGTGGTAGAGGAAGTAGTGAGCAACATTTGTAACAGTCCCATACTACCGATTGTAAAGAGACAGGGAGATGGGAAAGCCTACCGCTTCATCATTGACCTGCGGGAGGTAAACAAAATCGTAGTACCACAATACCCAGTAGTTTCCGACATCACGACAATTTTGACTTTAATCCCTCCACTGCCACCACCTTCACTGTGATCGACCTCAAGAACGCCTTCTTTTCCATACCTATACACGAGGACAGCCGCTATCTTTTTGGATTTACCCTAAATTCCCGTTCGTATAGATTTTGTAGAGCACCTCAGGGGTACACTGAGAGCCCAAGTATCTATAGCCAGGCGCTTAAAAGACAGTTGGACGCCATACAATTGCCAGATGGAGTGGCACTAATACAATATGTAGACGACATCCTTCTAGCAGCAGACACCATACCAATAGCCGTCACAGCCACCATCAAACTACTCCATTTCCTTGCTGAGAATGGTCACAAGGTCTCCCGAAAGAAACTGCAGTTCTGTAAATCACAAGTGACCTATTTGGGTCACCTTTTATCAAAAGAAGGGAGAAAACTCACGCCTGACATGATCCAGACAATTCTAGACACCCCTGTCCCCAAAAATCAGAAGCAAGTCCGCTCTTTGATAGGCCTCACCTCGTTTTGCAGACAGTGGTTACCGAACTTTAGCCTCATTGTCAAACCCCTTCTCTCCCTCCTAGCTAAGGACATCCCCTCACCTCTCCCCTGGACCCCCAAATGCCAGACAGCCTTTAAAGAACTACGCAATGCCCTTTGCTCAGCACCAGTCCTAGGAACCCCAGATTACTCCAAACCATTCTTCCTCTACACACACGAAAGGGAGGGATGTGCATTGTCTGTCCTAACACAATCAATTGGTCACAAACAACGCCCTTGTGCATATTTTTCTGCCACCCTCGATCCAGTAGCCAGAGCACTGCCAGCGTGCCTGCGCGCTGTAGCAGCTGCAGCGGTATCAATACGCCAGAGCGAAGGAATAGTGCTCTCCAATCCAGTCACTGTTTTAGTACCCCATGCAGTCGACACTACTGAACCAGACCAAAACCCAACACTTGACTAGCGCCCGACTGACAGGATATGAGTTGACCCTGCTAGCACCGCACATTACCCTAAAGCGATGCACCACCCTCAATCCAGCCACACTGTTACCCCTACCCGAGAACGATTCTAACGTGGCTCCACTACACGACTATGTGACACTAACCGATGAACAAACAAAAAGTAGAGTAGACCTCAGAGACACCGCCTTTCTAGAGCCAGATGGAGAAGTATGGGTGGATGGTTCGTGCATCAAACTCCCCGACGGCACCACCTCAGCTGCATACGCTGTCACCACAGCCCGAACCATTCTAGAAACAGCCCGTATTGCCCAACGTTCCGCCCAGGCAGCAGAACTCATTGCCCTCACACGAGCATGTATTTTAGCAGCTGGCACGACAGTTAACATATACACCGACAGCCAATACGCCTTCGGGGTGGTTCACCATTTCGGGATTCTATGGAAAGAAAGAGGGTTCCTGACTTCACACGGTACACCCATCCTGCATGGAGATTTAGTCTCCGCCTTGACGGAAGCAGTCCTCCTCCCCAAAAAGCTAGCAGTGATAAAATGCCAAGCACATAGGAAAGTGACAGATCTCATTGGACAGGGAAATGCGCTAGCAGACGTTACTGCCCGAGCCACAGCAGAAGACAGAACCATGACACGAATGTATGTGACCAGGTCACAAGCTGAACAATGGACTGATGCTACGACCACTGTAAGGGACATACAGACTACAGGCACACAAGACGAATTGACCGAGTGGGAAAAGGTGGGACTAAAAGACGAGGAAAATTGCTGGAGAACTAAAGACGGAAATAAATGGCTGTTACCCAATGCCTACCTCATCCCCATATTGACCATGGCACATTTACCAGCACACATAGGCTCCACCCCCATGATTGAACTAATCACAAGAGTATGGCATAATGTCAAGATAACAGAATCTGCAAAGCGCCTAGTACAACAATGTATAGTATGCCTACAACACAACCCAGGGAAAGGGACAGTAGTACCACGGGGAGGGTTTGGAGTCCCTGATCACCCCTTTGTAGTCCTTCAAATGGATTCCATCCAACTAGAGAGATGCCATGGTCTAAAATATGTCCTGGTGGTTGTGTGCGCTTTAGCAAATGGGTGGAGGCATATCCCACCCGCGACAATACTGCCATAGCCACTGCAAAAGTATTGTTGAAAGAATTCTTCCCCGGTACGGCCTTTGCAGAATTTTATGGAGCGACAACGGCCCACACTTCGTAGCCGAAGTGATACAGAACATACTGAAAGGGTTGGGGGTAAAACAAAAATTCCATGCCTTCTTCCACCCCCAATCAGCGGGCCTGGTAGAGAGACACAATGCAACATTGAAACTAAAGCTAGCCAAAATAGTTGCCACAACCGGGTTGAAATGGCCCGACGCCCTTCCATTGGCATTGCTATCAATGCGCTCCACCCCGACCAAACACAGACTGACCCCGTATGAAGTGGTCTTCGGCAGGCCTATGAACATTTGGGCGGCACCAAGACCCACCTCCATTAACGATGTCCCGAACATATTAATGTCAGACTATTTGCATAAATTGACAAACGAGCTAACAATTATCCACCAACAGGTGCAGCAAGCCTTGCCTGACATATCCAGGGGCCCAGGACATGTGATAAAGCCTGGGGACTTCATCCTAGTTCGCAACTTCCAAAGAACGAAGAATCTGGAGCCCAGGTGGATGGGCCCCTGGCAAGTCTTGATCACCACTCAAACTGCCCTCCGAGTGGAAGGAAAAAAAAAAAATTGGCTGCACGCCCACCACTGCAAGAAAGTCCCTCCAACGCTGGCAACCTGTGAAGAGGTGGAGGTGCAAGAGGAAGTACTCGCAAAAGACCGACCAGCTCTGAGTTGCTACCCATGAGAAGACACCCTCCAACTGTCTGAATTTCCCGACCCCACGGTGCCATCCAAGGAAGGGTACAACCTAAGATCGACGAAAAGGGGGGAGCTCCAACAACCAGGCCACTAACTGAGTCAGAGTCTCAGATCAGTAGCACAGCCAAACGACGCTACCAGGAAAAACACCAGACAAAAGTCTGTGGTCCTAACAGTTGGTGAGCTCCTCGAAGATGATGGAAGAAACGGAACACCTGCAAAGCCACCAAGACTTTTGAACTGCACAGTACAAAGACAATTGCACTTGTAGCTGCATTTCTCACCTGCCTCCTGCTAATGGTCACACTGTGAATCATTGAAGAGAATGCACCTGCATACAGAACATTGTCACCAACCATGCAACCAATCACAAAGAAAGAACACTACCTGGTATCACTACCGCCACATCTCCGAGAACGACGCAAAGAATTCTGGAATAATTCTTTCGTACAGATGCTGCACCAGCACAATCTTGCCACCAATGCCACTAACTGTTGGGTCTGTGGGCTGCTACCACATGCCACTGAACATTCCATTCCTTTCATCCCTTCACCCTTTTCTGTTCATGGATCTTGCCTTGCCTGGCTGATGCTCCTACAAGACAGTTACAAAGACAATGCCACTTCCGATGGGACAATCGCTCAGTTCTACAACGAGTTCTGGCTAAACCAAACAGGAAGAACAGCAGCTCCCTTTTGCCCTCACACCTCCAATACGACATTCCCAATGAATGTCCCCTCCAAAGAACGAGTGGAAATACAAGTGTTCAATAATCCTGTCAGAGCCACATTTTCCTACCTGAAGAAAAGAACTGCTGCAACACTGACTGTGGCCCTATCTGTGGTGAACGTCTCTGGCCTTCTATGCATTGAAGGCCGTGGGACTAAGAATGTGGGTCACAGCACTTGTAACATTGTAAGGACTTTGAACACTGCCAATCCTCCAGCATTTGTTGCATCACCCAATATGTACTTTGTCTGTGGAACCAAAGCCTACACCTGGCTCCCAAGAAACTGGGGGGCACGTGCTACATCGCCTTTGTTTTGCCACCGACCTACACAGCCCCTGCAGAGCATCATCGAGAAAAGCGTTCTAAAGACACTGATCAAGCAGACTCTGCCGCATCACAGTTCGTTGACGCAGCAAAAGGGCTCGTCCCGCTATGGGGTCCGATGGCAAACAGCCGAGCCATCAGACATCTGTCTCAAGCGGTAGAAACCGCCCTGAACGTCACAGCTGGCATCCTCACCAACAACACTGCCGAGCTTCAAGCGGTCCGTCTGGTGGCCCTACAAAACCGCATGGTCCTGGACGTGGTACTAGCGGATCGTGGAGGAGCATGTCGCATCATTGGTGCCAGTTGCCGCATATACATCCCTGATAATTCACCCTCTGTCTATGAAGCAATCGAACATCTCCACAGACTGTCTTCAGAAATTCATCAAGGATCAGAGACTTGGACAATTGGAAGTTGGCTTTGGGGCATCTTAAAGGACTGGGGTTGGAAAATATCAATGTTTCTCTTGGTCCCAGTATTGGCAATATGTGGTTGCTGTTTGGGTGTACACTGTATACCACCTTTGTGTTCTCTTTGCATAAGTGCCTTGCGCCCTAAGACTATGGACACTCAGTTAACAAAAATGAGAGTAATGTATGAACAAGAAATACAGGACATTATGGAGATCGAAATAGACTGACAAGATGGCTAGTTATGTTCAAAGGGGCGACTGTTAAGAACAAAACACAATCATGAACATTCTGCGCCATCTTGTCTGATGAAAGTTCCTACGTGCACATAAACTACAGTCATTCTGATTTACCACAGCCATTTTGTACTCTGTTGGTCACCTTCATTTCACCCTGTCCTCTAGCAGCCTTCTGACTCTCTGACCAAACCTGATATGTGTGCTGGGGGCTATAAACTATTTCCACGACAAACATCAACATCACCTGCTGCCTCAAACTTGTCTTTCCTCTCATCCCTGCACAAACGGGTTACAAATACCAAACAGACTCTTGCAAACATGGTTTATTGCACTACACACAGCAAGACTGGTTTTTTGCCAACAATGGGACCTGTTCTTATCAACAGAACGGACTCTTAGATCTGGCCGGTCTCACTCGTTTTTAGACCCTGAAGCAAGGTCCAGCTGCAATTAAATTGTCTGTTTTTGACCTGGGTGGGAGGAGAGTTAATGTTGGGCTTGTGTAACCATGTTGATAAAACAATGTCGGCTTGTGTGACAACCTGCCCGGGGCGGAGACTCCAAGCTTGTAACCATGATAAAAGAAACAAATACATTGTGTAAAACTGTATAAAAGGAAGAGTCAGAAGCATTGCCAGTAGAACACCTCCCTGAAGACATCCTGGTGTCAGCAGTTGACGTGGTCTCCTCTAAGAGTAATAAACCTTTTTCTTGCCTTCCAGCTTCCAGCGCCTGCCTCGTTATTTTAGATAGCGAATCCAAAGTGGATTAAAGGTGACCTTGCGCCGGGCAGCATTGGGGATCTCAGGAGACTCGCTGCTTTTCACAGCAGCAGCGGTCACATGTGTATTGCGTTACCCTGTTAGCGCGCACAGCCCACAATGCACCTCTGAGAGCCCCTGGGGCGGGACACGCCCTTGCTGCGTATCCAGTGCCGTGAGGAGAAACCGTGTCAAATGTGGGGGGTTTCGGTAGAGGCCCTGCGATGGAAGCAGGACTGGATGAAAGGCGGGGATTTTTCCTCTGTATGGCGGGGGTTGGGGTTGCAGGAGGAGTCCAGGGCCGTTCAGCAGGTCTGCTATTACTAAATTGCAAAGATGGCCCCTAAATAATGTATGCAGCGCGCACCTGGCTCCTCAGAAAGGTATTGTTTTCACATCCCTTTTCGAACGAAGCGTGTCGTATCTCCCCGTCAGACTACGGTGCGTTGTGTGGGCCAGAATTTAAAGGGAAACCAACGTCGTTTTCTGCCAGACAGCTTGAAGGTGGGTTAACTTGCAAACTCAGCGTGCACTTCGATGGTCTGAAGTTCTGTTTATGTGCAGGCACACGTGGTGTTTAAAAAGATAAAATGAAGCATCATGCCTGCCCGTGCGGAGGCTAAAAGGCCCTGGCTCGTCCATCCGACTGTATAATCAACCCCAGCCGAAAACCAGCCGAACGCGGGAATCGAAACTAGTGGTGCGCGCGCACCACAGAGGAGCTGGGGGAGGGAGCGCGGCAGCGAGGCGAACGCGCGCTGCTGCGCGTTCTGGCCACCGTCGGGAATGGGAGGAGCAAAGGCGGGACATGCGCCCGCCTTTGCCCAATCGCGTGCCGTTTTTTTTTTTTAAAACGCACGCTCCAGCCGATGTGGGCTTCTGAAAACAAAACCACACGCACGAGCGTGTGGGTCGTTTTCAGAAGCCCTTTCTAAAGGTCTCGCGCTGCGCGAGCAGTGCGGCGCACTGCAACGCTAGGCACGAGACCTAAAAAGGACTATAAATTAACTTCTCTGCAGGAGGCGCGAGGCTGGAGAACAGGTTAGCCCAGGATCTGCTGTGCTTCCTCACAGTTGAGGTAGAGCTGAGGCACTCACAGCCACGTGCTCCACACACCCAGGTCCCATCGGCCCAAAACCAATTGAAAACAAAAGGCTAAATGTTACTGTCTGTTTTCATAAATGTACTAAGGTGTCCACTTTACCAGAACTTCATTTAGGCAGGCCCCAGAGCCCAAGAAAGTGGCTAAAAACCTTGGCGTCCTAATCGATGACTCCCAGTCAATGCAGGAGCAGGCCAACGCCACATGTGGCAAGTGCTTTGGACTACTCAAGCTCCTACGGAAGCTATTGCGATGGATTCCCATTGACTGGCACAGAACCGTAGTCTAGGCTCTAATTACGAGTCAATTGGACTACGGAAATGCCCTCTATGTGGGCATGCCAGACCACCTTGCTCACCAGACTTCAGGCGATTCAAAATGCGGCTGCTAAACTCATTTGCCATGAAGATAGATAGGTTTAGCTAGGCTTCGTCATGCCGTAAAGCTTTACACTGGCACCTAAAGCGCATAAGAGCCAAATTCGTACTTTTGAGCCATGTACATAAAGCACTTTACAAAAGATGGACCTGCAATTTGACATTCTACAAACCTTCACGAAACCAGAGATCTTCTAACCTGGTGTTAGCCAAAGCCAAACGTGTCAAAAAAGCCAGAATGGGTGACCGCTCCTTTACCACCCTGGCAACTGCCCATTGGAGCCTCCAGCCTTGGACCTGCCCCTCACTTCCGACCATGTCAGGCTCAGAAAGAGTCTAAAAACCTGTCTCTTCTCAGGTTAAGTCCAGTGCACCATCTCTTAGGGAAAGCTGCAGTCTAGCGCCATTATATCACTTTGGGGATGAGTGTCGCGTTCTACAAATACCGTAAATAAATAGGGGCACGTAGGCCTCACCCTTGGCTTGCACCTCGTGCATCTCTAAATGGTGAGGTGACCGCCACCAGAAAAGACCTAGGAATGGGGTCCAGGCTGATACCCCTTAAGACACATAGGGGCATAACTTGTACTAGGAGCAACAAGAGTGCTCCTGGGAAGCACTAGAGCTGTTCAGGGGTCCCTTGGATTAAATGTTCCTAGAAAATAGCTAAAAAGTAAAAACCAAGGGGAACTTCGGAAGACAAAAGTGAACAGAATGCTGGGATGGAACTGCTGGTACCCAGAGAATACGACTATCAGCCTAGAATTTCCATACAGGAAGTTATGTGAGTTTTAGTTCGGATGAAACTGGAAAACACCATTTGCAGATTTGGGGGCAGAGAATCGATTACTCAAATGACTCAATACTTGGGGACAAAGTCATGGATGAGGTTTAATCGGGGTCTGTCATTAAGATGTGATCTTGGCATAGACGGGGTCAAAGATCTGAATACTGAAATGTCAATTGATTTCCTGTTTGATTTCAGGACTCAATTTCGTGATCAATATCAAGTTTGATCCATAAACAGCTTTAAGATTTAGTGAACCACCCACAGACTGGGCTGCAACATTTGAAAAACAAAATGTTTTCTTATGCCTCAAATCAGAATTTACGGTATTCCGGAGCACAAGCCTTTTGCTGGAGAGAAGATATGGCCTCTCTGCCCACAGACCTCTCAATGGGTGTAAAGTCATAGTTTCAAGAAGTGCCTACCATTGATGTCGGGAGGTGGTGGGGGGGTGGGGGGGGGGGTGCATCCATTCACAATCCACTGCAGTGGGCAGAGACTTTCAACTGGCTGAGTGGCTGAACATGTTCTTGAAGGAGGCCAATAGAGGTTCGCATCTAAGTTAAATATTGCAAGACCAACGCAGGGCAGCGGTCTCACAACCATCAGGATCTGGACGGTGCTCCAGCCAACTACAGTGCGAAAACATCTTTACAGACCCCAAAAGTAACAGCACAAACTTATATTTACTTTTATGGAACATTTTCTTAGAACCCAAGTTTCTTGAAGTTGCAAATAATAATTGCTAAGATTAACAGGACAAAGATGCTACTTTTATCGACCTCAGAAGGATGAAAGGCGGAAGCGTTCAAATTTGATTCAGGATAGCGAATCTGTGCTGAATACATGTTAATTAATCCTTTAAGCATTCTGCTAATCTGATTTTCCTACCTAAAGCATAGGGCCCATTTTTTGTAAGAAAATGTGAGGACTCATTAAATCTAGTGTTACGAGACTGGTATCCCAAACGCTAGGAGACGCTCCCCAACGGAACGAAAATAAATGAATAAATCCATTCTAAGGCAGACCCTGCCCCTCGCCTTTTCTTTTGCAATTGATGCTGGGTCTAAGGAACCCTCAGAGCCCTGGGGGCACTGGCCAGGCTTTCATAGCTGCGCTTACTACTATCTCTACTGAAGCAGAGACGTCGCAGACTCTTAAATTGCTCAACTCTTTTCCAGAACCACATCTCCCCTGCCCAATGGTCACTAGGCCACTGAAGAGTTCCTACCGTCAAGCGGAGAGGTTGAGGTGTTCACCTCATTTTGGTGAGCATGTTCGAAGGCCGCCATCTTTTATTTACCCAAACAGTCAAACGGTACATTTTTTAAAATTAAATAAATTGTCAAATATTCCAAGTTGTCTTGCCAGCTCGTTGCCAGCTTTGGAGACAGAGGGTGAACCTCCCCCGCCATCCACGGAGACGTGAGGTCTACCAGCTGGGTGTGTCTGCAGTGCCACAGGGCCAAACACAACCTCACGAGCAGGGCGAAACCAAAACAGGTTCGGTAGCGTCTTCCGAGACAAGTAATCCATACCCAACAAATAAAGACATTTGTCAGGATTAATTTCTCAACGAGCCAAGTCGTTAGCCGCTTTCTGTGCATCTTTACAAATTATCCTTATATTACATCCACTCCTGCCGCCCCCCCACCCCCCTCAGTCACCGCGGGTCATAGCAGTCCGCTCGCGGTGCAAACTTTACTGGCAAAAATAACAAAAATGCTAATAACACCGCCACAGGCTTGACTCTTCCAAACGCTGTAATTACCTCAACAACTGTATTCATATTGTCTAGCTTGGGGGATAAAAGGCGGAGTTAGCCCCGCAGGGGTCGCATATGTGATTTGTAGATGAGTGACTGACAGAATAAATTATTTTAACGCAAAGTACTAAACAATCGTTATTGTCCGCTTCCCGACTAAACAGCGAGGTCCTGTTTTTTCCTCGGTGCTTAATCCAGCCTGTTGGTTTGCTTTCTCGTTTTGCCAAACATGAGAAAGATTATAGTAAAAGACAGGATGATGTGCGAAAAAATACAATATTTTGTCAGGCGCGCGGCCATCATTAAAACCCAAGTTTAGTGGCTTCAGCAGCTGGAGCACTAAACCGCATCTCTTCCATTCGAGGTCACATACAGATAGATCTCAGCAGCAGGTGGTTAACCGACTGTGATGCCTCGCAACGTGGTTGAAGACCAGAGTTCTAACCATAGCTACCCCCGTATGAATAAATGAACGGTGTGATCGTAGGCAAATGGCAGTGCCTCACTTAATTACATTTACAAAATCCGAGAGCTCTTAAAACACACAAAGCTGGTAATGTTGACTACAATAAAATCCGACATGTGCCCGACTTCCCCCAGCTGCTCGTCCTCTGAAGACAACACTTCACCGCGGGTTCTCTAAGCTGAGCGAGCGCTGTTGACCCAAGCCCGGCGTCGCCTGATAAATCCTCGGCGGAGGAGGGCTTGCACACAGCATTCATTTGCTGATAAGGCCTGTGTGAAGAATAAACAAATATGCATTTCCCCTGGAAACAGAAAGCTCGCGCACACTCCATTTACAAACTGAAGGACAGACTGGTCTAAGTAAAAACCCCGCGGCGGGAGGTCAGCGCCGCACAATGAATTTCATCTGATGGGAGCGGCGCTTCAATGCAGGCGGCAGCAAAGTGCCTGGCGCGGGACTTAAAAATAGAGCTCTGTTAAAGGTACTGACAGCCGGGTCTGCGTGACCCCGGTTCACACCTGTGCTGGGCCCCGAGGATGCTAACAACGGGTGGGGGTTCAGGAGGGAGCAGCTGGGGTGTTTGTGTGTGGGTGGGGGGGTGGGGCAGGTGTGGTCACCAATTTAAAAAAAAAAAAAAAAAAAGGGCATTTAGTAAGGATTTTTTTTTATTTCTTGGGTTTAGTTTACTAATTATGGCGCCAAAAGATTATGTTTCCGATGTTTTATAGCAAAGGTGGTAACATAAAGGTACATTTTTAAAGCTCACTTAACCCGACCTGCCTTCACCCCCTTTGGCCTCCGCTGGGTCCGTCTCGTGGCCCCTTCCCCTGGGCCTACCAGTGCTAGGTGGCTCAAGCCCTGGCCCCCACCCCCGTGCTTCTAAGCCACCAACGATAACCTGTCCACGAGGTGATAAAGCCCCACCCCCTTCCAATGCAACCTCTCACCAATGACTCCATCCTACAATCTTCAAACAGTGTCCACCTCTACCCCTCCCCCTCAACAAAAAGCTAGCTTCAACAGCAGCTGAAATCTGGCTGGCCAATCCATAGGAGCAAACACGTGACGTCATTGTAGCTAGAATAAAAACTCCGTTAAATTTGCTTAGGTCAACAACAGAAAACCTAAAAGGCACTAGATTTTTAGATCCCATGACTCCAAGGGCAACTCCAAGGGCACTGACGGGCTTGGCAGCAGGACAACGAACTACCTTTCCTTGGAGTTTGAGAAAGTATTTGTATTGACAAAGCGAGAAACCGGCTAGCGTGTACACTACCCAGGAAAGGTCTTCTGAGTAGGGTGACCAGAATTTTAAAGCACAAAACTGAAATATTTCACAAAAATAGAAAAACTACAATTTTACTTCAAGCGCGCGCACAGAATGACGGGCTCCTCGTCAGATAATTACAGAACAGGCAGTAAGAACATACATAAAATGCAATTTTTAAACCAAGTAGCTTGCCTGTTAATTAAATTGCTTTCCTGAAACAACTGTTAACTATCCCTGCTTTGTAAAACATAAAAAAGAACCTCCTGCTGTTCTCAGTCGACCCTCTCTAAAAACCGGGACATGAGCTAAGTTTCCAGAAATCTAACGGGACAGCTGGTGAAAACCGGGACCGTCCCGGTAAATCCGGGACGCCTGGTCACCCTACTTCTAAGCCAACCGTGGCGACTAGTCAAGTTCAGGGGGTCACACGCAAGCCAGGGGCGCTTCCTCAATCACAGCGCTGACTTCCTTGAAACACACACAACGGGCCCCATCCTCACACAGTGAGCAAGCACTATGCCAAGACACGCAGGCAGCGCCTTGAGGGGTTCCAGTTCACAGGGACGCGCTATAAAGCCTTTTTCGGCGTCCAGGACCGGAGCTCTGCAGGATAGCCGCACACAACACGCCAATGGAAAGGAGGATTTTTCACTGAGTGCAGCGGCCAGGGAGGCTGGGGGTATCCGATGGCGCAGGGCTCCCCAGGACTATCGGATATCTGCTGAAGCAGCACTCTCCCCCTCAACACTAGCAGCGCCAGTTGTTTCTTGCAGCTCAACACAACTTTCCGGTGCGGCGTCATCGCAATGAGGGCACTGCAAAGCAGCATTGCCCATAAGCCACTGCGGGGGCACGTCATCAGCGGCTGGTACAAGTTTAACAAGCCAGTTGGCTGGGTGGGCTGACTGTACCAGCTACAACAGCAGCCACACAGTCCGGGCCACTGGAAGTATGCAGCAGTTATGTGGCAGAGGACGACCAAATTATGCGCCAGGGTTGACTAAATTATGCAGCATTTCATCAGCACCCATTTGATTCTCAAATGCAGCAACAAACAGAAAGTTGACCAGTCAACCTTTACGAAGGGCCTTCCACCATGCAGCAATACGTTACCGCATTTTTATTAACTATCAGTTTGCACAATTTTTTTTTTGTTTTTACTGTCTGCATATTGATACAGCAGGTGATTATGTGGCAAATCCATCATCATGCATTAGAGCCCGGATCCCCTAGTATGTCCCCCGCCCCAACCTCATGTGGTCCCACAATCAAAACTTTGCAATCCAAGAGTGTGGGTAAAAAACGGCCATGTTTAATAACTCGACATTCATAAACATGACAAAACGCATTTGTAGAAATTCACATTTATACCTTCAATATTTACATTTTGAATATCTACAATTTCTATCACTGATCATAACCATCGGTTATGCAATATCTACTTGCTCCAGCACCAAGGGGCCCTCTGGCTCGCATCTCCTAACTGAGAACCACGCAAGGCGCAACCCACCTGCGTCTGAGCGGTGAGCCCCCAGCCCTTGGTCCTTGTCCGCCATTTCTGGGGGCCACCCCTCTACCACCAGGCTGCCAAGGAGGCTCGTGTGACCTGGCGCCCTTGCCTCCCCAACCGGTGTCCCCATTCTCCCTGCGGAGAGCTTACCGTCTCTCCCCTCGGTGCTGGCCTCGGGAGTATGTAAGAAGGCCTCCCGTTAACCCTGCAAATCAATGTTCTGTGGCCTCTTTTCCGCCACTCTCCCTCTTAACCTTCCCCAAACCACTAATCTCAGGGACGGGTGGGTGGGAGATTGATTAACCCCAACGATCCTGGAGCGGGAAAAGAGGATGTGCGAAGGTGGACCCTGGGCCTAAATAGCCCCCCCCTCTGGCTCCACCCCCCTCCTGCCCGCTCTGGCCGGAAACACGTCACGGCCGACCCGGAAGCAATTGCACTGGCCGGTAGCCAATCGGGCTACCCGGCCGAACTAAGGGGGTGTGGCGTGGGTCCAGGGGGCCGGGCCCTAAGGGCGCGCTCGCTGAATTTCGCGCTTTTCAAAAGTGCAGAAGCTACATAATCACATAATTTCAGTGGCCCTGCAAACAGCCCGCACGACTCATGTGAACAGAGTAAAGTACAGTTTTCCCTCAAAGCAAGGGGTCAAGAGCCTCAACAAACAAGTGAGCCAGCTGGCTACGAAGTACCCATCAGAGACCATCCTAAAACACCTTTCCTTCACAGGGATGTTGCATCCCTGTGAAGGAAAGGTGTTTTAGGATGGAACACAACGGCATGGGAGACCACCATTCAACACACCCCTCGTTAAACTGGGCATGGTCTGGCCACGGAAGTCACATGGGTCGTCCCGCTTTGGCAAACCCACAACTTAAACACATACCTCTGTAAGCAAAAGCTCTAAGAGGACAAGAAATTGGAAGACGTGCAATAAATGCAAGCCCTAGGATGCTTGTGTCCGGTACAGGGAGGACCTGGCTAGGCAGTTCAGGCTGGACTATTCCCAGAGGAGCAGGGTCAAGAGTGATTTGCATATGGCTGGGTCCAAACTGGGGTGGCGCCGTGAGCAAAAGAATGATGGATTAAAACCAGATCTTTGTGACTGGGGGTGAATGTTTGCATTGTTCAGCATTCCGTCCATCATTTGTTCTTTTTGCTTTTGTTGCCCTAAGTGGGATGGGTATGCCCAGACGTGGGTCCCATGCTCACTGCACCACTGGATTCAAGCTAGCCTGGCTGATGAGGGGTGATGCCTCAAAACTGGTCCTAGGATGCTTGTTTACAGTCCAGGGAGGGCAGTTTGGGCTGGATTGTTCCAGCCCGAACTGTTCCCATGAGGAGCAGGGTCAAGACTGATTTGCATATGGCTGGGTCCAAACTGGGGTGGTGTGGTGATCAAAAGAACGATGGATTAAACCCAGATTTTTGTGACTGGGGGTGAATGCTTGCATTGTTCAGCATTCTGTCCATCATTTGTTCTTTTTGCTATAAATGCAAGCTTTGGCAATGCCAATAGGTCTGGCCTGCATTTATGAGTAGTGATTAAAACATTACTAAAATACTGTTGCTGTTAAAAGCAAAATGACAATTATGAACATTACCTGCGCCATCTTGTCTGGTGGAATTCTATGTGCACATAAGTTACAGTCATTTTAATCTATCACAGCCATTTTGTACTCTGTTGGTTCACCTTTGTTTCACCCTGCCCTTACTAGCATCCCTCTGACCGACCTGGTACTGTGCTGGGGGCTATAAACTCTATTGTCACAACAAACCTCAGCGCCACTTGCTGCCACAAACTCGTTTTTCCTCTCATCCCTGTTTTCAGACAAGCCTTTGGACGCTCTACCCTTCACTACACCTAGTTATACAAACAGGTTCCAAACACCAAAAGACTCTTGCAAAATGATTTATTGCACTGCAAACAGCAAGACTTGTTGTTACCAACAATGGGACCTGTTTTTATCAACAGAACGGACTCTTAGATCTGACCGGTCTCACATGTTTTAGACCCTGAAGCAAGGTCCAGCTGCAAGATAAGATTGTCTGTTTGACCTGGGTGGGAAGAGAATTACTGTTGGGCTTGTGTGACAACCTGCCCGGGGCGGGGACCCCAAGCTTGTGTAACCATGCTGATCAAACAAATGCATTGTGTCAAACCTGTATAAAAGGAAGAGCCAAGGGAGTTGTCAGCAGAACACTTCCCTCAGACATCCCGGTGTCTCAGTTGACGTGATCTCCTCATGAGAAATAAACCCCTTTCTTGTCTTCCAGTTTCCAGCGCCTTGCCTCATTATTTTGATAGCGAACCCAAAGTGAATTAGAGGTGGAACCCTGCACCGGGCAGCATTGAGGGTCTTAGAAGACTCGCTGCCTTTCACAAATTGGCGCCCAATCGTAGGGGCCCATCAGCGATGCGTGGGTCCGGTAGAGAGGTCCTAACGACGGAGTGAACAACTAAACGATTGGGGTATACCTGCCTGAGAAGACCCTTGTCGGGCTGCCGATCGACTGAACTTCACCGGTTCCGAACGGACCTCTCTCGAGTGACCTTCGGTCCCGACTGGGACCTTAGAGGAACGCCGCATTGATTGTTGGAGTGAGAGGACAACCAGGCGTTGGAAGGGGAATAACTAAGAACTGTCCATACGGTCCGGGTAAGGTCGTGAAAAAACGACTTAAATTGATTGATTGATTGAATAGTTTGATTGAAATACTAGTATTCCTTTTTTTGATATTGAGTTATTTGCGACATTTCCCTGCTTGCAAACAACAAAGAATAGGAATATTCTCTCTTTGCAGGCAGCGAAGGACAGGTAGTGCAGACTTTTTGTCTAAATTGATTGATTGAGATATTCATTTTGACCGATAAATACGTCATGCCTGTTTTCTCTAGATTGTTTGATTGTAATTGTTTTGGACCAGACCGTTCGTTAGAGGTCAGTCAGCCGGCACCGCCGGAAGGCACCCCTAACAAGGACATGTACGTAAAGTATGGATTAGCCAGCGTAGCTTATAGCAAACTATGGCATAAATACACTAGGAAGGACCGGGTAAATCAGTGGCCACTGACGGGATCTTTCGATCCCGCTAAAATAGAAACGTTAGAATTAGCTCTCCACAAAAAGAAAACTAGACCAGCCATGTTTGACAGTTTTGGTTTATGGCGCAAAGAGGCAGCTCAAAGAAAGAAAAGGGACGAAGCTAGACAAGATAAAGAAACGCGAAAATCAGCTTACCAAGCCTGTAAAAGATTAGAAGAAAAACTAAAAGAAAAGGAAATCGATAAAAAGGAACAGAAATCAAAAATATCAGATCAATGCCCTGTTAGAACGCCCTCGACTCTTTACCCCAAGTTACCAGCAAAACAAAGGGTAGATGATTTATTGTTAGGTCCCCCAATCATATACATGCCACCCCCTTATGCCCCTACTCATCCCATAGTACAACGCCAGGACCACCAAAGTATAGCCGGAGATGGCACGATCGCCTCAGTCTCCACCGCCTCTGCTCCCACCGAGTCACCCACACCAAATGCCTCAAAGGATACAGTAGTAGAGGTAGGATCAAAAGAAACAGGAGCGCCCAGGGTCCCGCGATTAAGTAAAAATGAGCGAGCAGGCATTGATAAAGTAGTTAAATCCCTCATAGATAGGAAGGAGACAGAAGAGCATGTAACTGACATATGCAACTCCTATGTTGAAAACCGCAAACGATACTTTATTGTACGTCTCTGTTACCACACTCTTACTGCATATGAAGAGAAGTACCAAGATGTAGGGCCCGAGCGACTAGTGGCTCTCTATAGGAAGGTAGACACCGGAGATGAAGGCGACAACGATGTTACAGAACTCTTTTCATCCACACTGGAGGTATTCCGTCACCTCGTGGAACAAGGACGGATAGATAAGGACAGGACATCTAAGATAGCAGGACCCCCGGTGGAAAAACCAGATAGCATGATGCCGATAAAAGAAGCTGCCCCTTATTGGGTACCTCCTAGAGGACAAGGGACTCATGACGATATGAACCATCAAGACGCTAGAGGAAGGGTGGTCTACAATTGGGTGTATCAACCATGGGACAGACAGGACATTTTGACGTTCCGTAAATCTTTACCGGATTTGCGAAAGAACCCCACCGCCTTTTACACCGAGCTAGGTACCGCTCTGGGATCAACAATAATGACACTTGCCGACATAGACTTGTTCTTCGGGTTATGTTTGCCAGCAGATGTGTGGAAACAGATTAGGAAAATAGACCATACCGAACTGCTTGGTCATACCTGGGAACAACTTAACACTAGATAAACAGCGGAACCCTGGTCAAAAACCGGTTAAAGCAATATTGGACCTCCCTGACAAAATAGTGCAGAAAGTGAAAACGGTGATCCCAGAGAAAAGATAGACTGGTCCATAGTAACCGCGTGCCGCCAGAAACCACAAGAGGATGTCTCAGAGTATTTCTCCAGATTTGAAACGGTGTTCTCCGATTACAGTGGACAAGACATGTCCACCGCAACCGGACACCACTTATTTGTGCAGAACTATGTCAAAGGACTACTGCCAGATGTATCCCAGAAATTACAAGCCAGCGAAAGTAGTTGGGCAGCATCTAAACCGGCGGCCATTCTCCAAATGGCCCAGTACTATGAGCATCAGAAAAACGAAAATGACAGGGCTACAGAAAGGAAAAAGAAGGACTTGAAGGAAAGGGTAATGGTAGCACAACTCCAGGGGGCGAATACAGGAAGGGAGCAATATAGGGGAGGATACCAGCAGAATACCCCTAGAGTACAGCCACCTAGTAACAATTCATCGACATCATATGTAGGACGCCAAGACCTAGGACAGGATCAATGTGCATTTTGCAAAGAATATGGACACTGGAAAACCCAATGCCCGGCTTTGTTAGGAGCTGGTAGGGGCAGAGGGGCGAGGGAAATAGCAAGTGGACAGAGGAAGAGGACGTGGGAGAGGGTACACGAGTGAAGCAAGCGAGGAAAGGCCAGGAAGAGTGAACACATTTGACCATCCCAAACAGAATCAGTACCAACAGACAGATTATGACAATACGTACGACTTTGCATAGGACAGCCAGGGGCAAGGGAGGGATCCAGTCGAGCTCTATGTTGATCAGCAAGGCCCTTATGTTACCACTGAGGTCCTGGGCACAAAGTCGCCATTTCTGGTAGACACAGGAGCAACACGTAGTGCACTATCCAAACGACTGATTCCAAGGGCACCCTTGTCAGGCTCACATGTGACCTCAATAGGATTTGACGGTACGCCCTCCACCAACCCTTTGTCCCGACCGATCTTAGCGACTGACACGACAGTTAACATATACACCGACAGCCAATATGCCTTAGGGGTGGTTCACCATTTTGGGATCTTATGGAAAGAAAGAGGGTTCCTGACTTCACACGGTACACCCATCCTGCATGGAGATTTAGTCTCCGCCTTGACGCAAGCAGTCCTCCTCCCCAAGAAGTTAGCAGTGATAAAATGCCAAGCACATAGGAAAGTGACTGATCTCATTGGACAGGGAAATGCACTAGCAGACATTACTGCCCGAGCCACGGCAGGAGACAGAACTAGGCAGATTATTTGCATAAATTGACAAACGAGCTAACAATTATCCACCAACAGGTGCAGCAAGCTTTGCCTGACGTATCCAGGGGCCCGGGACATGAAATAAAGCCAGGCGACCATGTTTGATCTGCAACTTCCAAAGAACGAAGAATCTGGAGCCTAGGTGGACGGGCCCCTGGCAAGTCCTGATCACCACCCGAACTGCCCTCCGAGTGAAAGGAAAACGGAACTGGCTGCATGCCCATCACTGCAAACGAGTCCCTCCAACCCTGGCAACCTGTGAAGGGGTGAAGGTGCAAGAGGAAGTACTCGCGAGAGACCGACCAGCTCTGAGTTGCTACCCACAAGAAGACACCCTTGAACTATCAGAATTTCCCGATCCCACGATGCCATCCAGGAAAGGGTACAACCTAAGATCACGAAAGGAGGGAGCTCCAACGACCAGGCCACTAACTGAGTCAAGGTCTCAGATCGGTAGCACAGTCAAACAACGCTACCAGGAAAGCGCCAGACAAAAGTCTGTGGTCCTAACAGTTGTTGAGCTCCTCGAAGATGATGGAAGAAACTGAACACCTGCAAAACCACCGCAAAGACACCAAGACTGCTAACCTGCACAGCACAAAGACAATTGCACTTGTAGCTGCATTTCTCACCTGTCTCCTGCTAATGGTCGCACTCTGGATCATTGAAGAGAATGCATACAGAACATTGTCACCCACCATGCAACCAACCACCAAGAAAGAACACTACCTGGTATCACTACCGCCACATCTCCAAGAACGACGCAAAGAATTCTGGAATAATTCTTTCGTGCAGATGTTGCACCAGCACAATCTTGCCACCAATGCTACCAACTGTTGGGTCTGTGGGCTGTTACCACATGCCACTGAACATTCCATCCCTTTCATCCCTTCGCCCTTTTCTATTCACGGATCTTGCCTTGCCTGGATGATGCTCCTACAAGAAAGTTACAAAGACAATGCCAATTCCGACGGAACAATCGCCCAGTTCTACAACGAGTTCTGGCGAAACAAAACAGGAAGGACAGCCGCCCCTTCTGCCCTCACACCTTCAATGCGACATTCCAGATTAATGTCCCCTCCAAAGAACGAGTGGAAATGCAAGTGTTCAATAATCCTAACAGAGCCACATTTTCCTACCTGAAGAAAAGAACTGCTGCAACACTGACTGTGGCCCTATCTGTCGTGAACGTCTCTGGCCTTGTATGCATTGAAGGCCGTGGGACTGAGAATGTGGGTCACAGCACCTGTAGCATTGTGGGGACTTTGAACACTGCCAACCCCCCAGCGCTTGTTGCATCACCCAATATGTACTTTGTTTGTGGAACCAAAGCCTACACCTGGCTCCCAAGAAACTGGGGGGCACGTGCTACATCGCCTTTGTTTTGCCACCAACCTACACCTCCCTGCAGAGCATCATCGAGAAAAGCGTTCTAAAGACATTGATCAAACAGACTCTGCCTCATCACAGTTCCTCGACGCAGCCTGATAATTCACCTTCTGTCTATGAAGCAATCGAACATCTCCATAGACTATCTTCAGAAATTCATCAAGGATCAGAGACATGGACAATTGGAAGTTGGCTTTGGGGCATCTTGAAGGAGTGGGGTTGGAAAATATCAATGATTCTCTTGGTCCCAGTGTTGACAATATGTGGTTGTTGTTTGGGTATACACTGTATACCACCTTTGTGTTATGTTTGCATAACTACCTTGCACCCTAAGACTATGGACACTCAGCTAACAAAAATGAGAGTAATGTATGATCAAGAGATACAGGACATTATGGAGATCGAAATAGACTGACAAGCTGGCTAGTTATGTTCAAAGGGGCCACTGTTAAAAGCAAAACGACAATCGTGAACATTACCTGCGCCATCTTGTTTGGTGGAATTCTATGTGCACATAAGTTACAGTCATTTTAATCTATCACAGCCATTTTGTACTCTGTTGGTCACCTTTGTTTCACCCTGCCCTTACTAGCATCCCTCTGACCGACCTGGTACTGTGCTGGGGGCTATAAACTCTATTGCCACAACAAACCTCAGCGCCACTTGCTGCCACAAACTCGTTTTTCCTCTCATCCCTGTTTTCAGACAAGCCTTTGGACGCTCTACCCTTCACTACACCTAGTTACACAAACAGGTTCCAAACACCAAAAAGACTCTTGCAACATGATTTATTGCACTGCAAACAGCAAGACTTGTTACGAACAATGGGACCTGTTTTTATCAACAGAACGGACTCTTAGATCTGGCCGGTCTCACATGTTTTAGACCCTGAAGCAAGGTCCAGCTGCAAGATAAGATTGTCTGTTTGACCTGGGTGGGAAGAGAATTACTGTTGGGCTTGTGTGACAACCTGCCCGGGGCGGGGACCCCAAGTTTGTGTAACCATGCTGATCAAACAAATGCATTGTGTCAAACCTGTATAAAAGGAAGAGCCAAGGGAGTTGTCAGCAGAACACTTCCCTCAGACATCCCGGTGTCTCAGTTGACGTGATCTCCTCATGAGAAATAAACCTCTTTCTTGTCTTCCAGTTTCCAGCGCTTGCCTCATTATTTTGATAGCGAACCCAAAGTGAATTAGAGGTGGAACCCTGCACCGGGCAGCATTGAGGGTCTTAGAAGACTCGCTGCCTTTCACATTGCTAAGGAAAACTAAACAATCACTTTGTCTACAATGCACCTTCCAGATGAATATTGGGTGTTAATTCGATGTACATTGAGGTGTAACACTGACCCTTGTGTATTTCATTGTAAGCATTCAACGGAAGGTGAAATGCTGCACAAAGCATGAGGTTAGAGGGGAACTCGGCACTAGGAGAAACCAAAGTTCACCTTATGTAGATTTTAGAGAATTGGTGATAGCTGGAAACGGTAGGCAGATAGCTGTGAATCATGCCAGACCTAAGCGCTGCACAAGATAAGATATCACAACAAAGCAAGGACCGACTAACCACCCACGCCAAGAACACGCAGGATCATTACTGAAAGCAAACTCAACATGGCCGCCCAAGTCAGTGCCGTCACTGTCTCATGCTGCCATAACCTCAAGATGCTGAGGAAGATTTTCAATGGCTCCCATTCAGCATCCTGAAAATGGTCATGAGTACCCCAATTACAAGCAAGCTGGACCACAAGAACACCCTCCACGGATCAACGGAAAACTCACCAGAAGACTGCAATCCATTCAGAACTCGGTGGCCGAAATCACGCTCAACCTCCCATGCTGCACTCACATCACACCTGAAGGAGCTCCACTGGCCTCCCATACACAAACTAGTACAATTTAAACTCCTCACCCAGACCTTCAAGGCACTACATAACACTGGCCCAGCAGACCTCAACAATCGCATGTGCTTTCACAAACCTCCCAGACACCTCGCTCATCAGACTTCTACTTGCACATCTCACTACAGAAAGCCAGATTATGGAACGAGCTGCCACCACACATCAGAGCCTCCACCTCACTGCTTGAATTCGGCGAAAAGCTGAAGCCCTGGCTTTTCGAGTAGTCCCCCTAGGAGCTAGGTGTGGCTAGATTCACACCTGCTCAACACCATGATTCCCTCCAGGGTGACGATGCGCTCTACAAATCTGGGTAACAGAACTTTGACCCACTTCAATCCAAGATTGGAAAAGGCCCCCTGCAGCCCACAACTTAAAAGGATCAGCAAAATATAGTCAATAAACCCATGGATCCACAGGAGAGTGGTGCTCACGCAGTACCCATGGATTTGAAACCCTGGTGAATTAATAGACAAACTGGTGAAAGACTGTATGTAGAACGGACCTTAGAGATTAGACACAGTGAGTGTAGAGCTGCAGTCAATGCAGGATGTTGTCGTTTCTTCAGAAACCTACGTGAAACTCAAGAAGCTCAAAGGTAACTCTCCCGAGACAAGGCGCTACAGAATCTAGGTTCGGGCCACGATTGACCCCTAATTTGGTGGTTGATGTGTGACATGATGCACATTTTTTCACCCACAAATCACTGTTTAAGTGTTTGTGTACTTGGTTCAATGGACAGGAAACCATGTCCAGAATCACTCAAGGGAAGGTGGTCGGTCGCACTACCGACAACTGACCAGAGTCCAGTACTATGGTGAAGCTAACGGAAGAGTAAGAAAGTGGGCGTCGTGCAATGCAGGCAACTTAACAGTGAATAACAAAAAAAAAAAAAGTGCTTCAAGCACTCGCCTGGGTGATGAGCAACAGAAAGGTCAACATGACCCGAAGTTGGCAACTCACACCCATGCTTGGCACTGTCCAAGAATCTCAAGAAAACAGGGCACAGGGCGTTAGTCATACACATGCAGCTCGACTGTGGAAATGTGGACCCGCTGGGATGCTTTACACAAAGTTACAACTGAAAAAGACGCAAGAGTTAAAAAAAAAAAATTTTAATTAAAAAAAGAAAAAAAAAAAAGAATCGAAGGGCCCTTGAATGATTTATTAGTGTAGATCTCAATAAGTAGTCGTTTTTCTAGGTTAGATATGGTGTGTGCTTAAAGTATCTGTATAAGGCACCCAACTATCTATTGTTGCCGTTAGGTTACCTCATTGTACATTTATGGGCACGAGCACATGCGTGTCTTTCATTCCTTCCCTATGAGGAGAAAAAAAAAAGATCTCAGTGGCCACCTTGCCTGTCCAACGAACAAAGCATCTCACTCAACAGTAAGGACAAGTCCCGTCCTTCTAGAAGCACCAGATAGTTTGACAAACCCGGCAGGCAGGCCCCTGGGTGAGAAGCGTCCAATCCAGGGTGGAACAGAGCCACAAAGCACATCAGGCCCAAGTCATCACCCTGGGGCAACCAAGCAATGGGTGTCATCTGCCATCCCTCATCGGGCCAACAAAAGCCCAGGCCAACCCCAGGCAGACACCCTACTCATGTGCAAGATCACTGTGCGATGGTCCAGGCAGACACCCTACTCATGTGCAAGATCACTGTGCGATGGTCCAGGCAGACACCCTGCTCATGTACTAGGTCACTGTGCGATGGTCCACGCAGACACCCTGCTCATGTGCTAGGTCCCAACGTCATGGTCCAAGCAGACAACTAATTACTGCTCTCCTGGGTGACGCCATTGTAGATCACCTCCAGGACGCCCCGCCCCCCTACTGAAGGAACTATCCTCCGATGGTTAATCTCCTTATGCGCCCCTACCCAGCTCTTAGGCACCTCTAGAGCCTCGTCTGGAGGGGGGTCTTCCACCTCCTACACCACGTGAGCCCCCAAGAGAGGCTCACCTTGTAGTGCAGTGGGGGCACTTTAAACTCCAGACTAGAAAGAGGCCTTCAGCTTACTCGCCTGGCCAGCTGTCAGGCACTCTAGCGCCCTCCTCCTTCGCAGTTTTAAGTTTATCCGTAAAATACACCTAAACCCCAGGGGTTTCTTGGCGCTATAAACCCGTCGTTTAGATACACCCAACTCAACGGGCCCCATTTTGTTGACCTCGGGCAGATCAGTGTGAGCAGACAACAGATATTCCAACCTATGACAGATCTCTGAGGCGGCACAATGGACCACGGAGCATCAGACCCATTTCTAACCTCTATTCCAACCTTAAGCTGTGTAAATGTAGTGCCGCCACCTATGGGACCATAGGGGGCTTCACCATCCAAAACGAGGTATGGCTGTGATGTGGCACAGCATATATCCACCGTCCAACCTTAGCACACTTCCATCAAGGTCTTCGTCCGCAGACGTATTAGGACTATCCAAACACCCCGGCCACGCGTCACCGTAGCCATCTCAAGAAACGGTAGAGAAGGGGCGGAGCCTGTAAACTTAAAAGCTTGGATCACCCTAGAGGTTCAAAAATAGTGATGTAGCGGGTTGAAAGATGGATTTCAGAAAGAAATCCTGCAAGGCAACATGATCTGAAGATTCCATTGCCTACACCAGAATTAGGAGTCCTAGCATTCACTGCCCATCGAACACTTTTTGTGATCCTGGGCAAATTACCGCATTTCCTTAGGCCTCCGTTTCAATATTGCCAAAACTGGTGCCATTCACAAGCCGCCTGAGTCGGATACTGAGTGCGGATACCAACGGGACAACTGCCGGAGTGAAATCTGGAATGAAGGCATTAAAAGTCAACGAGATGCCGCATCGAAGGGGGGCGAGATCGGAGGTTCTTGATAAGACCCAGTCAATTTGTCAGTCTTCCTGCTCGTCTCACAATTCAGGCTGCAGCTTCGCGTTACTGCTTTCCATCAGAGCCGCCGTGTATAGTTCCTTCTGCGCCGGGTAAAGTGATCGCAGTGCCCCCATCGCCCCCTTCTCGGCGCTCCGCTGGGAGAAATGAACTGACAGTAATGCCATTGGCTGGTTGGGACAATCCATCCACAGAATGTAGGAGACGGGTCAGTAGTCCCAGAGGGACCGGCCAAACAGTCATGTGCACTTAGGAGTGGGCAACCCACTCCTCCCCTGCCCTGCTCCGAGAGCCCCACCCACCCGCAAAGCAGCACAGAAACATAAAATGATAATAACTCAAAGTTATTCTTTTAGGTTTCCTTTATTTGCACTGCTTAAAAGCAGTGATCCGACGCTCCTCCGCCATAGTGGAGGTGCCGCCACTGCACTCAACCCTTCGCCACTGCAAGGGTACGTCCCCAAACTACCTTTCCCTAGACCTGGGCGAATACATCCCAACCTGTAACCTAGACTCGGATAACCCAACTTCCTGGTCACCCCTAAACTTCCAAGTGTCGGTTTTGGTCGCTCTTCCTACTGGGACCCCCTGAATGGAACTCTCACCTCGGATGAAATGCGCTCATCTGTCACCAACCTTCACCAGGACAACTCTGAAGCACCAGCTCATGTTTGGAAGATCTAAGCTGAGCATCTTCTCTACCAGCTAGTCAGTGCTCCCATAACTAGGTTGGGATGCATGATGGACAGACTCTACCAGTTAACTGGGGGCACAGTGGTGTACATCAGTACCTGGCCACCGCCACTCTTTCCTAAATTAACAAAATAAAGCGCATAGATATGTGAGCTCGTGAGCCTGTTTCAGGCACACGACTAGATGTGCATGCTGGAGTAAACTGGGTCTTTGAGTTATGCAAGGGTCTACCATAGACATGGGCCTAAGTTGCGAGTAGGAGGGGAGGAAGGTGTGCACGAGGAGTCATCCAGGAGTTGGCCACAAGGAGAGCATGGATACACACCGTCATGGTGGTTCAGTAGGGACAAAGATCAGTGCTTAATTTGAGCCAGTGGTTTCCAGTGCTTACACCGGCATTTAATTGTCAACACTGGAGGTTGTAACAGTCTGCCACATGGTGGCGCTGTCTGTCTAATTTAAAGATGAGCACAACAGTTGTTTATTAATTCAATATACATTAAAATGACTATTGTCTGCCGCTCAAACCATTCCTACAGCTTTGGGGGCATGGAAAACTGAGTTGTCAGACTTGTAGGGTGTGATGGTAAGTACTTGTGCTGGTTCTGACACTGGCAGGGGCAATGGGTGGTGCAAGCTGCAGTGGCCGCCTGACTAGGGCCCTGGCACTTATTTATTTCCAAATTGAGCACTGGCATAGACCGCTGTGAGGAAGGAGAGCAGGTGGCCGTGCGCGACCCACTGAGGAGACCGCCTTTAAGAAAGAGGAGTGCCCACGGAGTCCCTGAAGGAGCCACCACAGGTGTGCACCATGGTGGCGAAAGACCAGGAGGCGCATGAGCGGGTCACTTCTGACCCACCACAGAGCAGGAGGCAGTGTAGGAGCTATTCGTCATGGAGGACAGGCCCTATGCCATGCGAGGCCACCTGGTGAGGTGACTGAGGTAAGGAGGGCAGGGGGCTGAGAACAGGGCTGGAGGAGGGCATACGAAAAGTCACGTGCTGGAGTGACAGGCCAAGTGGAAGTAAGATGGGGGGCGGGAGATGAGACCGGGGAGCCTTTTAAGTTTCTGTAACAAACATGGATGCCACATAGCAGTATTATATAAATTCATATGCCAATGAATAACACGCCTAGCAAGCAGCGCACAAGGCAGCACACCTCATCTGGTGGAAAGACCACCCAGGGAAAAGAGCAGGTACCATGAAGACACCCAGGGACCCGCCAGTGGGGCGACCAGGAGGCAGTGCCACAGAGCGCGCCTCGCAGGAGGCAGTGCCACAGAGCGCGCCTCGCAGGAGGCAGTGCCACAGAGCGTAGGAGGCAGTGCCACAGAGCGCAGGAGGCAGTGCCACAGAGCGTGCCTCGAAGGAGGCAGTGCCACAGAGCGCGCCTCGAAGGAGGCAGTGCCACAGAGCGCGCCTCGAAGGAGGCAGTGCCACAGAGCGAAGGAGGCAGTGCCACAGAGCGCAGGAGGCAGTGCCACAGAGCGCAGGAGGCAGTGCCACAGAGCGCGCCTCGCAGGAGGCAGTGCCACAGAGCGCGCCTCGCAGGAGGCAGTGCCACAGAGCGCGCCTCGCAGGAGGCAGTGCCACAGAGCGCGCCTCGCAGGAGGCAGTGCCACAGAGCGCAGGAGGCAGTGCCACAGAGCGCACCTCGCAGGAGGCAGTGCCACAGAGCGCGCCTCGCAGGAGGCAGTGCCACAGAGCGCGCCTCGCAGGAGAGCAGGTGGCAGTGGCACAGAGCGCGCCTCGCAGGAGAGCAGGTGGCAGTGGCACAGAGCGCGCCTCGCAGGAGAGCAGGTGGCAGTGGCACAGAGCGCGCCTCGCAGGAGAGCAGGTGGCAGTGGCACAGAGCGCGCCTCGCAGGAGAGCAGGTGGCAGTGGCACAGAGAGCGCCTCGCAGGCGGCAGTGCCACAGAGCGCGCCTCGCAGGAGATAGTGCCACAGAGCGCGCCTCGCAGGAGGCAGTGCCACAGAGCGCGCCTCGCAGGAGGCAGTGCCACAGACAGGGCCTCGCAGGAGAGCAGGTGGCAGTGGCACAGAGAGCGCCTCGCAGGAGAGCAGGTGGCAGTGGCACAGAGAGCGCCTCGCAGGAGAGCAGGTGGCAGTGGCACAGAGAGCGCCTCGCAGGAGAGCAGGTGGCAGTGGCACAGAGAGCCTCGCAGGAGATAGTGCCACATAGAGCGCCTCGCAGGAGATAGTGCCACAGAGAGCGCCTCGCAGGAGGCAGTGCCATAGACAGGGCCTCGCAGGAGAGCAGGTGGCAGTGGCACAGAGAGCGCCTCGCAGGAGAGCAGGTGGCAGTGGCACAGAGAGCGCCTCGCAGGAGAGCAGGTGGCAGTGGCACAGAGAGCGCCTCGCAGGAGAGCAGGTGGCAGTGGCACAAAGAGAGCCTCGCAGGAGATAGTGCCACATAGAGCGCCTCGCAGGAGATAGTGCCACAGAGAGCGCCTCGCAGGAGGAGCAGGCGCTGGTGTCACAGAGATGGAATAAGGACAGCCTGGTGCGCCAGTGAGGAATCTGCCAGACAAAAAGCAATCATCGGGTTTTAGGGCTAAATAATTGGCGGTATCATCTCCCCCTCTCCTGCAGCATCGATTTCCTCCCACTCTCTGCCTCCGAAGCTCCGCCGCGCCACAGGCCTATTTAAAAACCTGCAATTTGTAGTTCAACAGCAGCCGAAAGATTCACTGCAATGTGATATCAGACGCGGCTTGTCACTTCAGATCACCTATCGATCCCTGCCCCGCCTGCACGTCCCCGACGCCTTCCCTGGGAAGAGTCGGGTTTCCTCCACAATGCAATAACAGCGCTTTATTGCTCAGAGGGGTGGAGGGAGGCGAGACGATAAGGTGCTTCGATGGCCCGACTCTCAGCTTATTCCATTCACGCAGGGGGTACCCGTGCTGGGCTTCTCCGGAAGCCCACCAGGCGCGTGCGACTTAACACGAGCTGCCCGGTGAGGTCTACAAGATGCTAAAGGCGCTCGCCTTCACAGTCACTAGCCATTGTGGCCACTGAAACCTCACATGGCCATTAGATTTAGAAACATGGTTACCATTACACTTGACAAAGGATCATTTTACCAAGAGCCCATGGAGAAAAAAAAAATGGCTTTAAGCAATTGAAGAGAGTTAGAACCCACCTCCCCACATCCAAGCCGACATATTGGCTGCACCCAAGATGGCGCCGAGGATTCCCACTCGTACAACTCAAGGCGCTCGATTATAGGAGGCACATATTCACAGGTGCACTACTACCTGAAACTAAAAGGCTTATCTGCTACCTTTATAGATTTCGTAAAAAAATGTGATTTGTTACTATTTATCCTGCATTCATGCAATAGTAACTTACTTCTCTTCTAACAATTGAGAACGCTTGGAAACCAGCAGGATGCTGCTGTATTAAACCCATGTAAAAAGAAAAAACTGAACTAGGTACCTCCGTAGCCAGAAAGAAGCGATGCAGCTAGAACAGCTGCAGGATATGGTGTGGTGACCTTTGGAAAGGAACGAGTCCCTGAGCAAGCTATTAAAAGATTTAATTTTTTTTAGTGTCCTTAAACAACAAAATCAAATTAAGGGCTGGCCAGATAGCGGTCCACGTGTCTGTGGGAATTACTGCTCCCTCTCTCGGGAACAGGACAATCCTTTCAGATGATTAAACAGTCACTGCAGCAATCAGCAAGGGCGGTCCCCCTGGGGGACGTCCAGTGCCATGTGACTGCATCTCCAGGAAGTCACAAGGACATGCGGCAACCACGGACCGGGCACGCCAGGGACGGAGTAGACGAGGGGCAGCGGTGGAGACGAGGGGCAACGGTGGAGACGAGGGGCAACGGTGGAGACGAGGGGCAACGGTGGAGACGAGGGCCACCTTTGTGCATGCTGCAGGTAGGGAGACTGTACACACAGGACGGTGGTGATGGGGACAGGAAAAGTATTAAGAGCGCTTCTGCAAAGGACATTACTCATATGCTCATGGTGCCCTCTTATGCAATGCAGGAGTAGATTGGGCACTGGAAGGATGCGCATGAGTGGCGCAGACTGAACCACAGCTGCATAGGAACTGAAATACTCGATCGCCACAATATTCACTCAGCGTGACACACAGCAATGTACACCTTCTGCACCAGGGCCAACAAAGTTGCTGCATTAGACCAGTCATTAAAAGGCAGCCATATTAATCAACATATCCTGCTGGTTCCTAATGGGCTAAGGCCTGCAAAATGCAGTGACATTCGCCAATGCTCGTTGGAGCCAGCACAGTGCCAAAGGGCGAACCTTGTAGGGTCCAATCCTCGGGATAATCATGCCCTCTACATATCAGAGGGACACGCCTAGAGACCAAGATTCAGCAGTCGATAGATTCTAAACCACTTCTTTTCTGGCCCAGGGATCCTCAACGCACTGCCAACTGAACTCCGACCATTGCCTTCCCTCCTCATGTTCTCAAGAGAACTGAAAACTCGCCTTGTTTAAAATTCCATCACAAAGGAGCAAGCTCCTTCAAAATACCCTGCCCCCTTTCGGAAAATTCTGCCAAATCATGTTGAGCCGGCTTGATCGCCGCCAAAGAGTCATAGGAGCCCCTAGACAACTCAGCGGCCTATAGTCGTCCATTTTGTGTGTGTTCAGAAAGAGTCCCTTTCTCTTACAATCGGGTTTCAGGCCACAATACAGCACGGAATCTGCTTTATTGGGGTTTTCCCCACTATATAAAGATCACATTAAATGGAGGCAGGAACACTGCCCACATCCCTTTAGATTAGTCAGCGGCTTTCAAGACGGTTTCTCATTCTCTTCTTTTGCAAAGACTTTCAGGGATGGTATTTCGGGTCAAGCACTACAATGATTTCAATCTTTTCTGAGTGATGGACATCAAACAGGAACAATGTCTCACTTTTAGTCAGGAACTTGAAGGCCCCAGTTTGGTGTTCCTCTAGGATCTTCCTTGAGCTTCACTGTATTCAATGCTACATGGCTCCACTGCAACAGTGATGGAGACTTTCGAATTAAAGTAGTGTAGTACGCTGAAAAGACACAGTGGATTTTATCGATGTTAAAACCGCGGATGGCTCAGAACTTTCCTTTAAAAGGAGTTCATCCAAGGTTATTGATTGGATGCAGCAGAGTTAACTTAAAGTGCAACTCGGACAAAACTCAGATTCTGGTCTTCTGGAAGACCAATAATTGTAATCTCAATGACTAGTGGTGAGAGTCTTGGCCCGTCGCTCCCATGCCAACTCTGGTAGTTAGACATCTGGGACTAAAATTTGACAACAAACTTATTTTCAGACCGCAAATTCTCAGTACCACAGTAATGGACAAATTCAGACCTTGAAGATGTTTTGGGGACCTGGAAAATAGTGGTGCATGCACCAATAACCTCCTGAATCAGCTACACAAACAACCGTCCGTAAGGTTTAACCAAAGCCGTGATTGGCTGCAGGAGGTACAACATGCTGTCCCACGACTGGATTTGAAACTTTCCAGTCTGTCTTCTATTTCTCACCATCTTAAACATTTGCATTGGCTGTCAGTGTATAAGTGCATTCGGTTTAAGATCCTTGACCTGGCACATAGAATACATCCTGACAGCGGGGCGAGGTGTTTAAGAGAAGCATTTCAGCATTATAATCCGAGCAGGGAGCTCCTATCTAGTAAGGCCATGCTTTTCAAGTTGCCAACTGTTAGATTGAAAAGATTGGGAGGTAAAACTGCTATTTTAGCAGCAAAAGCATAAATGAGCTTCCCCATCCTTTACGCATCATCAGTTATGAATTTCAGTTCAGAAAACTCTTAAAGACCTGGTTATTTGTTCAGAATAGAGAATTTAACTGGATTGCTGTTTTCGAACTGGGGCGTCCTATTGGGGAAGCTGCTTCCAGAGGCGTTTCTTGTGGGGGGGGGGAGGGGTTACACCCCGCAAATAAATGTATTATTTAGTAAATAGTTGGGTAGAGGAGCCATCAGGCTGTTATGGTAAGGCGTCTGTCGGATTTCACCTGGGAGTTTTAAATACCCACCTAGACAAAAAAACAAAACAACCTTCTGTTTTGAAGGTCTTTAAAAAAATGGGTATTTTACCAAATATTGTGTTTTAAGAACCCCTCACAATTCTCACGCCTTTCCCTTGCCATTGGTCCCTAAGCCCCGATTATGCGCTGTTTCCCATCTAATAATTAACATGATATACCGCAGCGTGATTGTCGGAAAATCGGAAGCTCAAACCCTCATATCCCCCCCCCGCCAGTCTTACTGACCAAGGTACGCCCCTGCTGTTTGCGCTCTATAAATAAATTCATTGTTGAAGGCACTACCCTTCTTCCAGCCACTTGTACATGACACTTCATTTTGTACCTAAATGACACACTTGTGTCAAGGCGTCACAATTGGCGTCTCAGAGCTCCTTCGGTTGTAACAATCTCTTTACGTCTTCATTAGTAGACCAATTAGAGTCTTGTCAGTTTCTGATGCCTACTACTGCTCACCCCAGTAAGGAAAGTCTCAGCTTTTAGACTCCACTTTCATTTTGATAGTATATGCCAACCCCCTTTGCCCCGCCCCCTTTAAGCCCACCCTCTGGCTATAGATCTTTAGTTATCGCCTCCTTTCACCAACCCTCCTGGAAGGATCTGGTTGTGTCGCAATCTGACACTGGAAGCGAGCCGCTACCTGCACCTCCACCTCCCTGGCACATTTTCTTTGCCCCTTCTGGTCTGGTGTGCTCCCATACCCTCTGCAACATTGGCACCATGTGTCCTGTTTTTAGTTTATACGTGCATACTCCGCGTGCTACTGTCCGGAGCTCCGATGCCCACAATGGCCTGGAATGTAGTGTAAAAACTCCTAAATAAATGAAAATAAACCAAGGTGCAATGACGTACATAGAATGCATGGCTAGGTCGCTCAATACACCAAGGATTACCAATACCTGTAGAGCTCACAGATACTCTGACCAGAGGCGAGCCGGCTCCTCTGTTGGAGTGGAGGGGGAGTCGCCCCACTTAAAAGCCCCCCCGCTATAGTCCCAGCGATGAAAAAGAAAATGATAATTTATCATCATTTTATTTTTCATGCTCGTACCAAACAGAGCGCCAGAATGGAGGCGGGGCCGCTGCTGAATGACAGCAGCATCTCACTCAGCAGAAAGGCAGGTGGGCTGGCTGTGCACTGTTTAAAGTGCATTGCACTGTTTAAAGTGCGCATGCCTTTGTGGCCATCCGTCTTGTGACAGCCAACCACACATACGCACTGTAAACATCTCTATCCCAGCTGTTTTAAGACAGCAAAAAGCCTCCAGAGTACTGTGGAGCGCAGAGTGAGGCCGCTCCCACCAATCCTATTGCTGCTGTCATACTGGTGAGAGCAGCGCCAGGATTGGCCAAGAGAGATGCTGCATCCAGTTCCAGTGAAAGAAGGTCCGGACCGAAGGACGTAGTGTATTGTAAGGTAAGAGTTTTTCTCTTAATATATTATTTGCACGCGCTTTAAAAAAAATAATTTATATTATTCGCGCGCCCACCCCCCTCTCCCTGTAGATGCCAGCCGCCACTGATACTAACATTAACCCCTCCCTACTGGGCACGTGTGGTGAAATTAAGGAAAATTCATAACCTGCAGCATGGAGACAGCCCCATTGCACAATGAAATGACAAAGCAGTTGTGGTCTGGCCTGTACAGTACAGCGACATGTACCAGTCCCCCAACAACTACTCTACAGTGAAGCCGGCCATTGTTTCTAAACAAGTAAGTTTATGTATTATGTAGGGGCCTGCCCCAAAAAAATGACAAGAGAAAAACACATCTCCACCTTACGAATTATTGTGAACACAACATAATAATTTTATTTCAGCAGAAGTAAAACATCTACCAACACTTAACAAAAATATAGTAAGACATTTTGTTTTATGTTTCTGGATAGCTTGCAGGGGTGACCAGTTCACGTCCTGCCTTGCTCCAGACTGGACATTCATCATTCCTTACAAGGTCTGTGTCGTAGACTGCAGCATGTAGACTGCAGTGAGTACAACTCTCCACACCATGTGCATCCCCTGACCATCCCCCACACCTGGAGGTCGCTCCAGAAGTCCAATGAGAACCACAGCACCCCTCCCTGCCCAGAGAAGCTCAGTAATTTAAAACCACGTAAAAAAAAAATCGGTGAATTCGCAGGTGCCCCTTGTTCAAAATCAAGAAAGAGTCTGGCCTTTACTTTCTGGGCAGCTAGATCCCTGCTACACGTGCATTCATTCCGTAGTGGCCAGAAGGCAAGTGTGTGGTCATCCTTGGTTGATTGTGCTTGCAGAAGTGCACCCCCAGGGCACCATTAAACCCCACCTGCTTCTGCACCTTCCTGGTGAATGCACCGGAGCCCCAGCAGTGCACGAGAGGTCCGTTCTTTCCAGCGCCCACAATGACAGGCAAGAATGAATGACTACACCCAGAAACACCAAGGTGCAGAAGTAAGAAGCATTTCAACAATCACCGACACCCCTGGCGTCCCTCATCACAACAGCCTTCATGCTCGTTTCAAGGCACCGAACTATGAACACTGTCAAACATTTGTTGTTTTCCTTCGTGATTTACAAGTAAAAGCTCATAAAGCAGTCGCAGCCGGCAGCATGGGGGGGGGGGTAAATAATATTTTAAAAAAAGAAACGTACCTTCCCGGGTACCACGACGTCGTGGCTCCTGGCTGGGTCCAGTTTTCTGCTCTCCTGCTGAACAGGAAGCAGGCAGCCTACCTCCCCTCAGCCAATCACATCGCTACAATAGCAGCAGTGTGATTGGTGGGGACGGTGCCCAGCCGGGCGCCTATGGGAAGACAATTTTCTCCATGTAGGCTGCATGCAGCCTACATGGAGAAAACAGTGCGCATGACTGGTTTGGTCGGCCCTAGAGGACCGACCAAATAGTCAGGGCCCGCAACATTGGGCAAGCCACTCCTCCCCAACCCGCCCACCCCCAACCAGGCATACCCTTCTGCTTTCTCGCAGTGCGAGAAGCAGAAACATAAAATGGTAGTTTTACCATTTTAGGTTTCTGCTTCTCGGACTGCGAGAGCAGTGGGCGACGCTCCTCCGCCCTAATGGAGGAGCCGCCCCTGTCAGAAAGGGATGAGGACTCCGTAGTACGCAGAGCCAACCCAGTGGCAAACATCTGCCGCCATCTTGATTTGAAGTCACTAATGCCTTGAATAGGGTGTGGAGGGAAAAAGACCAGCACGTGGCGTCAGCCCATTCCACCATCTTCCTCGCTGGCTTCTGCGGTCGGTCACAACTCCAACGGACTCAGGGCCTTGCGTCAAAATTAGACTACCCGTCGCACAGATATTTCACACGCTCCCTGCATGCGAAGAAGCCACAGACGCGGGCCCAGGGTGCTAGATGACCACTCGTGACGCAAGGAGGGTAAAGAGTTCACCAACTCCACAGAACTTATGTTATGTTAAAAAAAAATGTATACAGCGCACGTACACCCAGAGGTTTCATGGCGCTAACTCTAGAACTTGCCGGGACCAGTGGAGAGTGTTATTCGTGGGCCTGCACGAACAGCCAAGTTTTAAGCATTTTCCTAAAACTCAGAAGATCAGTAACTTATAGTTCCTACAATACTTATGAACACAGACAAAGGGGCCGATTCCGATCTCGGCCGGTAGGGCACCGAATCGGATTCGGCTTAACCGGATCCGATTCGGAGCCCTATTTCCCGACCGAGTCGTACGTGCGTCCGGGCGAGCACGATGCGTGCGCTCGCGAAATCTCCGACCGACTCGTTCGCAGGACCCGACCGCTCCAACCGACTCGCACGGGGACGACGCGCACCTCGCAATGGAGACGTTCCCCGGCCGGGTAAGTACGATGCGCACCTCGACCGCTCCGACCGACTCGCACAGCCCGGCTCCAAGGAGCTGTCGGAGCCACACTTTGGGGGTCCGTGTCGGACCCCACTGGAAGCGTAGGCGTGCGAGTCGCACACAGGGGGGACCCATGGGTCCCCCCTACACGTGCATGTACGGTGCGACCCGCATCGACGCGAACACGCTGTAGGGGGCGCCCTTGTTCGCGTCGTGCCCATTGAGTCAATGGGAGCCCGTGTACGCGTCGTACCACTGGCTCCCATTGACTTCAATGGGAGTTCGACCGAATCGAGTCCGATAGCATACGTGCGCATCGTACTCGTTCGGTCGGACTGCTAGGGTCCGATTCGGTCGGAAATCTCTCCGGGTCCGGCTCGGTCGGGGAGATTTCCGGCCCGAATTGGAATCGGCCCCCAAGTAGGGATGGACCAAGGTTAAGTGAAAAGTGACTGCCTGTAAGGCATGGACTGTTTTGTCCATATAAGGTTATTATAATTGTGCAAGTTAGTGACTCACAAAATGCAAAAGTTATTCAATAATCCAATTTTTTTAAAACTATACAAAGTAATTTAGTCATGTATGAGATGAGACTTTCTGGACTGCCACAGATGGCAATACTTTTTCAAAGTGTCCCACGATCACAGTGCAAGAGTAAACAGTCGATAGTGTGCACCAAGGAATGACATGGGAACACTACACAAGACTTGCATTGTATGTGCCACAGTGTCCACAGCTGTTCGTGGGGAGCAAATACACTCGCAAACAGTTTACAAGCTATAATTAAATAGTGCAAGCCGCACAGTCCGCCGCAGCTGCTGTCTGAAACTGTTATTTATAACAGTCCCTTTAAACCGAGCTGCAGTCTGCTGGGTTTTCGCATCATGCTCTCTTTCATAAGAAGCATGCACAAGAAATAACACATTTTGGTAAAGGAATGCATCGAATTCCAGGGAGTGGTGCAGCAAAGGGATAGACAAAATCCAACAGAAATGGAGCCGGCACACCCAATCTTTTCTGTCCCTTTTCATTGGCAAAAGGCATTTAGCAACAGAGAGCTCAACCAAACTACAGCCGGATCTAAAAAGCTACATGCCCAAATTATACCCTTTAAACAATCCTAGGTAAGCCACTGAAACACTCCAATGGCAAGGTGCGGAGGTACAAATCAGTGGTCGGATCGACTGTGCATAACTTAACACACTCTGGTCTTGAGTTATCAAAACGATTCCCTAATTAATTCAGCAACATCAACACAATTATGTCTTTTTTTTTTACTTTTGTCTCATATCCGGATATATATATTTTTTTTTTAACAAACCAAATATATTTATATTTTGACCTACTCTGACCAATCGGTTTTTTTTCTGTACTGTATTATTGGAAGGCATTTTTGTTGAGTAAAGCGCCTTAAAGCCGACTACTAACGGCACATGCGGCGCTTCACAGGTCCAATAACCCAGGTACTCCGATCATACTCTTCTGAGAGCATCGGCTTCAAAAAGCTTCTGATCAGACAAGTTCCAAGTGCTGTAGAATTACTGTCCTTTCAAGTCACCCTGTCCTACTTCATAGAGAACTCCCAAGTAGCGCTGGCACCTACAGGTAAACAATACACTTAACTGCTCTGAATAGAACTTCTATACATAGTCAGTGCTTATCCTGGAAATCTGGCATAGATCGAGTCTTCATCGGCAACATTGGACACCCATGCTCTAGTAAGGCCTTGTAGAGCTGCCCTTGTGGCACCAAAACACGGATATATCCGCCATTTTGCTCCCATTTCATGGGCTACAAAAAACATTTCTACCTAGAAGAGGTCCACTGATCAGGAGTGGAAATTTGTATTTAATTGTGTGGAAATGTTTTCAGACATGGTCTAGAATGGCCAGAGATGCCTGCCAATGGACACCCATGTAAGAACGGATCCGAAACGGCCCGTAGACCATCTCTATGACCGGAGACTCCAGAACTGTCCAAGGCCATTCCAACCAACTTCAGAAGAGTTCACATGGACAGCATGCCTTGCGATCCTACTTGTCAGACTGCATTATTGCTAAAGTGTGAAGCGCCTGCAGCGTGTCCCACATACAAAAAGTACTATATGAAAAATGCACAACGTTCAATGGTTGTCTACAGTAGAGTGAGGCCACATTCGCAACTGCGCTAATTTAAGGAAATTAAAAGGAGGAGAGAAGTGGGCATAACATTTTTCACCGTGAAGAAAATACCTTAAAAATGGTTGAAAACAACGAAGAACGTCACCAGTGCTCTGGGTGCAACAGCTCTTCGAGGTCTGTCGGAAGGGGGAGGAGCAAGTGATGGGACATGTTTGGACATTTTTACCTAGGGCAGCAAGAAACCTAGGACCAGCCCAGTCAGTGCCACCATTTTCTTTTTTGGGGGGTCGAGGGGGGGTGGCACAGCACGCCCTACAATTACAGTTTGTAAACCTGAATTTAACGTCTAGGCTGAGCAGGTAAATACGAAATAAGCAAAATCTAGGCCTAGGGTCCATCGTTCAATGGACTTTAAATCCAACATCACATTCAAGAACAGTCCGCTCTATCCACAGCAAGGTTGGGCACAGGCCATGTGTCAGGATACAGCAGACCTACTGGTGTTAGCAACATGGTCAGACAGTGGTTACTGGCGTTTCGGACCGGTCACATTTTGTCGTTTTTAATATATGTATGTATGTATGTATTTGGCATTTGTTAAGCGCGTGTATCACCCGTAGGTCTCACAGCGCCAGCAGATACTCAGAGAACCAAGAGAGATGTCTTGACAGAGCTAAAAAAAAGCCAGGTTTTAAGAGTTTTACGGAACCTCTTATGATCGGGTTCCAATCGGAGAAGTAGAGGCAGGGTGTTCCAAGTTTCAGGGGCAGTTTTGGAGAAAGATCTGCCCCCGTTCCTTAATGTACGCACTTTTGGTACTGTTAGGAGTTGTTTATTGGTGGAGCGCAGGGTTCTGGTTGGTTGGTATTTTAATTTTTTGGCTAGATATTTTGGCCCTTTGCCGTTAAGGGTTTTATGGACCAGACAACATAGTTTGAAGTTGATCCTCTTTTTTATGGGGAGCCAGTGGAGGATCTTCAGACTGGGCGCAGAGGGGGTGCGGGGAGGGAGGTTTAGGACTAGTCTGGCCGCAGTGTCCTGTAGGACCTGAAGTTTTGACAGCTGCTCTTCATTAATGGAGGCCAGTAGTGCATTTCCGTAGTCTAGACGGTTAATGATTAGTCCCTGTACTAGGGGCATGCGAGACGATAGGGGAATCCACTTGAAGATTTTCCTGAGATTACGCATTAGACTGTAGCTGGTACGTACCACATTGTTAATGTGGTCCGCCATGGAGAGTTTATTGTCTATTATTATACCCAGATTTCGGGCTGCTGACTTGGGTGGGGGGCAGGATTCCAGAGAAGGCGGCCACCAGTCATCTGTCCACAATTTCTGTGCGTCACCGAAGAGCATGATTTCAGTTTTGCTTACGTTGAGTAATAAGTGGTTGCTTGACATCCAGTCGTTTATGGCCATCATGCACTGTTTGAATCTAAGTTTGGATCTGGTCCAAGGGTGATTAGTAGCTGCGTGTCATCAGCGTATGACACTGTTTCGAACCCATGTGCTCGGATTATTTTTGCCAATGGGGACACAAGTTAAAGAGTGTGGGGCTTAATATGGATCCCTGGGGGACTCCCTTGTCAATTACCTGGCTCTTGGATGAAATGTCTCCTATTTGGACCTTGGAGGACCGATCTGTCAGGTAGCTCTTGATCCAGTTTAATGCTGGGCCCTCGACACCAAACTCCAATAGGCGCTCCAAGAGGATGTCATGTGAGATGGTGTCGAAATCAGCCGACAAATCAAGATCAGATCAGGATGGCAGATTGTCTTGCGTCAAGAGAAAGCCGGATGTTGTCAACCATCTCGAGTAGGGCAGTTTCGGTGCTATGAAAGGCCCGGAACCCTGATTGAGATGGGTCCAGCAGATTGTTGCTTTCCAGATGTTTATATAGTGGACTGTTGACCAGTGATTCCATGATTTTGCCAAATAGGGGCAGAAGGGAAATTGGTCGGTAGCTAGCAAGCTGTTTTGGGTCGGCTGTTGTTTTTTTTAGGATTGGTCTGATTATGGCCTCCTTCCAGTGTGAGGGTACGGTGGATTGCGATAGTGAGAGATTGAAAATTTTAGTCAGATTGGGGAGAAGAGCCGGTGCGATTTTGGATAGGATCTGGGAGGAGGCTGGGTCGGCTGGTGATCCGGATTTAATTTTATTTAGGGTGAGGGCTACTTCTTCCTCTGTGACAGTGTGAAATTCTCTGAGGGAGGTTGTGTGCAAGGGAGGAGATTTATTGCCAGCCTGTGTAGATGGTGTATCGGCTGGTTGGGGAAACAGTTTATAAATGTTGTTTATCTTGTTTACAAAAAAGGATGAAAGGGAATCAACCCACTCCTGGGAAGCAATAAGCGATTGCTGGCATGAAGAGGGATTGGTGAATTCCTTAACTATTTTGTACAGCTCTTTATGGGAATTGGAAGCCTGATTTATTCTATTTCCCAGGTAAACTTTTTTGGCCGTGGCTATATGGTCCATATAGAGCCGATGCATTGTTTTGTAGTGCTTTCTGTCTATTGGGTTTTTTGTGTGTCGCCATTTGCGTTCAGCTTTTCTGACGGTGAGTTTATCAATTTTTAGGTTTGGGGTGAACCAGGGGGAGAGTTTATTCGGGCACCTAGCTGTCTTTTTAGGGGCGATTGTGTCTAGGGTCGTGCTGATGGCAAGTTCCAGATCTTTAGCTGCCTTGTTTGGGTGGGCTATCTCCGAGGGGGAGAGGGGAATAAAGTTAGTGGAAAAAGATTCTAAGTTTATCTTGTTCCAGGATCTACTTAACTTTGTTTCTTTCCTGGGATGAGGTGGAATCGGTTTCCCGTGGATTAGAAACCTTATTACATGGTGATCAGACCATAGAACTGGGAGTAGCTGGTCGATCACTACGTTAGGCGAGTTTGTGAATAAAAGATCTAAGGAGTGACCGGCGATATGGGTGGGGCCTATCACCAGTTGCTTTAGGCCCAATGTGTTTACACTGGTGATGAGATCTATTGTGTGGGGATCCGATGGGAGTTCAGCGTGGTAGTTAAAATCCCCTAGGAGGAGGAAATTAACCGCAGCCAGAACGTGTGGCGAGATCATCTCTGTTAGATTGTTAGCGAAGTGGGCTTTGTTACCAGGTGGCCTGTAGAGGAGGGCGCCTTTCCAGGACTCCTTGCTGACGTGCTCTATTGTGAAAATACATATTTTGCCCCATTCTGCCCGGTGGGATTCTACAGTATCAAAGCTCCAAGGTTCCCACCTGTTGGAGACGCACCCGGACATCCACTGCAGCAACCTTCATGAGGTAAAAGCCAGACCGGCGGGCGGATCCAGTTTACAGCATGCCTGTCGATTCACGCCTGACGCGTTTCGTGCTCATTGCACTCTTCAGAGGCGCGACAGTCATTTTGGCATAAAGGCCACACCTCCCACTTAATAATATGAGCCCTCCAATGGGCGACTCAAATGAGTCCGTGTTGGTTTGTGGGTCTTGTAGTGTGTGTCTTAGTTATGTGCCACTGTCTGGTTACAAGCCCCCCAATGGGCCTCCACTCGCACATCCGGCTTGTCAATCCTCCATTGATGCCTCCACAATAAGACTCTGTGATTCGGAGCTCCGTGGCCCCAAATTTCCGGGTGGTGCATCTCCCGCGGGATTCTAGAGTATGCATTTTAATATTTTCCCTGAAGGCAATCGCTACTCCGCCACCTCTTTTGTCTTTCCTGTCTAGTCTTGTCAGCTGATAGTCAAGGGGAAGGTCTACAGCGAGATCAGGTAGTGACGAATCTTGGAGCCAAGTTTCTGTAATAAAGAATAGATCAGGTTTTTCGGAGTCCAATAGGGACCAGATTTCTAATGCGTGTTTTGGGAGGGAGCGCGCATTGCAGTATAAGCTGGTCAGGTGCTTGGGCTTCTATATTGTGGAATTGGTTTGGGGGCATATGGTACTGCAGTAGACCATTTCAGGTTGCCTGCCGAGTAGAGGGAACTCGTGTGTTGTATGACCCGTCATCGGTAGGGTGGGGACACTGCCAGCCTCCCTGCGGGGTACTTTGTTAAAGGAGTGGAGTTCCTGGCTGGTGTATTTAAGGATGGCCTTCACAGGCTAGTGGGAAGGACTTCGCAGGTGAAACGGGCAAAGTGTCTGGCGTCTGGTGGCGGTCAGGCGGAGACGGGCTTGCCTTTGGTGCGCCGCCGGCGCACAGCTGCGTGCGTCCGCTCGGCGCAGTTCCTTTTAAGGCAGGAAGTGGGCGGGACAGCAGCAGCGTGTATGGAGCACTTACTGGCGTCAGGGGAAAGTGAGTTGGCGCCGGGGGGAAGCGAGTTAAAACAAAGAAGGTGCTTGTCCCCTCCGCGCAAACGGCACAAGCCGCGGCGGATCAGGGGGGCACGAAATGCACAGGTGAGCAGCGCAACAATTAAAACTTTAAACTTTTGAAATATGTTAACTTCCAGCACATTCGATTATTTTCTAGGCACAAAACACAGGACTTCAACAGAAAGATATGAAGCGACACACAAGACCCACCTCAAGTGTCTAGAGTATGCACACTGGTAAACCTAAGCACCTTTTAAAACATTCTCCTCCTGTCCAGCTGATGCACAGCTGCAGTGTACGCCTTACGAACATTCATCACTACCAAGTGCCGGATATACAGTCTCAGCGAGATAGGGTGCAAAATTATAATCCCGCCACCTTCACAAACCTTCGTCTTCACATAAAGTTTACAGTAGAAATTAGGTTTCATGAGAAGGAAAAAAAGAAAACCTCTCCCGCAAAGAAGTAGATCGTGCAAAACCTACCACTTTTCACCCACTACTAATGTTATACTTCACTAAAATTTGATAATTTGGTGAACTTTAACTTCTAGATAAAAAGTGAATTTAAAAAGTACAGAATTCCGTAAATCAAATTGTGAATCTTTGGGTCTAAAGGAATGTCAGTCAAAGGGAGAAAGTGATCTCGCTAGGAGAGGGTTGGCGAACCAAATCTCCCACCAAGGTTATGTTTGGATGAGGTATTTGTGACAAATGTACCTTTTTTTTACAAATTCTCATGTTACTCTCAACTACAACTCCATTCTCAAGGGAGCCAAGACCCCCCCCCCACCTTCCCTCCCACATTCTCTGCTGTTTAAATCCAGCACGAATTACGCAGACCAAGCGCCGCCAGAAAGCAAGTTACTTCAATTGACACGCCTGAGGTTTTGTTCAATTTCCCACGCACCTTTTTTTTGCAGTTTCCCTTTCAGTTCAGCACAATTGTTGAAGCATTGTAACGCACAACTTTCATATTGATTATTTAAACACTTTCACTTTGCTGCCAAGGACCAGTCTCTGGGCAACTTGCTTTTTAAGTGCATTTTTTTAAACCCTCGTGGTGCCAAAAAAAGAAAAATGTAAATTTAAAAAAACATGCAATCTCGTCTTGCACAAGGTTCTGCTTTAAGACGCAGCAGCACAGGAGGAGACCCTGGTGAGTTCCAAGTGAGTCACCGAAAATGGGGGCGTCCCACCAAAACAGGCACTACTTATAGAAATTAACACAGCTCATACACATCAACAAAGGCAGCGCTGAAACTGTAGCAACAACTTGAACACACGCAGACATAACAAGCATGCTGCACTAGGTAACAAATCACCCAAGATGCGAATCAACAACCATTGCCAGTTGCAAAGGACAGGAGAGCATGCTGCACAAGCGGAAGCCAAGACTGGCTAACAGAAGTGCCTGTGGTCCCAACAGCAAAACACCACAAGGGCTTCAGAACCCATACAGGACAGAGACTGGTCTCGCCGCTTGGGCAAAGGCGTAGGAGTAAGATTCTACGTTCGTAAAGATTGCGTAAGTGCTCCAGAGGGCACAGTACCTCTTAGCCCTACAGATGCCTCCAATACGGCTCAGGGCGACAAAGGGCTTTTTTTCCATATACAAAAAAATTGAGAAACGTATGCTGACACTATAGCGCACATGACAGTGAAACTATTCATTAATCACCTAATGAAAAGCCTTAGGCAACTGGAGCAATTCAAGCGCAACAAAACTAGGCACATTATATGCAGCTGAGAATAAGCATTATTTAATAAAAATGACACTTCTAAAATCAGCTCTGAGCCCTGGATAAGGCAAACGGTCCTATACCACCACCAATGTATTGTGCACTGAAATTATTATTTTTTATTTTTTTATTTTTTAAAACCTGTGGTAATTTCTGGCGTCTTTCCTTTTATTTCGGTTTTAACCTTTGTATTATTTAGGTGGTGTGGGGTTTCCTCAATGCTTTGGTGGAGATGTTTTTAAATCAATGTAGTCAAATTAAACAACCAACAACGTAAGCAAATACAAAACAACTGTCGAACTGGGTAAAATCGCAGGTGCAAAATCAATGAGCAACAAGACTTGCCTTTGTATCTTCCATGTGTTCAGAAATCAAAACACAAACTGCAAAAAGGCTGTTCACATCAGAAACCACGTGCTCCTAAAACAGGTAATCACTCTTCAGAGCAGAAGTCCCACTTCAGTTAACTCACTCACAAGTCTATAACCCTGTCCCACCTTCCTCCTCTTCGGCATGTACAACATAATCAAAAAAATAAACACAACAGTCTTGTGAGCGCCATGGCAGCACAACAGCAGGTTACTGGCACTGCCCTCCTCTTTCAGACCTCATGAAGGGTCAGGAATAAGACCTTCCCCCCCAACACACCACTCCCATGGTCTCCTACCTTCTTGATCTTGCCGCTCCTCGTGCCGGCGAAGACTACGGTGTGTCCCCGGTAGTCGTAGGCTGCCACGGAAGTCATGCCATCCTCCTTGTCCAAGAACAGCGGCATCCCGTCGATTGTGACCGTGCCACCCAAGGGTTGGTTGAAATCCTGCCCACAAAAGTTGCTGTCTATCTGCAGGGGCTGTGAGGAGAGAGATAAATCAATGAAACCAACGGCTGACCAATGGATCGATCACAGGGCTGAGTGATCTTACAATCAAGAGTACAGGCAACAAAGAGCAGCAACCCATAATAAGTAATCAGGAAAATGATGAGGATTGTTTAAGACAACAATTTTATCTACACTTGACTTAAGACATCTAATTCTGGGGGAAACACTGCATGTTTTTCATCCTCGAGCTTTACTTCTGTATGTTCTTGCTTCTACAATGCTGCTTTGGAATCTGGAAAAGCACAATTTTGTTTAGGTCTGGCCATACATAACTTTAGCGGTCCTTCACCTCATGTAATTTAAAAAAAAAAAACGTATTGCAAATACGTACATATACATTCAAAGAGGGTGATCCAAGTTTATTGCCCTGCGCCCTCAGAGCAACAATTTCTGCCATTCAAAATTACTACTTTTCAACCCTTCCTAAAAATATTTGGGGAATGTATAACTTTCCAGATTTTAACATAAAAAAAGTTTCTAGCTCAAATGGATTAAACGTTACTAAAAATGAAGCAACATGTGTTGCAGTGCAGTGGAAGGCCCTTCCCGGAAGAAGATTGGTCACGTGTCAGGAGCTTAATGCTGTATTTGAGTGTTCAAGTGGTGCAAATGAGGTGAAACGTTTGCTAAAACATTGTAAACGAGTGTTAAATTTACAAAATAATTAAGTAAAACGGTCACAAAATGTGCCACAATATGTTGCATAATTTGCCTTTTCTTTCCGCATTATTTAGTTAACTGCCATATAATTTGGTCCACTCCTGCTGTATAAATCCAGTGGCCCTGGTTAAAAAGCTTTGCTCAGGATGGCGCATGTAGTCAAGTGGGGGAGCCGAGATTTTAACTCTTGTTTGCTACTTCTGCAGTCTGAAACTTTGCCGCACAACCACATCTTCCTCTTTGTCCTGTGGTTACATAACCTTTCTCCATGAACCTGGGCTTCTGAAAGACTATCTGCACTTTACTGGATAAGTGCCACTTTATCACACATGAACTAGCACAATACCCCATTAGTCAAGTATGCAAATACCACACAATTCTTTGCCACCTTTCGCCTTTTCAACAATAAACGCACAATGCATCTAGTTTTTGTGAATAGTAAGTGTTTACACACACCCACATACAACAATTCAATTATGTAATCCTTTTGCTCTGTTAGACATTTCCCTGTAGCTTCAAAATCTGTATTTCACTGGTTAGATGTCACCACTGCAAGGGATTCCAAGCCACTGATGAATATGAAATGAAATGTAAGTCATGAGACCATACAGTTAGTGGTTGACAAATATTGTATTACTATTATACCACTTTGTGGTCCTGGCACGTGCTAGATCACGGGTTCTCGTGATTTACTCACGTCACCAGAGCCCCTCAATAGCTTGATATATTTATAGGTCACAAACTGTGGCCACAGACAAAGCAGGACAACTCTCAAGATGATAGTGCGCGGGAAACAGCATTGTGGGAGATGTAGTCCTTACATTTCTCATTTCAGTAATCTGTTAATACTGGCCGGTAGTGTGGTGTTCTGCTTTCATTAAGTCCTTAAGTACAGTTCAATGTTCAGGGTCACCGGATGACCTGACGTTTCACTTTCATTACAGCTCTTCAGAGGAGCCAACCCGTGTTTGGTGGCGTGGATTTTAAAAACCTGCAGGAATTTACATTTGTAAATGCTCGAATAAACAAACACGGAAGCGCACACACCAAATGGGTGCCACTTTTCAGCCACGTGATCCAGCTCAGAGGCCGCGGGGCACCCTAATTAATACGGTGGTTCTTCTGGGCTGCCTCCCAGGCACGGAAAGGAAGGAGGCTGTGCAGGTGAGCGCCAAGGTTTGCGCAGAGGGTCAGGGACGCGCTGCACACGGCGCCACCTCGCCCAAGGCCCAGGGGGACCCGGCTGAGCCGGGTGATGGATGGGCCCATCACTTGGCAGCCTCCGAGCCCAGAAAGAGCGGGAAACGATGTACTGCAGCTCCTCTGGCATGCCCGGCACGGCCCTGGCTCACACGAGCAGCACAGAACAAAAATATTAAAAGGACAAAGAGCAAACGCAGGCGCCTAGAAAGAGAAGCAAGCGCCAAATGCGTCGCGACAGCAGCCGTGGCCCCAGCGCACCCAGGATAAGCCCCTTGCAGCAAAAATGTAGTCTATGCATAGAAATGAAGCGGTCAGCAACCCGTGACCACAGCTGGGCACTGAAGGACTGTCACCGCATAAAAAATGGTCTCTGCGGGGCACAGTTAAAGGGTGTCTGGGAAGAGCCCCTTCGGTCCTAGTGCAAGTCAGAGTAATGGACCTTCTTGACTCCTCCAGCGGGGAGCAAAACTATCCACACTTTTTGGAGGGAGTGTGGGGGGCGCGCCCCTCACACCTCGGTGCCAACTGCACGCGCACCACTAGTGTGAGCTCCGGCCCAGCTCCGCGCAGTACACTATTTCGGAGCTGACGGTGGTGAAATGGGCCATATTTACCACACCGGGCCTGGGCCACCTAGCATCGACTTTTAAGGGCTCACAAGCGCGACGCCCCTGCTCAGGTGGTGAGGTGCTCACAGACCCTCGATAAACATACGATCCTCAGCGGAAAAGACAAGCATGACAGACAATTTTGTGCCTGTTGTAATGGTGGTTTTGTGGGATGATTGCATCTTAATAAAAATAACTGCGTTTATGCGCCCGTAAAACCCAGAAAAAAAAACATCAGGTCCTTCATAGGGCTGCAGAACAAAGAGACTGGTCTGAAATTTACAAGGGGCCCGTCTGCCAGTCCTGCTATTGAGGCAGCATTATTCGGTGTCAAATCCACAGCTGCCTCGGGCCACTTTCGGTTTTGGGAACCTGGACTTTATGGGAGGGGCGACGCAGCCGAAGGGGAGGGCGACGCAGCCGAAGGGGCGGGGCGACGCAGCAACCCAGTTAATACAAACATGGGGTAAGACAATAGGACTGACTCGCATTGTCAGTTGAAAGACAGACCTACTGCTTTTACAAAGCTACCAGGCCTACTAATTATGTATTTCAGCAGCAACCCAATGCTGAGATACATTTGGACCAGTGTTTCCCAAACTGTGGGTCGTGTAGTGACCTGCTGGTCACTGGTATAGTCTTTCAGTTGTACCAGCCACTCCCAGAGGGCTGGCTTACACCCCACACCCATCCAACACAGGCGTCACAGGACATGTGACCCTGTTAATAAAAGGGGCCGGGCGCACGTGCCCTGGGCCAGTTCTACCAACTATATTCCAGTGTCTGTGTCGCTTATTACTGCATGGGGGCCTAGGGCCCCAACGCGTTACAGGTCGCAATAGTCCTAGTGATTAATAATGAAGACTGCACCAGCCCATGTGTGCCGCTCTATCAGCCTGCATAGGCCCATGTGTGCCGCTCTATCAGCCTGCATAGGCCCATGTGTGCCGCCTTCTCTCAGCAGCCAGTACCAGCCCATGTGTGCCGCTATCTCAGCAGCCTGCTCCAGCCCATGTGTGCCACCCTCTCAGCAGCCTGCACCAGCCCATGTGTGCCGCTCTCTCAGCCGCCTGCACCAGCCCATGTGTGCCGCTCGCTCAGCAGCCTGCACCAGCCCATGTGTGCCGCTCGCTCAGCAGCCTGCACCAGCCCATGTGTGCCGCTCGCTCAGCAGCCTGCACCAGCCCATGTGTGCCGCTCGCTCAGCAGCCTGCACCAGCCCATGTGTGCCGCTCGCTCAGCAGCCTGCACCTGCGCCACGCTCTCAGCAGCCTGCACCTGCACGTGTGCCGCTCTCAGTAGCCTGCACCTGCCCATGTGTGCCGCTCTTTCAGCAGCCTGCACCGGCCCATGTGTGCCGCTCGCTCAGCAGCCTGCACCGGCCCATGTGTGCCGCTCGCTCAGCAGCCTGCACCGGCCCATGTGTGCCGCTCGCTCAGCAGCCTGCACCAGGCCATGTGTGCCGCTCGCTCAGCAGCCTGCACCAGGCCATGTGTGCCGCTCGCTAAGCAGCCTGCAGCAGCCCATGTGTGCCACGTTCTCAGCAGCCTGCACCTGCACGTGTGCCACGTTCTCAGCAGCCTGCACCTGCACATGTGTGCCACGCTCTCAGGAGCCTGCACCGGCCCATGTGTGCCGCTCGTTCAGCAGCCTGCACCTGCCCATGTGTGCCGCTCTCTCAGCAGCCTGCACCAGGTGATGAGAGCCACCATCTCAGCTGTGTATATGCCTTCTTGGGTATCTGCACTGAGATTAAAAAAATCTCTACTCTGGGGAAGTTTGAAGAGTCTGTGGCTTTTACATGGTGATAATGCCAATGTCTAATGTTTATAGAAGAGAGAAACTATATTTGTGGCTTCAAACAAAAGCCTAGCAACATAAGTAAAACATCCAGAAACCTTTCCAGCAAATTTCCTGTAACTGGTTAGATTTCTTACACATGAAAATACCAGCCAATGCCACCACACCCAGCAAACTTGAAGTGGCCGCAAGATGCAGAAAAGTAAGGTTTACAGGCTTGTAAAATTGGTTACTTATGTCTCTGTGGAAAGTGAGGCGTGCCAACTTCAAATTACATTCTTTTATTGAAAAAAGTTGTGGCCTCAAGAGGTACGTACGTACTTATGGGCATTTCCAGAGTGTGGACCGCTACAGACCAATGGAGCGATGTACAAAGGTGGCAGTAGAGTGGAGCAGCACAGACGAGGGGATGTAGAAAGGTCTAGGGACATCACCAGAGTGATGACAGCCCTAGGGGCATCATCGGCTGGGCCCATCAGGTCAAGGGTTCCAAACATGTGGGTGCACCGTTGCTTGGAGAAAAAGGACTTTGGTTCTCATTCAAACCCAAGATGGATTTATGCAGTGCATGATAGAAAAAGCAAGAGAGCTTGCCTCACGTAGATAAAGACCACTTAAACTCAATTGTTATGCATGGCCCTCATGGACCGCCATTAGCGTGAACGTCTGGATTCTGACATAGGGACAGAACTTATTAACCACTGTTGCCAAGTCATAAAGGAATTCCAGGTTGCTCTGGCTGGGCCCTCAGAGCCTGACATGGCAGTGATGGAGAGCAAAGAAGGGAGCCTCTGGAGGGGAGGGAAGGCACAGAGAGGAGTGGGTGTAGGTGGCAAGAGGCCACTTTTTTGTTTTTTCACTGGGACAAGGAGGAGAGGACATGTGTCTTGTCCCCCCAGCCCCCAAGTAGTCCTCTGCCCCTTCTTACCAGTTGAAAGCTGGGACAGGTGATTTTGGAGGCCATACATAACAGTTATATGTGGGTAAACATTGAATTACGGGATGTTTTACACCTCAGGGTTCTGAGTCAGACACCCGAGCTTCGCTCTCGTTGACTCTTTGAAGCCCTCGGTGAAAACCATTCACTCTTACCCATCTATGGTTCTGTATGTTCATCACCCTAGTCTGCAATCCGGCTGCCCCCACTCCGTCAGGTCCCGAGTCATCACTGAGGCAGCTTTAAAACCACAAACCACTAGAGTCTCTTAAAAACTGTCCAGGACTGCAGCAAGGAGGAACTCAACCCAACTTCAAACCAGTCAGCCTCTTCAAGCTGCGGGTGGGGGTGTCACAAACCAGGCCCAATTCCAGACTCGCGAGGACCACCAATGACACCCCAGCTTGCATTAAGAAACTGGAGGGCCAACAGCAGCAGTTCACAGAACTCTCAGCCACCACCCTTGCCTCTTAAAGACAGCCACTGGAAGCCAATCATGGGTCTCCCTGCAGCTGTGAAGGTCCATCAGCCGGGACACAACGCAGTTGTGTAGCGCTATATAAATGCCCCATTCACTCACAAGCGCACATGCATGGCGAGGCAGCCTCGGTCCCCGGATGACTGGGCACAGTTTATTTGAGAAGACACCACACACTGTGGCACCTAAGCCATGCAATTGACAAAGCACTGGCAACTCAAAGGCACTGAACCCTGTACCACACCAACATGCATCCTAAAAGCATTCATACAAACATACCACACCACTAGAACGACACTGCAGCGCAGCCAAGCAGCCGACATGGGATGCAGAAAGCAGTCTGCATCGGACCAGTCGTAGACAATCATCCAGGTGAAGCAAGCAAACAGCCTTCAGCACACCCATCCACACACAACACACTACGAAGATTTTAAGCACGATCCAACTAATTTTACTTTCACACTAGCCAACAACCATCACAAAAGCAGACACTTGACAAACCTCTACCAAATCAAGCATGCGTAAGCGACTGACGGAAACCCAAGGACCATATGAAGAAGGTGCCCAGACTACTAAAGCACCAGGGCGCCCTAGTAACGGTTGATAGTGCTAAGCAAAGGTTGTTAATGACCACCCAAAAAGGCTCCTTGACAGACGACCTAGGCCAACTTCTTTTTAGGTGTGCAAAGCCACATGCGTCAACATGTCCAACTAAACCCCCTGCTCCTCTTTTCACAGCCTACACAGGCGTAAAGTACTACAGGGCGGCCTTCACCCAACCCCAAATGCCTAAATCCATTCCCACAGGCAGGCTGTAGGTCAACTTCAACACATTCCTCTGGTTTAGCCATGCCCGCCTCCCACATGCCACGGTAACAGTACCCTACTGCCAGCCACTTGGCATAGGGGTGCCCAACTGCCAGCCACCTGCTTGGCAGACCAGTGCCCACTGGACACACCTCTGGCACAGCTGTGCCTACATTCCATGCCCGAGTCAGCAGTTACCACCGACCTTGCTCAGGGATGCCATGTCCATGTGCCCACAATTTAAGAGTCATCCTTAGATGTATACAGCATATACACTGCGGTGGACAATATTGATAACGGGCCAAACCCCGAGAAGAAAAGAAACCGCAAACAACGTAAAGGACAGATAAAAATCTAATTCTGAAGTTCAAAGTGTCATTAAAAAATACCTGGCAAAGGAGTTCAAAGGACATCTTTGCATTCAGCTGCACAAACTCGCTACTGGCACCCCCCATTAAAGTCATTTATAAATGAAAACCTTTTAAGTGTTAATTCCACTTTCTCAAAATCTAGCAAGGATAGATACACTATAGGAAAATACTTTATCGATTGTTAATCCTGAGGAAGGGGCTTGTCATTCTGAAAGGCAACAATCCATGTTGCAGGAGAGCTTGCTCAGTGGGTCAAGTGCTTAATGCAGAGGGCTTTGTGTAACTCTGAGGGCAGAGACTAGAATACTGTGCAAGAAAAGCCTGCCTTCCATTCTTCAGTGGCCGATAAAAGACGCCCAGTGAGTCGGACAGTAACTCTTTCTGAACACCAGGGTGTGCTGTGCGATATATCAGGTGCAACAATAATCTACTTATTGGCTTGTAGGACGTCAACGTGTAAAATGTGCAATAGCGTACCTTTGGGTAAATCCTGTACATCCTTTGGTACCCTGCTGCCTACTGGCGAGCCAAACAGGATGCAAGGTTATCAGATTCACGTTTGGAATAAAAATAAAAGCAAAAACTAAGTAGATACAGCAGGATTTACCCCCAGACCACGTTTGGTCTTAAACCACGGCTGAGCCCTGCCCCATGTGGCAGAGAAAGTCACTTCCAGTGACGCTAACAGCACCCTTTATATTATTTGTATTCTTTTTTAAAGTACATTAAAAACATTTTGTGCCACTTTCTAGGGGGTAAACCCCAATTAGTGTAGGCCAATAAATAAAACGCCATGTCAAAGGGTGGACTGTACCTACAGAGGGTCTTGTCAGAGGTTTCACTAATTCACAGGAAACCATTTGCAGTTTAAAATATGAAATAAAAATTTCAAGATGTTTAGTCTATTGTCAAAGATGGGTAACCATGGTGATGTTCGTTTCTGTTGAGGGAATTTTTTGGCAGTCAAAGATTAGTAAGCCTTCCAAAAAGGCGTCCAACCACATTCAATAAACGCATTAATTGCCACAAAGTATTGGAATCCACGTAAATACACAAACATTCCAAAGGGAGTACTCAAACTCAAAGTTTGCAAGTAGAGTGCAAATTGTGAAGATCTTTAAAAATTGCGAAAATCATTTTCTCAGAATGGAAACCCCCGCGCCCGCGGAACAGGTGGCGCGTGCTTGATTTCCAAATGTGGCGCAGCTGCGGCTTTCGAGGTTTTCCTTCTGTTGTAGCGATGACGCTAAAACTCGTGATCAAAACATAAGCTGCCTCAACAGATCCTCCGAACACAGCCCCGCCAAAGCATGCTAAAATATGGCACTCCCAATATGGGCTGCATCAAAACAGCTTTCGACACGTATGCAGTGCAATGAACACACCGAGGTACTACATGACGTGTCGTCTGAGGCGGAAGGATGGAAAGTGGGATTACATCAAAGCTTCTCTTGGAGGACAGCACAACAAAAAACAGTATAATAAAAAATTCAGTCCAGGTACTATAAATGCTGGATTTAATACCCAATTGCCCCAGCAAGAACAAATCAGCTAATCACCATGTGCATAAGACTCCACTCCCTTACTACCGAAAGGAATGTTTAGAAACCATAAGTTATTGAATAAATATCTGCATAATACATTGCAGACAGAAACAAGACCAGGCCCTCACCTTTGCATGATGCACGGTTTGCTCAACTAGCCAGAGCCCAGTGGGGGAAAGAAAAGTACATGAAATGCAGGAGAGTTCTGGGTTCAGGATATCCCCTGCTGTGATGCGGCTAGGTGTGCGCCACGGTGAGTACTTAACTTGGAAAAATAAATATATAAAATAAGTACAGAGGCCCAAAATTATTCTTGGGAGTCTGCGACCAGGACTGCTGAATGCCAGGATAAGTGAACACCCAGGCTGCCTCTGCTCGAGTCCACCTGATGCCCGTTTCTTTCATCCCCCATGCCCCCCATCCTTCCTGCCCCCGCTTTCTCCCTTTGTCCCCGTTTTCCTCTTACACTTCCTTATCCTTCTTCTGTCTTTTCTCAGTCTGGGTGAAATGCGGATGCTGAAAAACAGTTGCTCTAGCCAAAAACTAGTATTGCTTCCCATCACCTGCAACCACCGGCCCAAATTAAGCACTGGCTCACGTCCTCGCTTTGGTGCACCGAGAGGAAGAAACATGAATTGATAGAAAGTTCTGGGATCAGGAACCCCCTCCCGTCCCACCATGATGCGATGCAGCCAGGCGTGGACCATTGGCTCTCAGATCTAGCTTCGCTCAGGCTGGTCTCATTCCTACCAGAAGCGATTATAACTTCGCATCAGTGCAAGGTTGAATGAAGCCCATTCCATCCCTCTGCCCCTCCCTCGATGCCACGGTGCCAGGGCTGGAGGAAGAAGGCACTGCTCGCACGCACAGATCAGCACAGCGGCCTGGGGCGCGAGCAGCGTCACAAAGGACAACACACTTTAGAAGAAGAGTGACAAACCGGAGGCTAATCGGGATCTGATGAGGATTAAAAACATGCACAGGCCCCTGGCTGCTGTTAAACATGGCGTCAGCTGACAAACATGGCGCCGGTTGACAAACAGAGCCAAGGGGTTGTGGAGAAAGAGCCCTACTGCATAACAGATGTGAGCACCAACTTTATGGTAATTCTGTAGAAGGGCCTTGTGTGTGCCCCATGAAGGCTAGTGACCCTGGGCACGGGCGACTAATACGGACTGCAGAGAAGATCAGGCAGGACCTCGACTAACACCACCAAGCACGAATGGCTTTGGAAAAGGCAACCACACACCAGCAAATCATGTTTTAAGGAGAAGCTGTTTAATTCTTGTCAGCTTTGTCATTACTTCAGCGACATTAGCAAGGGCAAACTCCAATTGATCACTTTAAACATTCCCAATTTACAGAGGATTAACTGAAAACGAAGAGTAAGGAGAGTGGAAGACTAAGGGAAGTTATCCAAGATCACACATCGAGTCAATATGTAAATAAAGCACAGAACGTCCAGGCTACCAAAATATGAGGCGCTCTGCCTCGCCTCTTGGAATTTACTCCATTTGCGAATGAAAGGCACAGTTCGGCTTTTAGCAGTTTTTTTTTTTTTTTTTAGAAATCAAGTGTTGTAGGAGCCTTACTGTAATGTTCGACTTATTTTTCACGATAAAAAAGCAGCTTTCTACCTTAATCGATCTTTGAGCCGGATGTCTCTGCTGGTGACTGTTTGAAAGCAACTCTCCCGGGGTGCACTGAGACTTTGTTCACTAAACTTGTGCGCACCCATGTAAAACCTCGGTTCTTTAACATACAGTATTTGAGGTCACACTTCAAAATGCTGCTTCACAGAATAGTGATTTGCTGTTTTATCCCCACAAATGCAAATTCCACTTGGAAAAATCTGTGAGTAGGGCGGCTTTCCACAAGCGTAGGTTTGCCTTTACTGGTACAGTTAGTAAACCTTGGCAGTGGTAGCCCCTGGAAGTGTTGTAAACACTCCGAACTTTATAGCTATTCACGAACCATTACCGTATGTTTTCACATTTAATCCCCACAACGTGCACCTCTCCGATCACTCGTTGAGTTTATACACGTCTTTGACTTGCACAGCACTCCGCTGCGTTTCCGCTAGGCTAGTGCTATAGAAATACCATAATATATTATATATAAAATCAGTGCACAAGCTGGTTTCAATGACCCAGCCACTCCTTCGTAACTCAGCTGCACAGAAAACCCCACATAAAACACATCACTGTCACTACCTTAGTGGCACAGTCTGTCCACAGGCGACCCTGGAGGCAAACCCAATTTCTGGTTTGCTTCAGGGCCAAGAAACTGGTGGACGTGTATGAAACCCAAATGCAGCATAACAAAACCTGCCATTAATAGTGCAAAATGTATATTCAACATAAAAGAACCAAACAAATCCAATTTGAAAGATTTGTAGGAGGAAGGTCTTGCTGCACATGAAAAAAACATTTTTCAGGTGATGGAAAATAAACAGGTGCATATTTCCATCCGGCTCACTTGACATTTGTGTGCAGTGCCGACAGTCTTCAAGGAACAAGAGAGGCAGCAGACACATGGATGGAGGTAGCAGATTTGGGTGGATTGAATGTTTCCTGGGGATGCTGGCGAATTCCACAAATGTGCATACATTTACGTATTTCATAGACGCCAGCCTACGATCCGTAGATCAACCCATAGGTTTGAACCACTTAAGGGTACCAATGTCTTGCACTATGGTGCTTCCAGGTGACTCCTCACACTAATACTAAAAGATTCACTAGGTGGAATGGACGTTCAGAAAGAAACTTTGTTCACAGTATTCAACGATAGGATTATACTTTTTTTTATTTCAACAAATATTTCAGAGTTTCAGTATAAATAAATACAGAAATATTAAAAGGCGTCAAATGTAAAAACACTGCACATTGAATAATTTTGACAACTGAAAAAAGACACCCATAGAACATAAAGAAATTCTTTATAAATGCACATAGCCAGACCAAAACAAACAAAGGATGATGGCATGTGGATATTAAGCCCCAGAGAAGGAAGGTATAGCGAGAAAGTAGTAGAGGATTACAATTTTGAAAAGTTTGCCATCCTCATAGCCACAACTAACTTGCGTTGAAAAAATTGGAAACTACAGTCAACGTATTTGTGGAATTTTGGTTGCAACTCGCAATGAATTTGGGTTAGAAAACATTTCTTATAGAAATAAACACCAGTATCAAATATTTTATGAAGTTTGGGGATTATTTCTGGACACTATCGGGCTCATTAAATGTACAAAGGAGAGAATCTCCATTGCCTGTTTATATGCAGTGTAATAAGCTAGTTACTACCATTATTCGGGGAGGGGGGGGGGCGCACTGACTTATCAGAGAAGCCCAAGTGCACCATACACCCTCAAAGGGAATAAACAGCATAATGCAGTCAGTGGATCTGCAAATATGGTTTATGAGAAGCATTTTTTCAGGTATATTTTATTTTAGCACAAGGTACTTAACCAAAACCAGGGTTAAATTTGTGCCGCATTTTAAAATTGCCCCTTCCCCTGTGTAAAGTAATTGCTACATGTAATTTGCGAGGCAGTAAATTGTACGTTTCTTATGTTGATTTTGCTATTCAGTGACAACAAACTTGAATTTGACCACTTCACTGTAGAAATAAATGTGTGAATGTATCTATTCGTATAGTTGCTCTGAATTACGGGTTATTGGTCAGGGTTATTTTACCAGACATGGCAGAAATGCATATATAGCATGTTCTATATATGGAGCGATTTATAAATGTGTTTATGCTTCTAAATAAAATTGATTACATTGGAGAGCGTCCTTTAACATTTATTAAATTTTGTTTGCGGTTCGGTTGCTCAGGCCGGCCTACCTATACTCCACATGCTTCAATCACTCCCTCCCCAGTACAAGTCTCCTTTCGAGGCCGGAAGGGGAAGAACCCCCAATGTCACATGCCTAGGTTGGGGATGCTAAGCGAAGGTGCTACCACAATGCTGGGTGCACCTGTCCATTGTGCATTCACGGCATCATTCATGATGTAGGGGGTAGAAGAATCTGTGTACACAGCTGTACTCCCCTCTGTGCGACCACCAGCAGACCTGAGAGGGCCCTGGGCTTCTGCTGGTACAGTCTGTAAGTACAGGAGTAGGCCCGGGGCCCAGACGTGTCTGGGCAGCACTTTCAGTTATGCAGTCAGTGTGTCACCCTTCACCCCAGCAAAGATATCCAGGGGGCACGGAGGCATTCGAGAAGGTGTCCCCTGCAGCCCTACACTCATCACTAGCCCCAGCTACTCTGCTTGCCTTTAACCCCTAACCTCAGGTATGAGGTTTCCAGTAAAAGGTGAGGCCGTCTATAGAGCTGTCAACCACACATCGCTCTTATACTCCTTTCTGCATGAATAATGGAAAAACAATCCATATATATTATATGTGCGCTGTAAAGCTAGGCTCCAACATGGAGGGAAGGGGCGGTTACTTTACATGCATGTAGAGCCAATCCGGTGCCACTAAGGAAGGGCTGCACTCCTACCCCAAATAAAACCGGCTTATCTGGCTTGAGCCAGCCCAGTGCAGGAACTCGCATTAGTAACCGCAGCATGGAGCGTGGTAGTAACATCAAAGCACAACTCGAAATCTTTGACTTAAAACTGAGAGAAACCTTAATTTACAGTTATTATCTAAAACCTAAACACCGAAATGGCCAACCCAGTGTTCCTAATGCACCCAGAATGCCCTCGCTGGCGCACTGCGCATGACTTCACCAATGATGTCACTGAAAGGGATCATCTCCACGCAGGCTCAAGAGCACAAGCACCATCTCCAAGGAAGACACGAGGAGGGGCGCAGAATGTCAGTTATTGATTATGGTAATTGCGCCCTGGAAGGCGTTCACTCTGTTATTAACAAGCATTGCTGTCACATCTAATATTACCTAAAAATATATAGTCATATTATACTGACTTTCACTGTCTTTATTTTATTATAAAACAGCACAAGGACACCATTCACTTTTGTATGTAACTGTTTACACCCCTCCCTCCCCCACAGACTGACATTTTGAGTAGATTCCTGGGTGATGCGCGTATATTCATACGGCTGTTCAAGTACTCACTACTGTACAATAAATAAACAATTTAAGTGACAGAGCACTGTAATAAGTGAACATTTTTACTCATCCTAAACCTCATCTTACTACTATGATCTCCCAAATAATACTTTCTAGACTCTTCCCTTTTCTATCCCTCCATTATCCTTTTCAATCCAAATAACAGACTCGCATGTTCACAGCTCAAATTAACTCATATTTCCCTATACTAACCCGCAACTAGCGTGCTACTCGCCTAAAAGCACTTTAACGCCTCGTCACCGGTAGTAAGCGCTATATGCACAAGTTACTAACTTGTGTAACGATATATCTGTAAGAGAGTAGTTAGTGACAGATTCCTTACCTTAGAATATCCCCAGGCGTCAGGCTGGATCCGGAAAGTTTTTTGCGTAGCAGTACCCTTGCGCGTCGGTAGGCGGCGTCGTGCGGCTCCGCGTCCGTCGTCTGCGTTGTGATCGCCGGGATGACGTCGCGGGCAGTACTTAGGCGCCGCCCCTGCGCGCTGACGTCAGTTCTTCTTTTTTCCGCGCCAGCAAGCGCAGATCCGGGAAGAGCAGTGCCCTGGAAGGCGACCCCCTGTTTCTCTCTGTCCACCCCACCCCTGAGAGCTTGGTTGTCCAAGCCTCCGCTTCCCAAACCGCCTTCCCTACCGCCCCTCCGGATAGGGAATCCAAACGCCTGGATCAATTTGGGAAGAAGGGTTTTTCTTCCTCCAGTGCTGGCTTGCGGTCCATCAACACCGCTTGTCTTTTGGGCCGATATACCCACTCCTTGTGGGATTCGGTGGCGAATGTTTTGCCCCAGTGTTCTGAGGAGGTCCAGACACTGCTTTCCCGCGCCATTGCGGAAGGAAGGGATGCGGCCAAATACACAATAAGATGTGGCCTTGATACCGCCGACTCGCTGGGCAGGTCTATTGCAACGACGGTGGCGCTACGACGCCACGCCTGGCTGAGAACCACTGGTTTTTCAGGGGATGTCCAGAATACTCTCACGGACATGCCCTTTGATGGAGTCTGTCTTTTTGGGTCCAAAGCAGACCATGCGTTGGAGCGCTTTAAGGACTCACGGGCTACTGCAAAGTCCCTGGGCCTTTCTGCCTACCGACGCGCAAGGGTACTGCTACGCAAAAAACTTTCCGGTTCCAGCCTGACGCCTGGGGATATTCTAAGGTAAGGAATCTGTCACTAACGTGTCTCTTTCAGATAAATACAATTACAATTACATTGTTGGATCTGTGGTCCTTGTGAGAGAATCCCAGCTGCCCCCAGCCTTTTGTCTGGGGTGAAGGGGGGCAATCACAGACATGGAAGGCTCGGGGGGGGGGGGTGAGGACAAAGATCTAAGGATGAAAAGTTATGGCACACTAATAAAAGTTGCACATTTAATAATCTCGTAGCAACCATATATGTATATCATATCCATTGTCCACGAACGGTCAAAGTGCAGATGGTGGCCATAATTCTCTGTGATATTGATGTGAAGCCCGATGACGCGTACCGCAGTATCCCTTCGCGGACTGTGAAAACACCAGACAATATAGACCAAATATAGGGCTTCAAACGCCCAAAATTTGATTGAAAAATGTACGTTAAGGGATTCAGAGGTTCAGGTTACTATTCACAAACCCATTTAATAAAAATTTAAAAATAATCCTCACTGCACAGAGTTAACACATTGTGCGCTGGTTACCTCTGTTTAGAACGTCTACATATAAACCACAGGCTTCGGATACATTGCATATGAACACTACTATTTACCGTAGCTTAAGAGGAGGTGCATCGTTTAGAGAATGCCTCTCATAACTCATGCCTCATGACTGAAAAAACTATTATAGTGAGAGTGTGTGAGCACACGTACACACACAGCCAATGAAAATAACACACCCAATAACACATTCAACACAAGAAGTGCAAAAATCGAGTCACACATTTATTACTACAGTGCAAAGGTTAAATTCAATGTTATTGCCACAGTGCAGTGAAACTGACTTGAGAAAAACAGCATTAAGGCTTCTCATCCCGCCAAAGGATCATTTTAGATAAGAAAATAACTGTGGGTCACATACACAAGATCTATAAACTGAGTTTATCCACTGAACAGATTTAACTCCTTGTGCTCCGGTTAGAATTAAATGTGTTCATTTGGAACTACTGTGCATGAAAATACTATAGGTTAAACTATATATGCATAAGCACAGAAAGCCACAAGCACCATGAACTACTTGAGGCTTCTTGTGAATTGAGGCCCCACTCTACAGTGGTAATACATACCATATTATATATACTCTGATCACCAGCATTATACATATATCCAGATATTATATATTCCCAGTAGGGATGGCAGAAGTAGGCATTGCTATATGTTTTAGGAGTAGAAGCTGGCATTGTATACATACATACACACAAAACCATCAACAAGCTACACAGAAGGAGACATTACAGAAAAAACTAATAATTAAAGCAGACTGAGTAACACGCTCACTAGCACACAGGACCGACAATACAAACTGCTCCCACTTCCACCAGCATCCAACCGAAGCAAGGTCTACAGGATGTCACACACATTTAGTGAAGGCATGCCTGCTTGGTGTTACAGAATTAACAATGTGAAAAAGCACAGCGCGGATCAAGCAAAAAGAATGTATCTACTGGCAACACAAGAAGATATAGGGGAATTTACTGACTTTATAAGCCAGAATTCAAATCCTTTCCTAAACCTGGTTCCATGCATACCCACCTCAGAACTATTCACATATTTTCACTTTGCCCAATTAATATAAAAGGGGCTCTTGGAAAGCTGGGGGTCTTTTGCCAGAGACACCCAAGGTCCAACTGTTCTGCAGTCAGTCTAAAGTGTCTGGGACACTCTACTTTCATTTAGGACCGAAGCGCATTTACTATTGCAACCTCACTAATCGCAGATCCATCACATCGAAATGGGAAGACTCGAGCAAACCATCCTAGCAGACTGCGGCACCGAGGAACCCATCACTTACGGGAGGAGGAACATCGTGCTAAAGGGAGAGCCTATCATTCTAAATACTAAAAAATAAAAAAAACACTGGATCCAGAGTCAACACTGGGAGGTTGCCACAACATCCTCAGAAACCCATCCTTCCTTGTGCAACCTCAAAGCTTTTGGGCTTCCAGATAAGCCATCGCCAGCCCAAGCGGTGAGTGGAGAGATCGGACATTATTTTTTGCGTCCAAGATCCATACCATCAAATATGGGGTACCGCAGGGCTCAGCTTTGAGCCCAACGTTGTTCAACCTATATGTGCAACCTTTGGCAGCAGTGGCAAAAAGCAGAGGGCTCACAGCAGTGTCTTATGCGGACGACACACAGTTGGTAGTTGCACTCTCAGATGACTCAGGACAGGGCGCATGCAAGTTCCAGAGGGATTTAGAGATCATATCCGAGTGGATGACTGCCAACTGTCTTCAGTTAAATGCCAACAAGTCCGAGGTCCTGCTAGCCTGGAAAAACACCGAGTTGTGGAGCGAGCACTGGTGGCCTGCTAAGCTGGGCGGTGCACCCGTCCCCAAACAGGTGGTAAAAAATCTGGGTGTGTGGGTAGATTCCGCCCTTAGCTTTCAGACACAAACAAAGAAAGTAGCAGGAACCTGTTTTGGCATTCTACGGGGGCTCAAACCAGTGCTGGGGTTCTTTGACCCGGCCATGAGGCAGGTGATTGTCCAGGCATCTATTTTGTCTACGTATAGACATGGGGCTATGGGGCAGTGATCCCTAATGCCCAGAGGGTTGAGAGGATTCTACGTTGGAGTATAACCTCCCATGTCAAGACATTACACCACAAAAAATACTCCTATAGACTAACTAGTGGTAAACAAAAAAACTATGTTACCTAAATACGATAAGGGAGGTGTCTATGTGAAGATCTAGAACTGCAGACACCCAGGGGTGCGCAAGGAAGCAATTCCTTTTTGTTTAGTTACCCTCACACACCCTAGTGGTGTCATGCTTCATCATCGGGTCACCCCGACGCCTATAAGTCGGGGTGGGCTCTACCACAGTGTTGGGAGCTCTTTGGAAAGTGAAGACCAGGGGGATTAAAGATAAAAACCCTCAGACAGGCCCCGGTTTCCCTTTATTATTGGGTCTGTCAGGGATATTAAAAATAATTAAAAGAGCGGGTCAATGGGAGTGATTATGGTCCTATGAAGGGCAATAGGGTCATAGGACCATAATCACTCCCATTGACCCGCTCTATTGACAGACACAATAATAAAGGGAAACCGGGGCCTGTCTGAGGGTTTTTATCTTTAATCCCCCTGGTCTTCACTTTCCAAAGAGCTCCCAACACTGTGGTCGAGCCCACCCCGACTTAAAGGCGTCGGGGTGACCCGATGATGAAGCATGACACCACTAGGGTGTGTGAGGGTAACTAAACAAAAAGGAATTGCTTCCTTGCGCACCCCATGGATCTATTTTGTCTAGACTGGACTACACCAATTCACTCTACTTGGGAGTCAATAAAGCGGAAATTACAAGACTGCAAAGGGTCCAGAACGCTGCTGCTAGAGCCTTGTTAGGCCTGCCCAGGACATGCCCCACTTCCAGTGCTATTCGTCGGCTACATTGGCTGCCTGTGGCAAAACGCATTGAGTTCAAGACTCTTTGCATGTCTTTTAAAATCTTAAATCTTTTCTCCCCAGACATCTTGGCCAATCTGCTTACACCTTACACCCCCTCCCCCCAACTCCGGTCAATGGGCCAGCATCTGGCGGTTGTTCCACGGGCGAGGGCTCGTGCTGGTGGACGCTCCTTTGGTGTATTGGCAGCCAGACTTTGGAATGCGCTCCCCACCGCTATTCGTAGTATGGAAAACTACCTGGCCTTCCGTAAGGCTATCAAAACGCACCTCTTTCCCCCATTATAGACTGTTGTATGTTGTCTATTGTTCTGCTGTTTTCTGTTCAGCGCTGGGACACCCCTTTGCCGGGGCAGCTGTGCGCTATATAAAACCGCAAAGCATAGCATGATGGAGAGCTCGGCCCAACAAACACCAGCAAGGAAACATACAGGCGGAGTAGCCAAGGTCAACAATTAGAGGTCATAGCAGGACGTAAATGTGCCCCATGTGCTCTCACCTTGTAACCTCTAGGACTCCCTGTGGTACCCTATGTCATGTGGGAGGCTGTCTGCAACACCTAGGACTTCATAGAAAGGACCTTAGTGATGGAAGCCTCTCTCTGCCTACTTAGAAATCCAGGATATTCCACCTAAGCCAGATTGACCCTACCAAGATACTACAGAGAAGAGTCGCAATAAACACACCCAATGATCAAGTCCTTCCCACTAAGCAAGATCCAGAGCTCTCCTACTTACACAACAAGCTAGTACGTGCATAACCCACCCAACTCACTTGAGGCACAATGCGGGCGGGTTCTATGCCCGTCCAGGACAGTTCTATCAACAGAGTCAACCCTGCCCGATTACGGTCTGCTTTGCTATTCGCATGAGGGATGGCAGACGTAAACATCGCTACACGTTTTTGGAGGTCTACCCGGTCTATTCAGAACGCACTTGTTCCAGCCTGTTTTTAACATACTGTAGATGTCTGTCGGTCCAACGTACTGCAGATGTTCAGGATATTAAAGTAAAAATGACAAATCGAACTGGCGAACATTCAGGCAGCGCAAGATCCTCCCGAAATGTGGCCCCAGTAGAGCCCTTATGCACAAAATGTTACACTCCTGGTGCACAAGGTACATTTCTGTAGAATCAAACAGAAATTTAAAACAACAATTTATATTTTAAGTCAGGTACCAAACCAATCAAGCATTGGCAAAGCCAACCGGTCTCACATTTACGACTTATTAGTTTTGCCAATTTTTTTTTAGCCAATGCAGAGGAGCATGGCTAATGATTTTATTTTTTTTTTTAAATAAAAAAAATGAATAAAAGCTTTGACCCCGCTGCCCTCAACTTTTTGTAGACATGCGCGCCACACGTGTGCCTAAGAAATGACATCAACAAAGATTAAGAATAGTTCAAAACAAAAGCACAGGTGCACCATGCAGCAGAATTAAATCAATAAAAAGAGTCTGTATCCAGACACAAAGTTCTTCAGTTTTTTCTCTCTTTTATTCCATTTTCATATATCGTAAAAAACAGTCCAGCTGAAGTGACTCGACAAACAGTACAGCTAACGCGTTTCGTCCTAAAACAGGACTTCTTCAGGGCTAAGTACAAACAAATAAATATATATATGAAAAAAACAACATTTACAACACATAAGACATCCTAATACATAAATACCAATTGGCAACATCCTAGTCCATGAACACAATACAATAATTTACATACTTACACATTATACACAACAAAGACAGACCGACATACTAAAAAACATTTATAAGTTCATCTATTTTCATTGTATATAAAAAATACACATGGAGAAAGAATGAAGCAGGGTGGATTTGTAGATTGCGATGTGTTGAACTAGGCCATAATAGTGATGACAAAATGCACTATTTTTTGTAAGAACTTTATTTTTGCTGTCTATATTCGGTCTACATATAAAAGCCACTTTTTCTCCCGTCTTTGTTGTTCTATATAGTTGGGAGTTTTATGAATCAAGTTAAAAATTGAATAGTGCTAACCATCTTTCTAAATGGCATCAATTTGGACATGAGTCAGGTGAATTGGTAATGGTATGACAAATAATTTAGGCCCTACATAGTATGTGGGACAACTTTGTACATTGGTGTATTTCTCTTTTCTGTCTTCTATCTTTTCAGTTACTTATTTGCTCTCATTTTCTATTATTTTTTTAATTTTAAATTTTTTTGATGTTATTGTTTCTAATTTGGTAATTGATTGCTTCTTGTATATATTTTTTCTGGATGTTAAAAATGTAATATTTATATATATATGTGCTTTCCTCCTTTTTTGGATATGAATCTCGTGAATAATGTGTAGTTTAGCTAGTTTGGAAGCATTATAGCCAATGAGACACCTTGGGATTTTCATTGTATTATGATGTAGTTAAAATTGGAAACAATTTGGTGCTTTGTTGATATAGGCAGACAGAGGCTTATAAACCCTAGTTTATACTATATGTGCTTGCCGTTTGAGTGGTTTGACTCAATATGCTTTATATGGCTTTGGGACCTTCTCTGATCTTTGAATCATCCATACGGTAAGCACAGGCTAATCCGGTCCCAACATAGGCCAAGATGGCCGCCGCGTTATCACCATTATTTGGATGTTGTCCCTGGGATTTCGAGGATGCATTTTAGGTCATCTTAATAACTATTAGATATGTCTTTACCCTTCATGTGGGTCCAAGTAATAGCGTTGAACCAAAGAATAACTGACAGGTGGTCGCGCCGTATTTGTGTTCTAATTTGTTGCGCTTAATCTTCTTCTGTAGAATGCGCTACGTAGGCTATTATTGTGCCGATACGTATTGTGATTTTTGCTGCATTACGGCATTTTGGGCCGATAGAATTTTTAGAGCCATCCTTAAGTTCTGTTATCTAGATAATAACAAAATATGTGAGATTTCCACACATAATGATTACCATTACAATATGGCCGCCGCATTAGGTACATACTATACGACTTGGATGGGCACGTATAACCGTTTTTTTTTAACTTAACGCAGGTGTTTCGGTTTTCCTAGACGCCGAGCGTTATTTAAACCCGATGTAGACACCGCTGGGGCTTCCTGCCCAGTTTTTTCTGTTCGCTGCTACGTATTCCAACGTTCCTGTTGACCATTACAGCTTCACTTTGGTAAGCCTTATGTCGGCATGTTGCTCTTTGGATTATTCCTTTAGGGTGATTTGTTTATTCTCTTTACTCTTTGTAGATGATGTATGCATGTACTGGGGGCAAAAGTAACAGCTCTTACTATGTGGACTTGGTGATTTTTTATGCCTACAATTGAAATAACGTTGGCATTGCGCTACTTTGTCGTGTACTATGCTTTAACCATTTATATTACCTCTATACCGATAGTATTCCCAGAGTATGCTTTGGGAGAGAGGGTTATCTAGATGAGAACAGTGTTGATTAGGTCTTTATCTTTATAAGGGGGTTGGTGACTTGTGCATCTTGGTGTTAACCTCTACTACCAGATGGTTACAATCTCATGCTTTCTAGGTTGAAGCATAACATCTATGGACCGCTGTATGAACTGGTCATTTATCTCTTACAGTTTGGTGTTCTTTCTATCTAACCGATTTATCTCTTAAACATTGACTCGCTATGTGATGCCATTGTTGCGCTGATGTGCGATAGGTAAGATGATAAAAGGCAATGTAGTTGTTTGGGACTGTAAGGACTAATCAGGGGTAATTATCTCCCTGTAGGCTTAGCGGTGTTTTTCTGTACAAGTCCACCTCTCATCAAGTGGTGTGATCCCATGACCATCTAGACCTTCGCTTGACACATTGAAGGTATGTGCTCTGTCATTAGGTTTTTCCCTTTAAGCAAGATAATATGCAGAGTATACTTGTGTTCCATTTGTTTAAACAGAGTGGCTGGTTATAACACCTGCCGCTACTATGGGTTTTTTTTTCATGGATTTATATTATCTATTTGAACTTATACTTAATTTAATGGAATTTTGAAATAATGGTGGCTATGTTGTCATAATATTTGTAGAGATCACTTTCTGCTCGTGATTAAAACTGATACTATTTGCCGTTATGTTATAGAAACAAACCGGACGGGAAACAAGTTGCTAACAGGGAATTCTGTGACTTGTAACGTTATGGCAATATTGGATCCTACCATCATTTTGTGGTGGGTATTTATTTGTTTTTTGTCTTTGTTTTCTCTCAAGGTGTCTTATTTCTTTTCCCCGTTTGCTGATATGTAGAACATGGGGGTTTGAATTTTGTGGACGTATTTGTGATATTTCATCTCTTCGTTTTGGGTATTTATACATGGAATTCATATATACTTTGGTCCACGGTACGATACTCCATCCTAATTAGGTCCTCCAATAATTCTATTTTTTCTTGTATCTAAGCCCAGATGGGCAACTTTTTCTCCCTTTTCTCCTTCATAATCTAATGTGGATTTGTCATTACTGACAATGCATTATTGTGTTTCTACTTCATGAAGTGAAGTGGGAATAAGATGAAGTCACTGGAGACTGGTATAAAATTGAGTAAATAATAAAAAACAAAAATAAAAAATTGAGAATATGTTCTGATAATGATGTTGCAGGTGGGACTTCTAGGCCCTCACCATGTGTATTTTTTATATACAATGAAAATAGATGAACTTATAAATGTTTTTTAGTATGTCGGTCTGTCTTTGTTGTGTATAATGTGTAAGTATGTAAATTATTGTATTGTGTTCATGGACTAGGATGTTGCCAATTTGTATTTATGTATTAGGATGTCTTATGTGTTGTAAATGTTTTTTTTTTAATATATATATATTTATTTGTTTGTACTTAACAGCCCTGAAGAAGTCCTGTTTTAGGACGAAACGCGTTGGCTGTACGGTTTGTCGAGTCACTTCAGCTGGACTCTATGTTTTTTACGATATATGAAAATGGAATAAAAGAAAGAAAAAACTGAAGAACTTTGTGTCTGGATACAGACTCTTTTTATTGATTTAATTCTGCTGCATGGTGCACCTGTGCTTTTGTTTTGAATTATGAGGTTCTTTTGGGAACAGGCACTGTGACGGTGGGTGCTATTCTGTGTGAACATGGATCCCCATTTGCATTGAGGGGACAAGATCAAGTGAGTGATATAAGGTTAGGTGCTGGCAACTGGAAGGTACCACTGTCAGTTCTATATTTTAAAGATTAAGAATAGGTAATTGTCTCTCTAATAATTTCCTTGTTGCCATTTTTAGTTTTCCTTTATGTATACCCACCAAGCCCACAAGGGAATACTGGGTTGCCCTTGAGATTATTAAAAGAATTTAAGAAATGTCATGGCACTTTTTTCCCCATTACAGATCCGAGTTGGTAATGTACAAAGCGGTTTTTACGTGTTTTTTTTTTTTTTTGTAAGCGGGGTTGGGAACAGAAACAACAGTGGGTAAAAGCAACATGTGGCAGAGTGGGGAAATGTGGAAGCAACACAGGGAAGGGCATGGGGACACCAAAACAGTACGGAATGTGAAAGTAACAAGGAGGAGCAGGTAAGCAACACAAGGCGGGGGGGAGGAACAACAGGAAGAGAGGAGGGCCCGGGTGGAGGGAAGCAACAGAGGCAATGGGGAGAGCAACACGGAGTGCAGAAGGAGAGAAGTACGTGATGCCGACAGATCGAAAACAGATGAACTCTTGTGGAGAGCATAACACAAAAAAGTAGTGCTGGAAAAGCAATCCGTGGAAACTGAGATGCCACCCAATCAAAGCGAGGGTAAAGAGGCAATGTTCCATGGGAGGGACAACCACAAGATTAACAAGTTGGGACAGGAATAAGAAGCAGGCAAATGAGTGACAGGACAGCCAGCCAATGGTAAGCAACTGGGGGCTCAAAGTCGCTGTGTGTTCTTGGTAAGCCACAATATGCCCCGCAACTGACCGAGCATGCGCTGTTTAGTGGGCTCAACCTAAAAATATGCAATAAAAAATAAGCACATCTAACGAGCAGGGTTCCATGGCCTTATTGTTGCAAGGGAGGGCATATCTCGACGTGGCAAAGTTCCTGCCCAGTAAAACTCCTTTTGCCACAGAACCAAATGGGGCACGGTGTCACTGTGCTGTTTGCTGGTGGAAAAAAATGATTTTACCAACCACGAATCCTTTAAAGAAGAACTTTGCAGAACTCTGAGATAGTACAACCTAATACTGTACAGAAGATGCATGCCGTTTAATCAAAAAATGCAGAAATATAGGAAAATGGAAATCATTACTAAAATGTAATAAACGGTATCCATCTTAAAACGAAGCAAGGAGCACATGCCCAGAGGAATAGGCAGTTTAATGTATGTATTTTTAAAGAGGGGTCCGGGTGGGGCCTGCAGAAGGCTGCAAGAGTCGACAGTCCGGGGAGAGCCATACGCTTAAGTGCTCGCCGCTTTGGGGATATGAGAACGACTGGGAGGCAGTAAAACGCACATCTGGCGCAACCTTTACAGAACATTCCGGGGAGGGGGCTCGGGGCCTCCAGAGGGTGCCTGGGTAGGGAGAGCGCTTTGCCAAATGTTATGAACGCTTGATAAATCAAACTTCAGTACCCCACCCCAGCTGGGCAGGAATAGAGCTCAAACACTGCCCTAGGCCAGCCCCCCTGCACTACCCGGCCTGCTTTATAGCCAGGGTCACAAGTCAGTCAGCAGGCCTCGGACGCGGAATACCAAGCAGGCAGCCACGTGAGAACAGGCCGCGGAGGCGCGGGTACCACTGAAAGGTGCCAAGATCCGCGAAGAGGTCCGGACAACTGCTCGATGCCCCCAGCAGGCCAGGCCTCGCCAGAGCATCCAGGCAGGGGCGGCCATGTTCACAAGATCACTGGATGGGCCGCGCTGCATCGAATGGCCGCCCGCTTGTTCACACTTGTCTTTAATAACACATCTAAAGGTAAATGGGTTTCAAAAGCTGTGTTGCAGCCCCCCACCCCCATTTAATGTATAAGGACCCTTCCTGCAGGGGGCTCACACAAGCCCCTGCGGCGCTTTGGAGCAGGGGGAGTGGGAGGGGGGAAAGGGGGGTGGGGGGGTGGGGGGGTTAGCCCCCTTCTGGCCCTCCTGTCCCTTGAGGGGGACCCCATGCAGGACAACGCCACTAATTATCTGTGAACTAGGCTAGACTCAGGGGCCCCTCATCACATTCGGCAGTGGGGCCCCATCATTTTGGGGCACACCACTGCCTCCCTGGCCTACCTGCGCAATTCATGTCCAGAGTGCATGGCCATTGGAAGGAAGCCCAACTAGGTTCTTTCAAGGGACCTCTCGATGGTCTTCTGAGCCCACACCTGCTTCCAAGCCTCGTTAGCAGCTATGTCCCCCTCCATAAATAAACCAAAGCTCAGGCCCTCAGATTACATTATTTTGAGCCGTAGGAGACCCTGTGGTAAAAAGGCCACAGGCCCACAGACCGAACTTGCAGGCAAGCTCGGGGACCAAGAGTCACTCATCACGGGTGAGACTCTCACATGCAAAGGTTGGTTCTTTCACAACTGGCAGTGGGGGCTAGCATGTGACCCCAAGATCTGACAACCGGCAGTGGGGGCTAGCATGTGACCTCAAGGTCTGACTTTGTTCAGAGCACAGCTGAGTGTAGAGAGGGTTGGACAGCTGAAGAATCCACCTCCTAGTGATGGGTGGATTTCAGGTAGAGTCTTCAGCTGTCCAACCCTCTCTACACTCAGCTGTGCTCTGAACAAAGTCAGACCTTGAGGTCCAACGCTATCCACCAGGCAGGCCCCAGTGGCGGCTCCTCCGCTAAGGGGGAGGAGCGTTGCTCTACTGCTCTTAGAGCAGTGAAAGAGGGAAAAATAAAATAACTGAAAGTTATTTTATTTTGGGTTACTGCAGGGCTCGGTTAGGGCGGGCGGGGCTGGTGGCTCAGGGAGGAGGAGGAGGAGTGGACTCTGCACACTAAGCACACCGTTTCGGCCGGCCAAGCAGCCATGCGCACTTTGCATATGGCGAATATGTAAAGTGCTCATGACTGCATGCAATGGAGAGCCTAGTAGGGAATATGCACAGGCTCCCTGTCCCGATCTGAGCGCCGATCCACGGCGCTCAGACCAATCATAACGCTGCATTGCAGCGTTGCGATTGGCTCAGGGGAGTCTGTGTGCCGGGTGTTTCCGGCAGCTTTTTCCGGACTGGAGTCAGGAAGAGCAGAGAAGAGACGCAGCTGTCGGAAAAGTTAAGTACGTTTAAAAAAAAAATTGCAAACACCCCTCTCCCCCCCCTCCCCTTTGTCGTCCTCCCCTACCCAGTCATCCTCCCTCCCGCCCATCAACCCCACCCCACCCCCCCCCATTCCCTACTAGCCACCACTGGCAGGCCCAGCACCTGGGCGTAGGAAGAAAGCCCAACCACATTTTCCTTTACATCCTACACAGTTCTGTGAATGTCAATGGATGCCTACAATGTCCTTGTCCATCCACAGGACTGTGGTCATGCTTATAGCAGGAGGCCCAGGCCTACCTTGGCTGGGGCAATAAACATCCGGTAATGGACCCTGGCTCACATACCTGAAGCAGGCCCAACCCACAAAACCGATGTACCCTCGCACGCAGGCCCAGTACCACGGAGGCAGCAGCGACAGATCAATTCCTCCCTTCCGCAGCTGCCTCCTGACCCAGCATGGTCAGGAAATGGGCCTGGGTGGTGAGAGGAGGAGCTTGGGAAGACTGGGTGGTAAGAGGAGGAGCTTGGAGGTGAGAGAAGGAGCTTGGGAGTGGGTGGTGAGAGGAGGAGCTTGGGAGTGGGTGGTGAGAGGAGGAGCTTGGGAGTGGGTGGTGAGAGGAGGAGCTTGGGAGTGGGTGGTGAAAGGAGGAGCTTGGGAGTGGGTGGTGAAAGGAGGAGCTTGGGAGTGGGTGGTGAGAGGAGGAGCTTGAGACTGGGTGGTGAGAGGAGGAGCTTGAGACTGGGTGGTGAGAGGAGGAGCTTGAGACTGGGTGGTGAGAGGGACATGGGACAGGAATCTGGAGGGGGTGGAGTGTTTCTTGCTAGACTAACTACCACCCACATGAGTCGGCGCCTCTATGTATTTATTGCCAGGCACCCCACTCTCACGGACACCTTCCATTCAACCCCTTCTTTGAAGGATGACAAAGAAACTGGTTTGCTGAAGATCACAGAGTCTGTTCGTGTAGTTCTGAGCTTAACATTTCTACTCGCTCCTCGAGTCTCCTGTGATTGGCATCCACTGCTGGTGCCACAAGCTGATGGAGTATTTCCTTGCTTTAGCCAACGACTGGGAGTCCTCAGCGCTGGCAAGTGTGCCAGTGTCTCGCAACCCTCCCCTCAGGGTGGAAAGTCTGAGCACAGCCACCCTGAATTCCCAGGACTCCCGTCTCCTTGGCAGCAGGCACTGCCTTGCAATGCAGATGCGAGCCCGGGCATGGTACCAGGCGGCCTGGCACCGCCGCCATTCAGCCCCCTTACGGCTGTGTTAATATTTGTTCACCGTCCTTCGGACGCGGCCCTCGCCGGCAGCTCCACTGACACCCCTCACCTCTGTTCTCTCAGGCAGAAAATCAGAGTGCATGGACAGGACACGATGCCAACCTTACCAGAGCGGAGGAAAATCCACTCTCTGTGCCCTGATGACCTGCGCTCTTCCACGGTCGTTAAAATTAAATATTAAACGGGCCTGCGAGCTGGGCACACAGTGTGTGTGCGCCAGCGTGGAGGCCCCGGTGTCTGATCCAGGACTGCTGGAGGCCTCTAAGTGGGTAAAACCTACCAGCCGGCTTCGGGGCATCAGTGAGTCACACAGAAAGGTGCAGGAGAAGCAAATCATACGAAGAAAGGGAGGTGGGGGATCCCCAGAGGGAAAGAACAAGCAAGAGGGCTCTCCACTCACAAATGCCAAATTCAAACCCCTACTCCGGCACGATGCATTATCAACAAGTAGTTAAAAAACTATACCAATAATTCAATAGCGCAAACTGGCAGGGGTTTCAACCTGGCCAATGTTTAGCTCAGAAGAGTACTGTAGGTTTACCTATTGCACCAGTGAACTGTGGTGACGTCAATCAATCCATCAGAAGATTTGTAGAGCACTACTAGTCACCCGTGAGGGTATCCAGGTGCTGGCAGGGTCCAGTTGATGAGCTGAATAGCCAGGTCTTCAGGGACTTTCGGAACTCTGGAAGAGATTGGGAGCTCCAGAGATGAAATGGTAGCTCATTCCAAGTCTTCACTGCTTGGTAGGAGAAGGAGTGACGGCTGCATCTGCTTTGTCAGATGCGAAAGGGGGTGGTTAGGGTTGGAGAAAGGGACGCGGAGCAGAGGTGTCTGGTGGGCTGATGGAAGTTCAGACGGTGGTTCATGTGGGCAACCAAAGGTGATACTGAAGGGTCATTACAGGGCCCGGGCTTCTAATCAGAGGCCTGCTCTTCTGTATGCAAGGCTGAGGAAACTATCTAAATAGACTTCAGTTAACCCAGCTAGGTTACTGAAATATTTGGAATTTTAGCCAAACCCGGGTGGTCCAGCCCAGTCCCTACATCTGTAACAGTCCTCTGTTAATCCAGACATTCACAGTTCTGCCATCTTGTGTATTGCTAAAAATGTGTCCAAGAGGACTTATGGGCTTCGAGTCAGGTAACTTGAAGCAAAGTTAAAAACATTTGTGCATGTTACAACCGGTTATGTCTGGCCAACATGTTTGATTTACTCTGGTTCTATCAGCAAATTCATCGGGCCAAAAGACCCCTTATCAACCGGGGCACACCGCAGACCGCATGCCGGCTTAAGTAATAGCCTACTAGCGGGTCAGAGTAATCTTCTTGATAAGCCGCCTGCGGTGGGAGGAGGCAGATGAAGAGCCTCTTTTCCCCACCATGACAAGCAAATACAGCATTACCCTTTCTCCATCTGCATGTCCCCTCCCCCTCAAACTCCATTACTCAGAAGGTGGCAATTGGCTCTTGCTACCGAAGTCACATGTGTGGCTCCTCAAAGCTCCGCCCTCTCACCCCACTTACCTATGTTCGACCCACTACAGCTCTACATGTTCTCAAAGTCTAATTCCATATCATTGATGACGACAGTCAATCATTCTTTAGACTTGGTCATCGCTCCAAAAAATGATGTCTCTTCAGAACGGTCTATGACTATCAGACATGTGAGAATGGATGGGGCAACACTGATTAAATCCGAACACTGAGAAAACGGAATTTTGGATCGCTGGAGAATTCTTTGACCTGTGGAACTCCAGCCTTTGGCCGCACAACTTTAGCCCCCGCCCCAAACCTCCTCAATCGGTGAAAAACCTACAGGTAAAACTTGACTCCTCCAAATGGAACTTTGGTTGTGGAGTACTTTTCTTCTGGAAACTTTTATATGAGGAAAATTCATATAGTTTCTCTTTAGTTGTATGAGGATGACCCATGGGTCACCGTTCTGGAACTGACCGCTTCTAGGCTAGATTATCACAATGAACCTTGATTCAGCATCAAGTTCTTTCTCACGCAACACCTGTAGTCGACTCAACATCAAGCCTGGTTTCTTGTCTCTTTGGGTTTGCAGATCACTCCAATTCCTAAATCCTTGCACTGACTACGTGTTCAACTCAGAATCTCCTTCAATATTCTTTGCATTACTCATTGCTCTATAGACTGGGCAGAACTAAAATATTCTCATGCTGCTTAATTCTATATTTCTCCCTCTATAGATCTGTGTGTTCTTCCAATCCGTTACCCCAACACATACCAAAACACAGGACAGCAAGACCTGGAGGTCTGTCGACCTCTGCGCTGGCTCCAACACTCCGTACCACTCGGTTCAAGATCTATCCCCATATACCGGAGCATTCAACAAGAACTGAAAACCTCAATGTTCGTTCAACACTTGTCACACACATGCGGCTTCTCCTGTCCCCGTGGTGGTTCTTTCAGGCCCAAAACACCAAGAGACACAGGAGGTGGTGCGCTTTACAAATTCTCAATAAAATAACATTACTAACACCTTCATAGGTAGGTATACAGCGCTTTCTATTCCAAGTGGCCTTATATTCGCCTCAACCACTGTCCGTTAACCCACTCGCAAATTAACTAGTACATCAAGTGTCTGCAGAGGAACCAGTCCCTGCCGGGCATGAGAGATCTCCTTCAAACTGGTCTTTCTAGACAGGAGGTGCTAAACCAAGCAGGCCAACATTTATTTTTTTTTTTTTTTTAAACATAGAGTTTGCTTATACCAATGGAAGTGGAACATGCACTTCTGTTTTTTTTCTAAACGTACTTGAAAATGGCACGCAAAAAGGTATCCTGATTTGATGGTATTTAATTGACGTTTTCTGTCTCTATTGATCCAGATATTTTTCCATCATCTGACATGTACTTCTCCATATTTATTTTAGTGTGCTGGGAAATAATGGAGTTGTGGCGAGCATATTTCCACATTTATTTAAGTGATGAATGTTACGTCGTATTTGGACTCGTGTAAGATATTACAGCTCAAAGGAACCATATATAATAGCAATACCCACTTGAAAATATAAGCATTGTTATTTAAACATGAGCAATCTATATCTGGTCAGGAGTGACTCCAGGATGAGTCAGGAAAGACACCTGCAGGGGGTCAGGAGAGACACTAATGATTTTTGGGTATTTTGGCAAGACAGATTTTGGACCCCTGGTTCAGACCAACTTTGAATTTTATTACCTATTTTCTGCTCATTCAAGATTGCAACATACCAAACAATATTGATTTGAACCTTAAATTAGTAGGTATTGGCAGGAACACCAAAATACTAAAAATGAAACTGGTGGGAGAGAGAAAATCTGAGGCGAGGGGTAATAAGACCCAGGGAAGGATGAAAAAGAAATAAGTGACCTTGAGAAACAAATCACTTTCACTGGGGCACTTGCAAGATAGGGGTCCCTTGAAAGATGGGGGCCCTGGGTAATCACCCACTTTGCCCATGACTTAAAACGTTTTGGCCCTCAGGGGGTCAGAAGAGGCACTTGGAGGAGGGGTCTGGAAAGACAAAGAGGCTGTCAGGTGAGAGAGTCAGGAAAGACATCAAGAGACTGGCCGCAGACACACCAAGAGACATAAATAGACAGTCATGAGATAGATCATACGATGGCCCTAAGAGACACTAGGATATGGCAGGGAAGGACATCTGCTGGCAGTCAGAAGACATCAAGAGAGGTCCAAGAGAGAACCAAGAGACAGTCAATGAAACATCAAGAGATATCAACTGATGGTCAGGAGACACACCAGCCATCACACAAGTACTCATCACCTCACCGGCGCACTTCTTCACAAGTCACATTTTTGTATCCACCGCCATTATTAAAAGTGCATACATTGTCAACCGTGGAGACCCAGGTTCTAATCCGGTCTTCGGCGCTTGACTGAACAATGTACGAGTCTGGACGAATCTCGTCCTCTCCCTATACCCAATTTTGTAAAGACGACGAAGACCCCATATCTGTATTGGATTTTCCCACGCACCACTGGCCGGCATAACCCATACAGTGCCCTTGAACTAATGCGTTTCCTTACTACTAAATTAAGTGCTACTACATGACAAGCATAAGTTACAAATAAATAGATTTATAAACAAAGCATGCACACAACATTCGAAGGTGGTGGCGCACCCTTCCCATGTAAGGTTTCTCACAGTTAGGGACTGGTTACCATTGACATCAAGGAGTGACTAATTCAATTTGGGCTTATAAATGGCTTTGTTATTTTGAAAATGGAGTCAACGGGGTCACAGAATTCTGAAACATGGATAATTGACATAAAGTGAAGCTACGTCAATCAATGCTTTGTTGCATATAGGCGGTCATGGTCTGGTGTAAGAGGTGGGGTGTGGGAAATCTGTTTCAATTCTAAGGCGGAAGTCGCAGACCATTTAATAGGTAAGCAACAGAATTGTAACAGGTCCACACAGTGGTCTGTTTTACCATTTACAACCAAGACTCTGACGTGGTCATTCGCTCAGTGGCAGAAAGAGTCTGGACATTCACAAGTGCCATGAAGGCTCCCACGTCATGCTACAGGCGCTTTGTGGACCGTGTAGAATTTCAGGGAGCGTGCACACATTTTGTTGACGCTTGTGAATTCCGTGCTTTTTGCATCCATCACGTCAGTGCACAAAAGAGCAAACACTGGTCATGGTTTCAAAAGGGAAAAAGGCTTAAAGACATGCCTTACCCTCTCTTGTGCCCATGCGGTGCCCACTGCCCCCGACTAGGAACTACTTTTAAAGACCTGGGCCCACATGCTGAAAGGAAGAGCTGAAGTGACTGTCTCCAGGTGAATCAGATATGCAACCACAGCCTCAGGTGAAACCGTAACCAGTAGGTGGTGGACACAGGAGGGCTGCAGTCCTTTGGGCCAGTAAGTACAGAGACCAGCGTTGTCAAGACATCACAAAAAGCACCCGCTGTGTTACATGGGATATGTTGTGAAAACAGCAGCAAACGATTAAGCCCCAGAGGTAAAACAATGACCCATCATGGTGCAGGCCACTGAATTTCCACAGTGGGATCTCTATGCCAAAAATTGCAAATGTTAGCAATAGGTATAGCCCGCCTCTTCCGTTAAGAAACAGACAAGTTTGGGGCATTGCAAATAACAGACCCCCTCACCCCCCCCTCCACCGACGGATGTCAGACCCAAGTTCTTCCCAGTAACTTCAACTTTTCCAGAAAGGTGATGAAAGTTGGTGTCCAAGCTGCTGAAGCCACTGGCATGAGTTCTCGTACTAAACCCGGCTTCTCGCGTCACCAAAAACCACGTGATCAAAAAAGAAAAGAACTACTTCTCCCATGAGGCCCTGCTTAAAGCAGCCTGACCGCCACTGTTAATTAAGAGCCATGTACATTGACTGACGTTGTCGGTCAGTACAGGTTTTCACAGACCATACCAGGACACAGTCCCTTCTCCCCACTCGGAGACCCGAGTCACCCAACTCTCCACCACACACACACCCATCCAATCACGGCTAAGAAGAAATGACAGCAATGGAGCCGGCAGCCGGGAAGCGCCGCGAACCGTGAAATCACTTCATATCAGCGCCTAGGCAGGATGGTACCGTTGCCCTGGCAACCGCTGGCGCAGCATCCCACCCAACATGCCGGGTTCTGGCTGGAAATTTAGAGAATTAGGTAAATAAAACTGCGGGGTGGCTTGGAAAGAGCCAGGTCTTAAAGCAAGGGGTGGAAACGTTGGACCTGCCGGGCGAGGGGTGGCAACGGCTGACTTCACGGCTGCTGGAGCGAAGGTATTTTTGCATCAAGCGCCCTAGAAGAACGGCGCATTCTAATGTCACCGGAATGTGACTGCGCATTAGTATGAAGGCGGCCATCTGCTTACCACCTCATTAAGATTCATACCGGGTGACCCCTTGAATGCACAGCCCTGCTATTAATTTTTCTTTTTGACTTTAACAGCTTTATTCGTCTATCAAGTGTTCATTAAACGGGTTTGTTTTTGCCCATAATCGGATTCAGCTAACTGGCACTGGCGCGCGCAGCTGGCTCCACCACTTAGCATGTTCTGGCTGCTGAAGGAATGCCCTAATCGGATTGGACAGGCCATACAGGCAGGGGGTGGGCGATGGTGGCGCGTGTGGGGAGAGGGGAGCGACAGAGGGGTAAAGATGGGCTACAACGGTAAGTTTTTCAACCACTCCTTCGAATACTACTTATTGCACGCCACGTGACATGGATTACCCAATCAGACGCACGAGACTCTACAACTACCTGCAGTTACATCCGATAACAAAGTTCTCCTATCCAATCTCGATCATCCCATACTATACATTCCTATAGGTGCAGTTGAAGCTCCCAAAAATAAATAAGGCAACAGTTCACCACAAGTAATCAACAGTGGGAGGAGCTTAACAGCAGAAACCCAAACAAAAGGAACAGCTCAAGCCAAAATAAAGGACAGTGGGAAAAGCTAAACATCAATGACGGACCAGAAGCGACGGAAGTGGCTAGAGGGAGCAAAGTCCCCAACATGTATGGGAAGACCGAAGAACCAATAGTTGTCTGGGATGAGGTCACAGACCAAAACTCAATAGCCAGGGTGGGCTCAACTAGGGTGATAGAGGCTGAAGACAGACTACAGAGAGAACGGAAGTGCCACGAAAATAATTCAAGCTGGGATACATGCCCGGTAGTTGATGAGTGAGGTTGATGTCTCCACTGATGTACTGTGGTCAAGGCTGAAGTTAAAGCAGCCATCTCCTAGTAAACAGAAGCACCAACACGGAGGCATCTATATGCAGTTTATTTTTAAAACCTTTTTTTCCCGTTTTGGGGGGGGGGGGGGGGGTTCTGTGTCCACACATGGGTTTTTCCAAAGTAACTCTGCGGAGAATGTTACTGTTTATCTATATCACGTTCAAGTGTCCTTTTAGGTGCCTTTTCTGTATTTAAAACAAACCCCAAGAGACGCAACATGTTTGGGACTCTTCGAGTGCTCTCTTAAAATAAGTGTAGCTTTGAGAAGAAAGTCTGAAATAGTTTCTGCTTTCACCAGTGTTTGTGACATGAACTTGCATGAATACTGAAACAAACCATTTTCATGTCAAAGGAGAACTTGTTTTCCCGCCTATTCCAATTTCTTTCACGTAGGCGAGGGTTTTGTTTCCAGCTGCAAACAATAGACCTTTCCGTGTCCATAGGGGGAATGTAAACACTTTCTGGGCAAAACTGTCACTTCTTTCAGTGTCAGATTACAAAAATCACCAGCTAAAATGTGACTAGTTAATCGCTGCAGTGTGACTGGTTCTGCCTTGCACCCGGCCTTTATAATACCTTTAAAGTACATTTGGTTTTTTGTTAAAAATACAAATTATGCAGCAGAGTGAATTATATATAAAGACTGACGAACTCCCCCTGCATAATTCCAGTCCCCCCCTCTATGCTCTTCTGCATCCTCTCAGAAATAGACCTTAGCAGCGCCACGACCTGCCCTGGGGGAAGTCTTGGCATCTTATTTTTGTATGTTACTCGTTACGTACACGCAGAGCTTACTTGACAGGGGTCCTGGCGCCTTTCTACCCGAGACATAATAATGGCCATTTTTAAACAACAAGCCATGTTTTAACACTTTTTTGAGACTACTGTGGGGTGGGATCAGATATGCTAAGGGAGCTGGTCCAAACTTTACTCACTTGGACGGCGGTGGAACTTCTCAGCAGGACCTGGATCGGCCAAGTACTCTCCCAGCAGGACGTGGGTCAGCAAAGCACTCTCCGATTAGTGAGGTCTGAAGAGGTTACTCACAAGAGGCCACTGAAATTATGATGCAAGAAAGGGCCAAATTGTGCAGCAGGGTTGAGAAAATTATACAGCAAGAAAGGGTAAGTTATGCGGCATAATGCGGCACATTTTGCAATGTTATTTAATTATTTTCAAACTTTGTAACACTGTCTGGGTATTGGTTGTACGTCATTAGTACCCGAATAGCACCTAAATGTAGCAATACGCAGCAGAAAGGTGACGAGTCCAGCTTTGATAAAGGGCCTTCCACCGTGCGGCAACACGTGTTGCTGCATTTTAGTAACTATTGAACCATATGATGTAGAAATAATTTTTGTTGTTAAAATCTGAAGATTATGAGATAGATGATGGATTATGTGGCAAATGCAGAAAATCTATAACTATGCGAAAATCGCCGTACAATCACATAATTCCAGTGGCCCTGCTCACAGACCAGCTAGCTCAGCTATGTTGAATTCATCCGGCCTGAGGAACAGCATTCCACCCGCCTCATGCCACACCAGCCCACCCGCCTCATGTCACACCAGCCCATACAGCTGTGGGGGACCACCATCTGACTCGCCTGGATCTATCCACCTGGCTCTTGGGACTGCCAACTGCCCCTGGATTCAAGCTAGCCTGGCTGATGAGGGGTGTTACCCCCCCCAAACCAGTCCCAGGATGCTTGTTTCCGGTCAAGGGAAGAGCTGGCTTGGCAGTAACTGTTCCCATGAGGAGCAGGGTGAAGACTGATTTACATATGGCTGGGTCTGAACTGGGGTGGCAAGAACGATGATGGATCTAATCATGACTGGGGGAAGAGTGTCTGAAAAGCTTCAGCGCTCCGTCCATCTCCTTGTGTTAGCCGAGTAACCCTAGCCTACCAACCTACCCAGCTCCTGAAGCTAGTCAGTCTTTCAATGTAACTGGTCAAACCCTCACCAAACAGCTAGCCTCCGCCTGGCAAGGTGCATTCAACACTTCCATCTGCTGTGGGTGGTGAGACCCCCGAGCTACCTCAGACTGCAAGAATCCACCAATGACAGGCCGCGCCAGGGTTTCACACCACAGCGTCTCACTGCTCTCCTTCACTGCAGAGATGCTGCCGACTGCTCTCTGACCCGTGCATACAGTTGGTAGTCACTCACCTTCCTCCCAAGCCCAACTAGAGAGAAGATGTGGTCTACTGATCAAGCAGCCACTATGGAATCCGGTAACTGGAAATCTAATCCTGGCTTCTCCATCTGGCCAGTGTATGATCCTGGGCAAACCACTAGCGCAATTTTCTATGTGAATTTGGGCCCCTGGAAACTATAAATGCATGTCCTCGCTTATTAGTTTACAATTAGTTGAATAGTGTCAACACATCTAGTTCTACCACTTCAAGCTGCTATTGTTGATGCAGAAAATAAGGTTAGGGGTGGAACATTGCCCTTTGTACTACATGATGGGAAGTTATTCTGCCCGTTCAGCCGTCGGAAGCCACGTGTACACATTAAGTTTGCCACCTGGCTCAGTTTCGAAGCCATTTTTTCTGCTCCGACACCTGGTTTATCAGCAGTTTGTGGTTTTAGATCCGACAGGCCAGACCGCAGGCGACGCACCACAGTGTTACAGACGCAGTCCTGCCAAGTGTCACGCATCATGCGTGACGCTAACGCATTTTAGTGTGGTGTTCCGCATCACCGCACTGAAATGCATTGTCACGCATTTTGCCCAGTCTACTCTGATGCGCTGAAACTGGCGCGCAAGGTATAACGCAGGCACTGCTGCAGCGCGGCGCGCGCTGGCGCCGGCTGCCTCAGCCTGGCTGGTCACGGTGGTGCCTCTGACCTGGCTGCCCAATAAAATTACCTGGACGGCCGGGGCCTGCCCTCTCAGAGAGAAAGTCGTGTGCTAACTGGCTCTGTGCGGCGCCTGGCGCACATCACCTCACGTCCTAGTTAACAGGAAGCGGAAGCGGAAGTCAGTCTCTGACTGGAGGAGAAGCGGCGGCGGGAGACTGAGTGACTGAGTCGGAGTCTGTCTCTCGACTCACACCATGTCCATCATGGCAGCGCGGCATGAGAGAGGCCTGTGGCTGATGATCGGGCGCGCTGCGTGTGCGCGGGGACTCGCGCTGCTGTGCACACTGCTGTGCACACTGCTGTGCACACTGCTGCAGGCAATTATAATGGCATGGATGTGTGCGGCGCCGGCCGCCGTCCGGACGACCCCCGCCGACGTGTGTGGCTCAGCGGAGCGCCCCTGGCCCGGGCTCACCGCCGCCCGTGGCTAGAACAAGTTGACAACTTAAAGACACCACAGTAAGTATTAGTAGAAGCTGTAACCATAGCGCTCGTGTTTGAATCTGTCTGAGTGAGGCAGCCTGCACATTGCTGTGATATGTACACATTTGATTAGTTCGCCTCAATTAATTGTACACTTCAGAGAAATATGTTTAAAAAAATGCTTTTATCTGTAATGTACACTGCAAATGTAAAAAGCTGCGCTGGGCACATAAATATGACAAGCAGTGAGCTGCATCAGTCTTTGTAGTTTGCGCATACTAATGCTGCTTTAAGCGATTCTTCACTCACATGTAAATACTGCTTTCCTAAACAGTGCAAATAGACTCAATTAAAAGTTTCCATGACAAGAGACATGCAGCACAGACAGCTATGTGTTTGTGCGGGAGGGGCTTTGCCTGCACTCAACACTCCTTTGTCTAGGGTCGTGTTAGCTGCTTTTCTCCCTAAAAGAACATTGTCTGATGATATACCACTTTCTTACCCTCTGCCATGCACCAGGCCTGCTGCCTCCTGTGGGTCTTGGTGTGTTTTAAGGCCTCTACTGAGTAACAGAACCTTCCTGTTACTTTTGATGCCTAAGGTACTCAGATGACTCCATGTACATGTAAGCAGGGACACAATGCTCTAGTCCTGGGCCTTTGTTGGTTTAAATGAAGCGAGCCAGGACTGCAATTCCCAGAATGAAGTATATTCGTTGTTGAATGAAAACCTACAGCAGGAGCAAGGTGTCCTTGGTAACATGGGGTTATCTAGTCACCGTGCTAATGTGTCATTGAGTCCCCGTTTTCTCTTGTCTGTAACTAGATTATGGTATCTCTTCTCTGTATACCGAATGGCGTTGTACCTCAAACTATTATGCCTTCCAGGAGCAAGTAGGCAGCACTCCTCAGCACTGAGGCATCCAAGCAGACAGGAATGCTGCACAGGTAGGAGCATGGATCTGGTAACCTGCAGTCACAGAAGCAGTGCTTATGGCTACCGAGAGCTGTCGGAAGCAGCTCGAACCCTCACCCTCATCTTTTCCTTCAGTAATGTGCCTGTCGGCCTCGGACCAACAGCAACTACTTTACTTTAAAGGCTGATCTGCAGCGTCACTGTCAACAGAGGCTTTAGCTCTGAGACAGGCTGCCTCCGGCTGGTGTGTTCTGGTGCTTGCTGCAGGGCTGGGCAGGTAGCAGCGCGGCTCGCCGACTGGGGCGGACTGCTCAGCTCGGATTAAGGATTGTTATTAGGGTTGAAGCTGCTATACTAGTCTTCAATCATAAAATACAGCCTGGCTGTGACCTATGTGTGCCTCAACCTCACTCTCCGGTGTGATTTCTAATATTTATATTGCTCGCGAGAAGGTGTCACTCATAATCGTTGAAATGTCACTCATAATTACACTGAAATTATGAAAATGTCACACATGGCAATCTGAAACCTTGGCAGCTATGCAGACGAATGTTCGGACACCTCACAGATGTACTTGGAACTTGCAGGAAAATCCACTTTTTCCTCATAGCGCCCCCTTTGCTTCTCTGCCACATTCCACTGGCGAATCTGCCCCTTGAGAGTTCACTAATCGGGTCCTCACCGCATGCGGCTCCTTTAAAACACGAAAAGAGACTCCGCACAAGTCTCCAGAGTGCCTCTAGTTACCTGCAACTGCACTTTATTTCTTCCCAGCAGCAGGTGCACGAACCTGCCCATCTTTCGCACCGAAGAAGCACCGCAGGGTGCTGGGGAGAGGAAGCGCTGCCAAGACAAGATAGGCGAGAGTGTATGAGAGGGGCTGGGCCAGCTGGGCGCCCATGGCTTCCAAAGGCTCCTTGGAGGAGACGAGCCATATAGCGCCGCTAGTGCTTAAGGAAAGATGGTTACACGATGAGGCAGAGCAGCACGGCCTTACCTTGGAGGAACACATGTACTCTGCGAGGCACACCATTTTTTACCCTTAAGAATTGTTGAACTTTGAAAAGCTTCAAACTGACTTTGCAGAGTTTTAGCCCTATGTGAGTAACATTAACCAACAAGAGAGTGGTTTTCTGCACAATATTAGTGAAACTTCGAAAAATGCGGATTGGCCGCCATGTTTTCTGGGCCCAGGCAGCTCTTTCACAATCATGGTGCAGGTCTGTAGGGGGCTCGGCTCAAAGGTCAGCAATCCCCGTCAGGAAACCACGGGGACAGACGGAGCCTCGTGGTGGTGTATGGCACTGCAGACGTAAGTTGGTGACACTAGGCGAGTGCAGACGAGGAACACTGCAGACGTAAATTGGAGAGACTAGGCGAGTGCAGACGCAAGTTGGTGAGACTAGGCGAGTGCAGACGAGGAACACTGCAGACGTAAGTTGGAGAGACTAGGTGAGTGCAGACGCAAGTTGGTGACACTAGGCGAGTGCAGACGAGGAACACTGCAGACGTAAGTTGGAGAGACTAGGCGAGTGCAGACGCAAGTTTGTGAGACTAGGCGAGTGCAGACGCAAGTTGGTGAGACTAGGCGAGTGCAGACGCATAACACTGCAGACATAAGTTGGTGAGTGCAGGCAAAGAACATTGAGGATGTAAGTTTGTGAGACTAGGCGAGTGCAGACGCAGAACACTGCAGACGTAAGTTGGAGAGACTAGGTGAGTGCAGACGCAGAACATTGCAGACATAATTTGGTGAGTCCAGGCACAGAACATTGAGGCTGTAAGTTTGAGAGACTAGGTCAGTGCAGGCCCAGAACACAGTTGTAAATTGGTGAGACTAGATGAGTGCAGACGTAAATTGGTGAGATTATGTCAGTGCAGGCCCAGAACATAGACGTAATTGGCGAGACTAAGTGAGTGAAGAAGCAGAACACTGCAGACATAAGTTGGTGACACTAGGTCAGTGCAGGCACAGAACATTGCAGACGTAGGTTGGTGACATTATGTCAGTGCAGACGCAGAATATTGCAGACGTAAATTGGTGAGACTAGGTCAGTGCAAGCACAGGACATACAACAATGACGAATTCCATTAGAAGTGCACAGCAGGAGTCCCTGAATGAAATACCAGCAGGATGCGCCGCGTAAACAATAATTAACCAGTCTTTAATGAATGCCAGAGAGGCCCAGAGACCTTGTTTTAAGATCGCCATCAGGGCGCCATTTTACTTCCAGAATCGTATTTAGTATAAACCCAGGGGGCTCACTTTTTTTCTTTCCTGGAACAGACAAGGACAGCAGATCAAACAATTACCAAAGACTAGATTGACTTTCAGACGATTAACCCAGGAGCCGCGGTTTCGGGTCTGACCACTGAAGAGAAAGCTCTCAACTGAGACTGTGGCCAGTGAAGCCAGTGCAGAACTCAAAAGTGTGCGACTTTAAGGCCGCAGAGCATTGTGGTAGATGTAGTCCTTACATTTCTAAATTTTCATTTAATCAGATGATTAGTGGTCAATTTTCTTCTTTAACGTTAAACACTTGAGTTCAACTTTCAGAGTTACTCTCATGATGTAATTAGGTTATGGGACGAGACATGTCGAAGCCTTCTGCAACAAGGCCACAGAAATAAAAGGTAACCCCTGCCCCCTTTCCTCCTTACAAAATTCCCCACACTTCACCCCCACCAAGACAGCCAGAGACCACACCTTTAGAGATTTTACAATCTCAGGCCTTATTTATTAAAATAACTCGAAACATAGCAAACCTTACGCAACATCACAGAGGACCACAATTCAAAAATGTTACTTGATTTTTCCATTTGCTCCTCTATGTTTAACAGAGTCAGCTATACATTGAGTTATCTAAATCCCTCTACCTCCCCAGCAACCGACTTCTGTGAACTAATGGTTGGCCTGTACCCGGATCACCTCATAGCCAATTCTATATTATCGCTCTTACGCAAAAATGCCTTGGCTTCTCCTTCCAAATCTATTTACACCAAATAGTGGAACTTATCTCCATGCAGGAGGCCTGCTCACCCCAGAGCTCCCCACCCTAGGGCACCCACCACAACACTGGAGAGCCATTCTGGGAAACCGGGCCACCCCTTGGCCCCATGGCGCAGACCGCATCCTCCAACCCCCAATCTGCAGCAAAGTCGTTCAGAAGGACAAAGGGACAGAGTTTTTCAAGTTCTCCAAGCCATGCGATTGCACCACCCATAGTTAAGGTCCAAGAGCAGGCGATCGGCAAGGAGACGCCACTTTCTCTACCGACTGTGCCGCCCTGACCGGAAGTCCAACAAAAGAACGGCCCAAAGGTACTCACTGATCATGCTTGGGTCCTTAGGACGAGGAGAGGGTCGAATGTTCTGACCACCTCCAGGATTTTCAGAGCCGCAGGTACAATGACATTTCGCCTTTTTGTGCTCCCATTCCACCAGCAGCAGGGCCATCTGTTGCAATATGGCGCACCCTGTAGTAGCGCCTTAAGACTGCTGCGTGCTACTGTCAGCACCAAAGCTAGCATCCGATCACAGGTGTAAACAGATGGTGACTCGGTAAGAATTATAAACCGCCTTCCTGCTCTGGTTTCCCATTTCCACAGTAGTTGGATTCTATGCACAAGGTTATGATGTCCGAATGAAAGTGAGAACAACGGACTATTGGTCTGAAAAGTATTTTAAAAATCTAGAATATTACTACTGCCAATACCCTGGCTACTGTGAAGTACCTAAGCAGTGCCATGGCATTTTAAGTTCGGGCTTGACACCATAGCTGCCTGCGTTTCCTTTTGTTACCAAATCTTTAAAATGCACAAAGAATGGGCATCAACTCTGCCCAAGGAGTAAAATTAGATTTTTCTCACAACGTGATTGGCTGCCTGGTGCATCATTCCACTCCTGTGAAGTCCTTGCTCTTCAGTGATTGAGGCACTTTTTTACATCTCAAAAGTGACAGCATCAATCAAAACATTTTAGTCATACGTGCGCTTTAAACCGAAAAGAATCCTTTTTTGTTCTGTGTTTTTTCTCTGCAGCTTGATTTTATAATGTTTTATTCAGAATTCTGACTTTTCCTGCTGAATCGTTCTAAATACGCTGATAAACAAGTTTTTGACAAAACCAACAGCAATGGCTTAAACATGCCAACCCGGTCACGCAGAAAGGGCCTTGGAAAAGTTTTGCAGATTAGAGCCAGATGTATTGGTCTTTTCCAATGCTTGTTTTTAAGGTGCACAAAGGGATCCATGATGCTGGTCAGACACAAACACATTAAGGCCTGGATACAGCTAAACGACTGCTCTACTAACTAAGCCAAGGTAACAACTCTGTGCCACCATATGACCTCTAGGGGTTATTAGCCATAAAAGGCACCCCAAAAAAGTTGCCTTCAAAGACAGTACCGATTAGTTTCCTTATCAATTTAAGAGAAAAAAAGGGGTCCACCTGCTGGACGCAATAGAGTTAAGAGTATGTTCAGCTGAGTAAAAAAAAAAGTGTACCTCAAGTATTATTTACAGATTCTTAATATTCTTATATACTCAACAATAAAAAAAACTCAACATGGCCTCCTGTGACAAAGAACTAAATGTTTGGTCGGCATAAGGTGCTCGTCACCATGGATGCTGCGTTTTTGTAATGCTATAAATAAACAGGTGTTGCCGGTACACCCCCAGTGGCACACAATCACCTCAGAATGAGGACCATAAGGTATGTGGAGCCGGTGACCTCCAAGTAGCACACAGATGTCTGCAGAGGGTTTAAACCCCACTTCGACCACCCTCCGCATTTCATCATCCCACATTAGGCTAAAACCAGTTAAATTCACCATGCAGCCACACGCCCCTTTCTATGGCAATACCGGGCAGCTGCCTCGGGCGCCACCAAACCAAACACTAAATTTCTCCTGCAACCAGAAAATCTTGCACCCTGACATCATATTTTCCAACATTTGAAAAGAGGAAAGTTTTGTAGAAAAATTCGGGGGACTTTATTTTCCCCACTGACTTCCATTGTAGTGAAGGCAATTTCAGGTGTGAAGCAACTAAAAGAAGGCCCTTGCTTCAGCTTTAAAAACCGGGAGTCTCCCGCCTGGATCGGGCGTGTTATCATGTATGAGACATTTGAGGAGGGAGTGGTGTCCAAACGTCACTACACCTGTGGCGGCAAGAAGTCACAGCCTGGGACCGGTCATGACGTAAGAATCTGTACCTTAATGTCCAAGGCAGGGCACTCTGAGCTTGGGAGGGGTCCTGTTTGATTTGGAAAGCTGCTCACTTTCCCCTTCGAAAACAGACTTCATCATAGCCACGAGCTGTAGAAATAAAAATACTGCACACACTGCCTTTTTCTAGACAAACTGGATGTGTAAGCAGTTTGAGACTGACCGCATGTGAGAAGGCGATTCTACGGAAGCCTGTCAGGACCATAAATGTAAACAACAATGCAGAAAAGAGCCCTCCACCCCCACCTCAAAGTACTAGACATCCTGGTTTACAGTAGTTGAAACAAGGGAACAACATCTTAGGAGCCACCTCAGCACGCCATCTCTTTATGGTACTGAGTTACATGGTTTTTACTGAAACTGCAGTTCCTCTGCTGAGCTTGCCACATTGTTCACTTACATGACGACAAACCGCTAACACGGCTATGGCCCGAATTGCAGACTGCATGTGACAACCATGTTACACAGTTACCATTTCCAAAAAATGCTTTTATTTCACAATAACTCAGGATCTGGGTGGGAATTAACATTAATTTGCTTCTTGTCCTGATTTTTGGGCAAGCCGTGACTTAATTCCCACAGGAAGGTGTCCCCACAAAGTTCAATTGTTAACTTAATCCAACAAACGTAGAGAAAGTTTGGTCCTCCAGGTTAGCAACCAAACGTCATTTTTGTGATATTAGGATAGTTTGTGGCAGGCGCTTTTTTCCGCACAATTTTCCACAGCTCTTGAACCCTACAATAGCAGAGGTCCGTGCACAGACAAAAAAGATGACCAAACACTCAATGCCACCGCAAGGTCACCTTTCACACGTTCCACAACATGACAGGCAAAGGTTGACGGTACTGAGTCCATATTCACTGGGTGACATCAGCAGCCATTCCCAAAGCCACGTTCTTTAGTAAGTGGTGACATTTAATGTAAAGACAACAAAAACATACTTAATTGTAGACAGCTAAAACTCATCACAAACACTTCTAGCTACAAAATACTGGTATGAACTTAATCCTTACATCAGTCTATATTTTAGAAGTCTAGGACCATCAAATAGCTTCCTTTTTCTTAAACCGGGTTATCTGGGCGCTCTTAAACCAGGTTATCTGGGCGCTCTTAAACCAGGTTATCTGGGCGCTCTTAAACCAGGTTATCTGGGCGCTCTTAAACCAGGTTATCTGGGCGCTCTTAAACCAGGTTATCTGGGCGCTCTTAAACCAGGTTATCTGGGCGCTCTTAAACCAGGTTATCTGGGCGCTCTTAAACCAGGTTATCTGGGCGCTCTTAAACCACATCTTAACTGTGATTTTGCTTCTTGAAAAGAAGGCCTTCTTCAAAAAAGGCTTTGTAAAATCTGAAAATAGTCCGCCTCAAGCCAGGTTTCAGATCCAAGATTGTTGGCCCTCATAAACAAGACATTGCTTCCAAGCCTCAGGGAAGAAGGCAGCACTCCAGAGGCAAAGGGAATTCCAGTTCCACCCTGAAACTGGCTCGAAATCCAGCAGAGGTGTTCCAAGCTGGCACCCGGTGCCACCTTGCCGCATCGTGCCAAGGCAATCGTATCAGCAGCGGCACACTTGCTCTCAGCAGTTCAATTTGCGGCTTTCTTCGGGTTCTTCATCTGCTCCTGAATATGCAGGAGGATAAATGTTTATGGTGTTTACTCTACTCTGCTTTGTCTCAACAAACTAGCTATGAAACGACAAATACAGCTGCGCGCCGGTCGCCCGCGACAGCCCCGCTCCGCCAGCACCGTGGCGCAGCAAGCGCCTTCCCTGGCGTCGATAAATAATTACGATGACAATTAGCTCATTAACATCAAACTACCTCGTTAGCGATTCTCAAACTAAGCACTTCCTGGAAGGGTGAGAGGAGCTCAATCCAGAATGAGGTTCGCCAAGGATTGTGGTGCAACCTTGAACCCTTGGTTGGTGAAGCCTCATCTACTAGGCCTCTCTGCCACGAGTCCACAAGCCACATGGGTCTGCCACATTTGTAGTTGGTGCCATGCCACTAGAGGCAACTTAAGAGATGGATCGACTGCCAATCTTTCAGCGGGCCAGGATTGGTCGATGTTGGTTCATACCATGGCCGGCCATAAAGTTATATATACACACAAGATGAATCGGACTAGATCTAATGTATTTCAACGGCAATACATTTACAAGGCGAGTGGTCAACATGGAAACTTAGCATGGCTGTGGCCTCGTGGACCTCTGGAGATAGAGTCTCACCACCTTCCATTCCTCAGTCGAACAACACTTCAGGAGCCTTACTCATTCAATCACCGAACACTGCATGTCAATCTTCTCAGAATGGGGAAGACCGCACTTATAGTGTCACCAGGAGCATCTCATGGCGGACATGCTAATCTACACTTTTTGGACTGGACAACACAATCAGACTAGCCTTTCCTGCAGGCCACCCGGAACTTTCTTCAGCCAATGCTCCTCACATAGGAAGACACTCCAAGAGGGGACCACTTTCTAGACCACTTTAAACAAAGTGTTTATTCAGTGCCTTTAGATGCACAACAAATACAATAGAAACCCTAGGACTGGACTCATGGGTCCAACTACACCTGTGAACATTGAACGAGGGAGGAGAGGGGAGCCCGGATAAGAAGGAGAGAATGACAACAAAGAGTGCCAACATCAGCAGAAGTGTGGTACCCTGAAGAAGTCAAGCTGTTCCAAGAAAGACAACTGACCCCGACTTGAACGCAGGGGGAGGCTCTGACTAGAGCTTTGCTAGGAGCCCAGAAACATATCCTAATGTTAGGAGGAGGTGGCGAACCACTACACATTATGGAACGCAAGTGCGTCCGTGGAGTGGTCAGCATTACACGTCTACAACTTCCCAGTTATGTTAGGTCGACAGATGTGTGTAGCCTTTAGTATGGGCTTACACCGCTATCGGAGTTCAGATACCTTCACTCCCTGGTTTCGATCACAAACTGGGGTTGCATAGGATCATCAGCGGTGTGGGTACGGTTAATATTTTGCATATGGTTGGTTGCAAGCACGGTGTAATGGTTAACTCCGTTTGCAGTGCAGCTGGATAGCCATACGTATAAAACACATTCGCTCCATTCCAAACAATCTGCGGTGGTAGAAGTAGATCAGAAGTCCACAGATTACATAAAAGGGATGCTCTGATTAAGTCCATATGGAGAAAGAGTGGAGCCAAGAAAAAGGCCAACTTATGTTTTTGAGAGTTCTTGCTGTTCTTGGCCAGTGTAAAGAACAAGACTGGATGCCGGAGACGTGTGGGAGAGGCGGAGCCGTCAGGACCTGCCCAACAATTCAAAAACACCAATAAGACAACTCAGAAACAGGACAGACGTCTCCACAGAAACTGCACATCGTTCAGCTACGTGGCACCACATTCAGCACCTCCCAGGTGTCACTTACACAGACTTCGGAACACATGAAGGTTTCAACCAGAAAGAAGCCGGTCATGCGAAGAATGACACTACAGTAAACCCATAGTACTTATAGGTACAACCGGAGTAGAAAAGGGGATAGAGCCCTTACATGCAGGTGCAAAATGAGGGCTTGACTCTACATGCAAGTGGAAATGGAAGATGCACCCCTGTATCTATAATTGGAGAGAAAGAAAAAAGAGGGACCCCGCCTCTTCCTGTTGGACTATGACAAGAACAAAAGACTACATTTACCTGTAGGTGGAAACAGGTGATAGGACCCACCCCTATACATCAGCTGTAGGTGCATGTGGACAAGGAACAAAGGCATTGCTCACGTGGTGGTGCAAAAAGATTAAAGAGGGGCTGTTCTACCCATAGGGGTAGATAAAGGAAGGAGGAGCACCACTACTTGTCGGTATTGGCACAGAAGGAAGTTGGATCCCACGCTACCGGTAAGAGAAGCAGGAATGAAAAA